>JALAZF010000696.1:1200000-1582500 GCA_022829125.1 Lathyrus tuberosus
ATAATAGAGATAGTATATAGTAGTTCATTTTAAAATATTAAAAACATAATAGTATTTTAGGTATCGACTCCATATTATGAGCATTCTTAAAAAATTGTCTAAACGAGTCTCTTACTATTTATAATAAATAATAACATTTATATTAAATGAAAACGGAAAACAAATATCATTTTAATCAATGTCTCTGTAGTTTTTAATTGTTTATTATATTTATAATATATTAATGAATTCATTTTAATCAATATTTTTTTTTTAATAAAATCAACAAGGAGAATTATTCTCATGTTCTATTGTATATTTTTCTCGTAATACTCTTAAAAAAAAGAGGCTCATCGTCTCTATTTTATTTACATCACAGTCAATCTTCTTTTTATTTGAATATTTTATATTTAGATATTTATTCGTAAAATAAGAATATTTAATTATAGGGTATAGTAATATTAGATGAAATGTGATTGGTAATAACATTTTAAACAGAACCTCCTAAATCGTGAAAACACATTGAAAAAAATTATTATTAAAAAAAATCAAATGAGTACTAATAGTTTTGGTTCACTAAACGATGTCTAACTATATAATGTTTTTAATTAGATAATAAATTATGAAAAAAAAAACAATAACTATTGAGTTTAATTTATATTACAATAGAATATAAATATTGATTTGGTCATTGAATCCCTTATTTGATAGATGGAATGAATTAAGGATATCATGCAAAAAAGAATAATTAATAATAAAATTAAAAACAAATTTAAGATCAAAATTTAAAAAGGCATAAATATTAAAAACATAAAATCAAAACAAATATCGAGTAATATTTAGATTATTACAAAAGAAGTAAATATTGCAAAGTAAACATGAAAATTAGTCATAAAATTTTTTTGCCTCCAATTTTACTTTTACTTCACTTAAAGCAGAAAATGGAGAAACCAAAAACTCTTATCATCATCATTTAAAGAAGAAACATGTGTCTGCTTCCCATATGCAGATACATGAACAAAAGTCTTTATTCCATCGTTGACCTTATGAATGCATATATCTTATCTCTTTCGGATCTTGGCCATGCTTCTCTTCTTTCGTTCTTCCACACTTTCGAATTTATAGTGAATTGACGCTACATGATTTGCAAATTTTTGGGATGTATTAAAAACATTGTAGCACTTTGGACATGTGTATGGTCCATATTTTTTGAATGGTAGACTGTGGATTCTTCCATCATTCATGTGTTCATCGTTCTTCTTCCTTTTACTATTGTTCTTGCTATCAACCCTATCATTGTCTCCATCATCAACATCAAAGTTAAGTGTTTGAGATAACCACCTGCGTGGTTGTGATGATGAATCTCCACGAAGACCAGGATGATAAGAAACAAAGAAAGCATTGGTCATCATATTGTTGGCGTTGGTGGCATCATTAATATCATTATAAATCGATATTGTATTGGAACTTCCAAATTGTACTTCAAGCATCCGCATCGCATTCCTAATTCCTGGAGCATGACTAGTGACCTTTGGAGAAGTACATGAAGATGAAGAATCGTAATCGAATAAAGAATTTGTGTTATTACCGGTGAGTTTGTTGTTGACATACAACGATCTCATCATCTTATCAGTTTCCGTGTTGGGCGATTCAGGAGGCAGAGGAGGGGGAGGAAGAAGAGGAGAACATAATATATTTTTGAAATTCATCGATGAAATGGAAGTAAAATTAATTGAGATGAGAGAGTATTGAATGAGGAGATGGTGACCTATATATTGAAGTCTCTGTGCGTTTGTGTGTCACCCCTCTCACAATGTTTAAAGCTTAACAATTTGGTTTTCATTGGTAAATATGGACAACATTTATTATTCTTTGACCATTCATAGATGTATTTTGAATTTAATTACGTCAATTGAAATTTAAAATTTAAAAATTGTTTTATTTTTTCTTTTCATATTCACTAAGTATGAAAGTTGACTCGTTAAAAAGGAAACATGTAATATTGGTTTGTGATTGTGCATGCATGTTTATATTTTGTAAAACTATACAAAAAACCAACAAAAAAGATTAAAAAAAAAGACAAGGTACATTAAATTTTGTAAACGTTTAATTCTAAAATTTATCGATGAAATGGTAGATAAATTTATTGATAAGAGAATGTATTGACAATGGAGAGTGTTGGCTAATATATTGATATTAGCGTGTGTGTCACCCCTTTCTCAATGTATGGAGCTCGATTAATTTCTTTTTACAATTTTTTTCCAACTTCGACCCCATTAATTTGTTGTTAAACTACCAAAATATATTTACTAAACTATTTAATATATTTAAAGTTTACTTTTGTAATTTAATTTAATATTTTAATGATGTATTATGTCATTCTCCCATAAGTAATCAAATACTTGTATTCTTGTATTTGAGATGTAATAACAATATACTAGATGTTTTATTATATATAGTTTAAAATTACATATGCTTTAGTAAATAGTGTATATTTTATTTGATAAATATTTTCATGTGTAAATATTGTCAACAATTATTATTCTTTGACCAACCATGGAGAAACTTATAAATCAATAACTTCAATTAAATTTTTAATTAAAAAATGATTTTCTTTTTTCTTTTTTTAATCACTGAATAAGAAAGTTAATTCATTAAAAAGGAAACATGTACATTTTGTTTGTGATTGTGCATGCATGTTTACATTTGTAACATTTTATAAAAAAACCCATTAAAAATTAGAAAAGACAGGGTACATAAAAATTTAATGATTTTAAAACTTTATTTTTAAAACAAAAATCAGGGCAAGCGCCATATGGGAATTGAAAACCAAGAAAGGTAACAATCATATGAAAGATATTAAGACACGAAATAAAACCCTTTTAAAATTTGAAAATATATTTGAAGTCCTGATGGTTTGAAATAGTTTATGATTTCTCAATTGATTTTTTCCGTGCAACTATTTTTTAAATTTGTGATTATTAATTGTTCTAAGAATTATAATTATATTAATTGATGTAAAAAACTATATAACATATTATTTTTTCCTTGTAGTAATCAATTAAGATTTGAAATTACATAAGATATATAATCTAATTTAAATGTGAAATTTTCAATTAATATTTCCATTTTTATAATAAAAAGTTAAATTAAAATATATGCCCAAAGTAGAATTAATAATATGTGTATTTAATTAAAATAATTCTATTAACTTAAAATGGAAAAAATGCTTTATAAATTCTTTCGTTTTACTAAAAATGAGAGGGGTCTATCTTTTGACCAATTTTTAGAGATTTATATTAGGTAAAATCTTATTATGGGTCAATATATTATAAATTTACTTAAATTTGGTCAATAAATCAGAAACCATTAAAAATATTCGAAACGTAATCAATTTTACCTATTTTAGTAAAATAATAATTAATAATAGAGATAGTATATAGTAGTTCATTTTAAAATATTAAAAACATAATAGTATTTTAGGTATCGACTCCATATTATGAGCATTCTTAAAAAATTGTCTAAACGAGTCTCTTACTATTTATAATAAATAATAACATTTATATTAAATGAAAACGGAAAACAAATATCATTTTAATCAATGTCTCTGTAGTTTTTAATTGTTTATTATATTTATAATATATTAATGAATTCATTTTAATCAATATTTTTTTTTTAATAAAATCAACAAGGAGAATTATTCTCATGTTCTATTGTATATTTTTCTCGTAATACTCTTAAAAAAAAGAGGCTCATCGTCTCTATTTTATTTACATCACAGTCAATCTTCTTTTTATTTGAATATTTTATATTTAGATATTTATTCGTAAAATAAGAATATTTAATTATAGGGTATAGTAATATTAGATGAAATGTGATTGGTAATAACATTTTAAACAGAACCTCCTAAATCGTGAAAACACATTGAAAAAAATTATTATTAAAAAAAATCAAATGAGTACTAATAGTTTTGGTTCACTAAACGATGTCTAACTATATAATGTTTTTAATTAGATAATAAATTATGAAAAAAAAAACAATAACTATTGAGTTTAATTTATATTACAATAGAATATAAATATTGATTTGGTCATTGAATCCCTTATTTGATAGATGGAATGAATTAAGGATATCATGCAAAAAAGAATAATTAATAATAAAATTAAAAACAAATTTAAGATCAAAATTTAAAAAGGCATAAATATTAAAAACATAAAATCAAAACAAATATCGAGTAATATTTAGATTATTACAAAAGAAGTAAATATTGCAAAGTAAACATGAAAATTAGTCATAAAATTTTTTTGCCTCCAATTTTACTTTTACTTCACTTAAAGCAGAAAATGGAGAAACCAAAAACTCTTATCATCATCATTTAAAGAAGAAACATGTGTCTGCTTCCCATATGCAGATACATGAACAAAAGTCTTTATTCCATCGTTGACCTTATGAATGCATATATCTTATCTCTTTCGGATCTTGGCCATGCTTCTCTTCTTTCGTTCTTCCACACTTTCGAATTTATAGTGAATTGACGCTACATGATTTGCAAATTTTTGGGATGTATTAAAAACATTGTAGCACTTTGGACATGTGTATGGTCCATATTTTTTGAATGGTAGACTGTAGATTCTTCCATCATTCATGTGTTCATCGTTCTTCTTCCTTTTACTATTGTTCTTGCTATCAACCCTATCATTGTCTCCATCATCAACATCAAAGTTAAGTGTTTGAGATAACCACTTGCGTGGTTGTGATGATGAATCTCCACGAAGACCAGGATGATAAGAAACAAAGAAAGCATTGGTCATCATATTGTTGGCGTTGGTGGCATCATTAATATCATTATAAATCGATATTGTATTGGAACTTCCAAATTGTACTTCAAGCATCCGCATCGCATTCCTAATTCCTGGAGCATGACTAGTGACCTTTGGAGAAGTACATGAAGATGAAGAATCGTAATCGAATAAAGAATTTGTGTTATTACCGGTGAGTTTGTTGTTGACATACAACGATCTCATCATCTTATCAGTTTCCGTGTTGGGCGATTCAGGAGGCAGAGGAGGGGGAGGAAGAAGAGGAGAACATAATATATTTTTGAAATTCATCGATGAAATGGAAGTAAAATTAATTGAGATGAGAGAGTATTGAATGAGGAGATGGTGACCTATATATTGAAGTCTCTGTGCGTTTGTGTGTCACCCCTCTCACAATGTTTAAAGCTTAACAATTTGGTTTTCATTGGTAAATATGGACAACATTTATTATTCTTTGACCATTCATAGATGTATTTTGAATTTAATTACGTCAATTGAAATTTAAAATTAAAAAATTGTTTTATTTTTTCTTTTCATATTCACTAAGTATGAAAGTTGACTCGTTAAAAAGGAAACATGTAATATTGGTTTGTGATTGTGCATGCATGTTTATATTTTGTAAAACTATACAAAAAACCAACAAAAAAGATAAAAAAAAAAGACAAGGTACATTAAATTTTGTAAACGTTTATTTCTAAAATTTATCGATGAAATGGTAGATAAATTTATTGATAAGAGAATGTATTGACAATGGAGAGTGTTGGCTAATATATTGATATTAGCGTGTGTGTCACCCCTTTCTCAATGTATGGAGCTCGATTAATTTCTTTTTACAATTTTTTTCCAACTTCGACCCCATTAATTTGTTGTTAAACTACCAAAATATATTTACTAAACTATTTAATATATTTAAAGTTTACTTTTGTAATTTAATTTAATATTTTAATGATGTATTATGTCATTCTCCCATAAGTAATCAAATACTTGTATTCTTGTATTTGAGATGTAATAACAATATACTAGATGTTTTATTATATATAGTATAAAATTACATATGCTTTAGTAAATAGTGTATATTTTATTTGATAAATATTTTCATGTGTAAATATTGTCAACAATTATTATTCTTTGACCAACCATGGAGAAACTTATAAATCAATAACTTCAATTAAATTTTTAATTAAAAAATGATTTTCTTTTTTCTTTTTTTAATCACTGAATAAGAAAGTTAATTCATTAAAAAGGAAACATGTACATTTTGTTTGTGATTGTGCATGCATGTTTACATTTGTAACATTTTATAAAAAAACCCATTAAAAATTAGAAAAGACAGGGTACATAAAAATTTAATGATTTTAAAACTTTATTTTTAAAACAAAAATCAGGGCAAGCGCCATATGGGAATTGAAAACCAAGAAAGGTAACAATCATATGAAAGATATTAAGACACGAAATAAAACCCTTTTAAAATTTGAAAATATATTTGAAGTCCTGATGGTTTGAAATAGTTTATGATTTCTCAATTGATTTTTTCCGTGCAACTATTTTTTAAATTTGTGATTATTAATTGTTCTAAGAATTATAATTATATTAATTGATGTAAAAAACTATATAACATATTATTTTTTCCTTGTCGTAATCAATTAAGATTTGAAATTACATAAGATATATAATCTAATTTAAATGTGAAATTTTCAATTAATATTTCCATTTTTATAATAAAAAGTTAAATTAAAATATATGCCCAAAGTAGAATTAATAATATGTGTATTTAATTAAAATAATTCTATTAACTTAAAATGGAAAAAATGCTTTATAAATTCTTTCGTTTTACTAAAAATGAGAGGGGTCTATCTTTTGACCAATTTTTAGAGATTTATATTAGGTAAAATCTTATTATGGGTCAATATATTATAAATTTACTTAAATTTGGTCAATAAATCAGAAACCATTAAAAATATTCGAAACGTAATCAATTTTACCTATTTTAGTAAAATAATAATTAATAATAGAGATAGTATATAGTAGTTCATTTTAAAATATTAAAAACATAATAGTATTTTAGGTATCGACTCCATATTATGAGCATTCTTAAAAAATTGTCTAAACGAGTCTCTTACTATTTATAATAAATAATAACATTTATATTAAATGAAAACGGAAAACAAATATCATTTTAATCAATGTCTCTGTAGTTTTTAATTGTTTATTATATTTATAATATATTAATGAATTCATTTTAATCAATATTTTTTTTTTAATAAAATCAACAAGGAGAATTATTCTCATGTTCTATTGTATATTTTTCTCGTAATACTCTTAAAAAAAAGAGGCTCATCGTCTCTATTTTATTTACATCACAGTCAATCTTCTTTTTATTTGAATATTTTATATTTAGATATTTATTCGTAAAATAAGAATATTTAATTATAGGGTATAGTAATATTAGATGAAATGTGATTGGTAATAACATTTTAAACAGAACCTCCTAAATCGTGAAAACACATTGAAAAAAATTATTATTAAAAAAAATCAAATGAGTACTAATAGTTTTGATTCACTAAACGATGTCTAACTATATAATGTTTTTAATTAGATAATAAATTATGAAAAAAAAAACAATAACTATTGAGTTTAATTTATATTACAATAGAATATAAATATTGATTTGGTCATTGAATCCCTTATTTGATAGATGGAATGAATTAAGGATATCATGCAAAAAAGAATAATTAATAATAAAATTAAAAACAAATTTAAGATCAAAATTTAAAAAGGCATAAATATTAAAAACATAAAATCAAAACAAATATCGAGTAATATTTAGATTATTACGAAAGAAGTAAATATTGCAAATTAAACATGAAAATTAGTCATAAAATTTTTTTGCCTCCAATTTTACTTTTACTTCACTTAAAGCAGAAAATGGAGAAACCAAAAACTCTTATCATCATCATTTAAAGAAGAAACATGTGTCTGCTTCCCATATGCAGATACATGAACAAAAGTCTTTATTCCATCGTTGACCTTATGAATGCATATATCTTATCTCTTTCGGATCTTGGCCATGCTTCTCTTCTTTCGTTCTTCCACACTTTCGAATTTATAGTGAATTGACGCTACATGATTTGCAAATTTTTGGGATGTATTAAAAACATTGTAGCACTTTGGACATGTGTATGGTCCATATTTTTTGAATGGTAGACTGTAGATTCTTCCATCATTCATGTGTTCATCGTTCTTCTTCCTTTTACTATTGTTCTTGCTATCAACCCTATCATTGTCTCCATCATCAACATCAAAGTTAAGTGTTTGAGATAACCACCTGCGTGGTTGTGATGATGAATCTCCACGAAGACCAGGATGATAAGAAACAAAGAAAGCATTGGTCATCATATTGTTGGCGTTGGTGGCATCATTAATATCATTATAAATCGATATTGTATTGGAACTTCCAAATTGTACTTCAAGCATCTGCATCGCATTCCTAATTCCTGGAGCATGACTAGTGACCTTTGGAGAAGTACATGAAGATGAAGAATCGTAATCGAATAAAGAATTTGTGTTATTACCGGTGAGTTTGTTGTTGACATACAACGATCTCATCATCTTATCAGTTTCCGTGTTGGGCGATTCAGGAGGCAGAGGAGGGGGAGGAAGAAGAGGAGAACATAATATATTTTTGAAATTCATCGATGAAATGGAAGTAAAATTAATTGAGATGAGAGAGTATTGAATGAGGAGATGGTGACCTATATATTGAAGTCTCTGTGCGTTTGTGTGTCACCCCTCTCACAATGTTTAAAGCTTAACAATTTGGTTTTCATTGGTAAATATGGACAACATTTATTATTCTTTGACCATTCATAGATGTATTTTGAATTTAATTACGTCAATTGAAATTTAAAATTAAAAAATTGTTTTATTTTTTCTTTTCATATTCACTAAGTATGAAAGTTGACTCGTTAAAAAGGAAACATGTAATATTGGTTTGTGATTGTGCATGCATGTTTATATTTTGTAAAACTATACAAAAAACCAACAAAAAAGATAAAAAAAAAAGACAAGGTACATTAAATTTTGTAAACGTTTATTTCTAAAATTTATCGATGAAATGGTAGATAAATTTATTGATAAGAGAATGTATTGACAATGGAGAGTGTTGGCTAATATATTGATATTAGTGTGTGTGTCACCCCTTTCTCAATGTATGGAGCTCGATTAATTTCTTTTTACAATTTTTTTCCAACTTCGACCCCATTAATTTGTTGTTAAACTACCAAAATATATTTACTAAACTATTTAATATATTTAAAGTTTACTTTTGTAATTTAATTTAATATTTTAATGATGTATTATGTCATTCTCCCATAAGTAATCAAATACTTGTATTCTTGTATTTGAGATGTAATAACAATATACTAGATGTTTTATTATATATAGTATAAAATTACATATGCTTTAGTAAATAGTGTATATTTTATTTGATAAATATTTTCATGTGTAAATATTGTCAACAATTATTATTCTTTGACCAACCATGGAGAAACTTATAAATCAATAACTTCAATTAAATTTTTAATTAAAAAATGATTTTCTTTTTTCTTTTTTTAATCACTGAATAAGAAAGTTAATTCATTAAAAAGGAAACATGTACATTTTGTTTGTGATTGATTGTGCTTGCATGTTTACATTTGTAACATTTTATAAAAAAACCCATTAAAAATTAGAAAAGACAGGGTACATAAAAATTTAATGATTTTAAAACTTTATTTTTAAAACAAAAATCAGGGCAAGCGCCATATGGGAATTGAAAACCAAGAAAGGTAACAATCATATGAAAGATATTAAGACACGAAATAAAACCCTTTTAAAATTTGAAAATATATTTGAAGTCCTGATGGTTTGAAATAGTTTATGATTTCTCAATTGATTTTTTCCGTGCAACTATTTTTTAAATTTGTGATTATTAATTGTTCTAAGAATTATAATTATATTAATTGATGTAAAAAACTATATAACATATTATTTTTTCCTTGTAGTAATCAATTAAGATTTGAAATTACATAAGATATATAATCTAATTTAAATGTGAAATTTTCAATTAATATTTCCATTTTTATAATAAAAAGTTAAATTAAAATATATGCCCAAAGTAGAATTAATAATATGTGTATTTAATTAAAATAATTCTATTAACTTAAAATGGAAAAAATGCTTTATAAATTCTTTCGTTTTACTAAAAATGAGAGGGGTCTATCTTTTGACCAATTTTTAGAGATTTATATTAGGTAAAATCTTATTATGGGTCAATATATTATAAATTTACTTAAATTTGGTCAATAAATCAGAAACCATTAAAAATATTCGAAACGTAATCAATTTTACCTATTTTAGTAAAATAATAATTAATAATAGAGATAGTATATAGTAGTTCATTTTAAAATATTAAAAACATAATAGTATTTTAGGTATCGACTCCATATTATGAGCATTCTTAAAAAATTGTCTAAACGAGTCTCTTACTATTTATAATAAATAATAACATTTATATTAAATGAAAACGGAAAACAAATATCATTTTAATCAATGTCTCTGTAGTTTTTAATTGTTTATTATATTTATAATATATTAATGAATTCATTTTAATCAATATTTTTTTTTTAATAAAATCAACAAGGAGAATTATTCTCATGTTCTATTGTATATTTTTCTCGTAATACTCTTAAAAAAAAGAGGCTCATCGTCTCTATTTTATTTACATCACAGTCAATCTTCTTTTTATTTGAATATTTTATATTTAGATATTTATTCGTAAAATAAGAATATTTAATTATAGGGTATAGTAATATTAGATGAAATGTGATTGGTAATAACATTTTAAACAGAACCTCCTAAATCGTGAAAACACATTGAAAAAAATTATTATTAAAAAAAATCAAATGAGTACTAATAGTTTTGGTTCACTAAACGATGTCTAACTATATAATGTTTTTAATTAGATAATAAATTATGAAAAAAAAAACAATAACTATTGAGTTTAATTTATATTACAATAGAATATAAATATTGATTTGGTCATTGAATCCCTTATTTGATAGATGGAATGAATTAAGGATATCATGCAAAAAAGAATAATTAATAATAAAATTAAAAACAAATTTAAGATCAAAATTTAAAAAGGCATAAATATTAAAAACATAAAATCAAAACAAATATCGAGTAATATTTAGATTATTACAAAAGAAGTAAATATTGCAAAGTAAACATGAAAATTAGTCATAAAATTTTTTTGCCTCCAATTTTACTTTTACTTCACTTAAAGCAGAAAATGGAGAAACCAAAAACTCTTATCATCATCATTTAAAGAAGAAACATGTGTCTGCTTCCCATATGCAGATACATGAACAAAAGTCTTTATTCCATCGTTGACCTTATGAATGCATATATCTTATCTCTTTCGGATCTTGGCCATGCTTCTCTTCTTTCGTTCTTCCACACTTTCGAATTTATAGTGAATTGACGCTACATGATTTGCAAATTTTTGGGATGTATTAAAAACATTGTAGCACTTTGGACATGTGTATGGTCCATATTTTTTGAATGGTAGACTGTGGATTCTTCCATCATTCATGTGTTCATCGTTCTTCTTCCTTTTACTATTGTTCTTGCTATCAACCCTATCATTGTCTCCATCATCAACATCAAAGTTAAGTGTTTGAGATAACCACCTGCGTGGTTGTGATGATGAATCTCCACGAAGACCAGGATGATAAGAAACAAAGAAAGCATTGGTCATCATATTGTTGGCGTTGGTGGCATCATTAATATCATTATAAATCGATATTGTATTGGAACTTCCAAATTGTACTTCAAGCATCCGCATCGCATTCCTAATTCCTGGAGCATGACTAGTGACCTTTGGAGAAGTACATGAAGATGAAGAATCGTAATCGAATAAAGAATTTGTGTTATTACCGGTGAGTTTGTTGTTGACATACAACGATCTCATCATCTTATCAGTTTCCGTGTTGGGCGATTCAGGAGGCAGAGGAGGGGGAGGAAGAAGAGGAGAACATAATATATTTTTGAAATTCATCGATGAAATGGAAGTAAAATTAATTGAGATGAGAGAGTATTGAATGAGGAGATGGTGACCTATATATTGAAGTCTCTGTGCGTTTGTGTGTCACCCCTCTCACAATGTTTAAAGCTTAACAATTTGGTTTTCATTGGTAAATATGGACAACATTTATTATTCTTTGACCATTCATAGATGTATTTTGAATTTAATTACGTCAATTGAAATTTAAAATTTAAAAATTGTTTTATTTTTTCTTTTCATATTCACTAAGTATGAAAGTTGACTCGTTAAAAAGGAAACATGTAATATTGGTTTGTGATTGTGCATGCATGTTTATATTTTGTAAAACTATACAAAAAACCAACAAAAAAGATTAAAAAAAAAGACAAGGTACATTAAATTTTGTAAACGTTTAATTCTAAAATTTATCGATGAAATGGTAGATAAATTTATTGATAAGAGAATGTATTGACAATGGAGAGTGTTGGCTAATATATTGATATTAGCGTGTGTGTCACCCCTTTCTCAATGTATGGAGCTCGATTAATTTCTTTTTACAATTTTTTTCCAACTTCGACCCCATTAATTTGTTGTTAAACTACCAAAATATATTTACTAAACTATTTAATATATTTAAAGTTTACTTTTGTAATTTAATTTAATATTTTAATGATGTATTATGTCATTCTCCCATAAGTAATCAAATACTTGTATTCTTGTATTTGAGATGTAATAACAATATACTAGATGTTTTATTATATATAGTTTAAAATTACATATGCTTTAGTAAATAGTGTATATTTTATTTGATAAATATTTTCATGTGTAAATATTGTCAACAATTATTATTCTTTGACCAACCATGGAGAAACTTATAAATCAATAACTTCAATTAAATTTTTAATTAAAAAATGATTTTCTTTTTTCTTTTTTTAATCACTGAATAAGAAAGTTAATTCATTAAAAAGGAAACATGTACATTTTGTTTGTGATTGTGCATGCATGTTTACATTTGTAACATTTTATAAAAAAACCCATTAAAAATTAGAAAAGACAGGGTACATAAAAATTTAATGATTTTAAAACTTTATTTTTAAAACAAAAATCAGGGCAAGCGCCATATGGGAATTGAAAACCAAGAAAGGTAACAATCATATGAAAGATATTAAGACACGAAATAAAACCCTTTTAAAATTTGAAAATATATTTGAAGTCCTGATGGTTTGAAATAGTTTATGATTTCTCAATTGATTTTTTCCGTGCAACTATTTTTTAAATTTGTGATTATTAATTGTTCTAAGAATTATAATTATATTAATTGATGTAAAAAACTATATAACATATTATTTTTTCCTTGTAGTAATCAATTAAGATTTGAAATTACATAAGATATATAATCTAATTTAAATGTGAAATTTTCAATTAATATTTCCATTTTTATAATAAAAAGTTAAATTAAAATATATGCCCAAAGTAGAATTAATAATATGTGTATTTAATTAAAATAATTCTATTAACTTAAAATGGAAAAAATGCTTTATAAATTCTTTCGTTTTACTAAAAATGAGAGGGGTCTATCTTTTGACCAATTTTTAGAGATTTATATTAGGTAAAATCTTATTATGGGTCAATATATTATAAATTTACTTAAATTTGGTCAATAAATCAGAAACCATTAAAAATATTCGAAACGTAATCAATTTTACCTATTTTAGTAAAATAATAATTAATAATAGAGATAGTATATAGTAGTTCATTTTAAAATATTAAAAACATAATAGTATTTTAGGTATCGACTCCATATTATGAGCATTCTTAAAAAATTGTCTAAACGAGTCTCTTACTATTTATAATAAATAATAACATTTATATTAAATGAAAACGGAAAACAAATATCATTTTAATCAATGTCTCTGTAGTTTTTAATTGTTTATTATATTTATAATATATTAATGAATTCATTTTAATCAATATTTTTTTTTTAATAAAATCAACAAGGAGAATTATTCTCATGTTCTATTGTATATTTTTCTCGTAATACTCTTAAAAAAAAGAGGCTCATCGTCTCTATTTTATTTACATCACAGTCAATCTTCTTTTTATTTGAATATTTTATATTTAGATATTTATTCGTAAAATAAGAATATTTAATTATAGGGTATAGTAATATTAGATGAAATGTGATTGGTAATAACATTTTAAACAGAACCTCCTAAATCGTGAAAACACATTGAAAAAAATTATTATTAAAAAAAATCAAATGAGTACTAATAGTTTTGGTTCACTAAACGATGTCTAACTATATAATGTTTTTAATTAGATAATAAATTATGAAAAAAAAAACAATAACTATTGAGTTTAATTTATATTACAATAGAATATAAATATTGATTTGGTCATTGAATCCCTTATTTGATAGATGGAATGAATTAAGGATATCATGCAAAAAAGAATAATTAATAATAAAATTAAAAACAAATTTAAGATCAAAATTTAAAAAGGCATAAATATTAAAAACATAAAATCAAAACAAATATCGAGTAATATTTAGATTATTACAAAAGAAGTAAATATTGCAAAGTAAACATGAAAATTAGTCATAAAATTTTTTTGCCTCCAATTTTACTTTTACTTCACTTAAAGCAGAAAATGGAGAAACCATGTAATACCCCGTAAATTTATAAACGCTCTGGTTAATATTATTATGATCAACTGGGTTCCGGAGTACTCTGAGTAATTATTTGATAAAATAATTGGAGTAAACTGACGAACTCAGAGTCGATTAAATTAATAGTATTTAACGTTGAGTTTTTATAATTTGATGTATTTGAGCTAATTTTGGACATTTGGTAGTGTTACTAAAAATGATAGTTTCTATACTATCTATTTTCTTTTCATTTTCCTTGAAAACCAAACAAAAGCTAAAAGAGAGAAAGATAGAAAGAAAACAAAGGAAAAGGAGGAGAAAGGAAAAGTGGAAGAAGGAAAGGAGAGAAAATTTCCAAAAGCTCAAGAATCATCATCAATTCATCTGTTCTTCGTCTAATCGTCTCAGTATCAACCTCCTCGTCTAGTAATCCAGGTGGGTTCTAGTTAGACTCTTTAGAGTAGAGTTTTGTTGAGTTTAGAGTTAGGTTGAAATTGTGGAAATTGAATCTTTTTGCACAAAATTCGTGAATCTAACTGATAAATGCAATGTTTGATTATATGTTATACTGGTTGTGATGTTATAACATGTTTTGATGCATTTCAATTGATGAAAATGGGATTTGGGGTTGATTTTGGATCAACCCGTAGCAGGAAAATTCTGCAGGAACTTCTGCATTTTTTCTCTGCCCATACGCGTATGGAGCTTGTCAATACGCGTATGGGGCTTGTCAATACGCGTACGGCAAGGGCAATACGCGTATGGATGGCCGGGGATTTTGGGCAATACGCGTATCGCGTGGGGAAATACGCGTATGGCTGGGCGAGAATTTGGGCAATACGCGTACGGAGAATGCCAATACGCGTACGGCCAGGAGAGTTACAGAATCCTGCTGTTGTGATTTATTTTTCCGATCGATTGTTTACAATGCCGTAACTTTTTGTACGTAACTCGGATTGGAACAATTTTGATATCGTTGGAAAGATAATAAAATGTACTTTCTTATTAAAATGGTTTTAAGATCGTCGGCCGATTTAATTAAGTCGGGATTTTTGAAATTGTGTCGTTTTATCGACTTTTATCTGTTAATTGTGTGTAATTATTATTGACAATATATGCATGTTAAAATATGGACTAGGCAGGGTGGGGATTATTACCAAAACAGTGTTGGAATGTGGAGTCTTACGTGTGGCAACGCTCGTGCATGAGAGGCCGAGGCATGTGCATTCTGTTTATCAATAACCACAGAGTTGTGTTAGTGCGTTTCATGGGTCTCGAGCTCCTCTGAAACATATGCACCACTACTTGGCAGGTTTGAGTCCCATGTAAGTACGATTGGAGCCTACGGGTAAAGAGACTTGAGACGGCGTACGGTCCGTGAGAAGTGACGGATCACGGTGTACGGCCCGTGATCCCGAATCCAATCGTATGCCAAGTAGCTACAAGGATCCATGACTCGGATCGCCTTCTAGACGTAGAAGGGTACGGGAAAAAGGGATACCTTGGTATTGGTTATTGATATGTGAGTTCTTGAGTGTACGGACTCAGAACGTACTTCGGTACTTTGTGAATCCTTGAGTTTACAGGCTCAAGAGGTACTTCGGTACTAGTGTGAGTTTACAGGCTCACCGTGGCGGTTACTTGTGTGTGTGTACTCATGGTCTTTCCCCTTTCCCCTTGGACATGAGTTAGGATTTTGTTAGAACCTTGTAAAGCCGAGAGGACTTTAAGATAGGGAACTCACTGAGATTTGATGTATCTCACCCCACTGTTGTTGTTTACATCACAGGTTCTGCAGGTTTGGCGAAGGGTAAGGACAAGGTTACTTGACTTTCCTTACGGATCGTGGTTTTGTGATGGCATGGCTTCCGCTATGGCGTTATGTTTTGAGATCATTGTATTGGTCTAGTTCTTAGTTTTTATCATTTTGGAACATCTTGTATATGTAATGCCTTAGACTTTTAGTTCTTTTGTATTAGAGGCATTTATATATATAATGTGTTAACTAGGAACTTATTATGTTTCAGTACCAAAAGTGAAACTCATGTATAATATATGATTTGAGGCATGTATTGTATATGGTCTTTACAGTTGGTATCAGAGCAGGTCGTATCCTCGACCTAGCCATGAAATAGAATAAGTGTTTCTTTCCGTTTCATATGCGGCGTGTCGCCATGGGTCTTGTCTGTTATATTTATGGTATTGAGTCTGATCAACTTAATCCTATTGATATGGAATTCAGGAACATGGCTGATAGACGCAGAAACAACCGTGGAAGACCAAGGACTATTCCAGCTGGGACAGTTCCACAAGGTGATGAAGGGAATGCCCCGTTGTACCAATTTATGCAACAGATGCAGCAACAGCAGAATCAGTTCATGCAAGGGATGATGCAACAAATGGCTGATGGTCTGCATCCTCCAGTGGTTGTTCCGGAAGTTACGGGAGGAACCTACAGGGAATTTGTTCGAATGAATCCTCCGGAGTTTCAAGGAGGGCTAGATCCGGTGAAGGCACACGAGTGGATAACAGGTATGGAAAGGATTTTTCTGATAGTTCATTGCAGTGAGGAGAATAAAGTGGTCTTTGCTTCTCACTGGTTGAAGGGTCCTGCCATGAGGTGGTGGGAGAGCGCTTCAGCCTTGATGACAACACAGGAAGTGCCGAAAGTGTGGGAACAGTTTAAGGTAATCTTTATGGAGAAATATTTTCCGAGTTCTTTAAGGTCTCAAAAGGAGTTTGAGTTCCAACAGTTGAGACAGGGAAATTTATCAGTGGCTTCTTATGCGGAACAATTTGAGATCATGGCTGACTATTCTAGACAGGCCATGTATGCTCCTGACGAGAGGTGGAAGATAGATCAGTTTCTGTTTGGGTTAAGGGCTGAGATTTCACACAGCGTGTCCCAACGGGAATTTGCTACTTATGCTGAAATGTTAAGACAATGTTATGTGGCGGAAAATAGCTTGAAAAAGATACAAATGGAGGTGGATTCGAACAGGGTAACTCAAGGTGACCGTGGAAGGTCGAATCAACAGTTTAGGCACAGGCAACAGTCTTCCAAAGGGAAGCAAGTACAGGGCTCTAGAACTAGTGCGCCTCCAGTATGTCGCACTTGTGGGAGGAGTCATTTTGGTAGGTGCAAATCGGAAGAAGTACGGTGTTATCAGTGTAACAAGATGGGTCATTGGGCGAGGGATTGTCCTCAGGGTAGAAATCAGACACAAGGGAAGACTACTGGTCGAGTATATACTCTGGATGCAAGGAAAGCAAAGGGTGATAATTCCTTGATTGCGGGTACGTGTTTTGTTAATGGTCAACCTTGTTTTGTTTTATTTGACTGTGGGGCTACACATTCTTTTGTGTCTTTAAGATGTGTGAAGCGACTTGGGTTGCAAACTATTCCTTTGTTTCCTCCTATGGTGGTTACTACTGCCATGGATGAAATGGTTGAAACACCACTGATGTGTGAAAATTGTGTGTTGTCGGTGAACGAAAGAGTCTTCCAGATTGATCTTATTTGTCTGCCGCTTAAGAAAGTGGATGTTGTTCTGGGAATGGACTGGCTTTCAGCTAATTCGGTTTTTATCGGTTGTGAGGAGAAGCTAATTATTATTCCATCTGCTGAGGCTACTCCGAAAGATGTATTATCAACGATTTTAGAAGGTACGGTGGGAATGGTAAATTTCTTGTTTGAGAAAGAGAAATCTGTTTTATTGGTTCTTACTAAGGAAGGAAGTAGTGAACAGCAAGTTCTGAGTATTCCAGTTGTATGTGAATTTCCTGAAGTGTTTCCAGAGGATGTTTCTTCTCTTCCTCCGGAGAGAGAAGTTGAGTTCTCTATTGACCTGATACCGGGAACGGCTCCTATATCCGTTTCTCCGTATCGGATGGCACCGCTTGAATTAAGAGAATTAAAGGACCAATTGAAGGACTTGATGTCCAAGCATTTCGTTAGGCCTAGTGTTTCACCGTGGGGAGCTCCAGTGTTACTGGTAAAGAAGAAAGATGGGGGAATGCGTTTGTGCATTGATTATCGTAAGTTGAATAAAGTTACCATTAAGAATAAGTATCCCTTACCAAGGATAGACGACTTGTTAGATCAATTGAAAGGAGCATGTGTGTTCTCGAAGATTGATTTACGGTCGGGTTATCATCAGATTCGAGTGAAGAGTTCCGATGTGCCAAAGACTGCATTTAGAACCCGTTACGGTCATTATGAATTCTTAGTGATGCCTTTCGGTGTGACTAATGCTCCAGCTGTTTTCATGGATTACATGAATCGAATATTTCAGGCTTACTTGGACCAATTTGTGGTAATCTTTATTGACGACATTCTTATTTATTCTCGTACTCCACAAGAGCACGGAGAACATCTGAGGATTGTCTTATCGGTCTTGCAAGAGAAGCAATTGTTTGCTAAGTTGAGCAAGTGTGAGTTTTGGATGTCGGAAGTTAATTTTCATGGACATGTGATATCTCGAGGTGGTGTGGCAGTGGATCCATCGAAAGTAGAAGCAGTAATTAATTGGGAGAGACCGAGAAATGTTTCAGAAGTCAGAAGTTTCTTGGGATTGGCCGGTTACTATAGAAGGTTTATCAAGGGCTTTTCTCAATTGGCTTTACCAATGACGAAACTTACTCGGAAGGATGTTACGTTTGAATGGGATTCAGGTTGCGAACAAAGTTTTATGCATTTGAAGGAAAGTTTGACGAGTGCTCCAGTATTAATTATTCCTGATCCTAACAACTCTTGTGAAGTATTCTGTGATGCTTCTAAGAGGGGATTAGGGGGTGTTCTGATGCAAGGTGGTCAAGTGGTAGCTTATGCTTCTCGACAGTTAAAAGTTCATGAGAAGAATTATCCAACTCATGATTTGGAACTAGCTGCAGTGGTTTTTGCACTGAAGGTGTGGCGTCATTATTTATATGGTGTACGTTTTGAAATGTTCAGTGACCACAAAAGTTTGAAGTATTTGTTTGATCAAAAGGAGTTGAATATGCGACAAAGAAGGTGGATGGAGTACTTAAAGGATTATGACTTAGAATTGAAGTATCATCCAGGAAAGGCGAATAAAGTAGCGGATGCTTTAAGTCGGAAAATGGTTCATAGTGCGGAATTGATGATTTTGGAGTATTCATTGTTGGAAAAGTTTAGAGATCTTAATCTCCAGTTTGTGTGGACTCCGAATGGTGTGATTATGGGAAATTTGAATGTCAATTCTACCTTGAGAGTTGAGATTCAACAGGCACAATTGTTAGAGGAAGAGTTACAAGAATTGTTACTTCAGCCGGGTTTTACACGAGCGACAGATGGGATTGTTCTGTTTAATCAAAGGATTTGTGTTCCGAGGGATGAGGCATTGAAAAGGAAGATCTTAGACGAAGCTCATAAAGGTACTTTTACGATACATCCTGGTTCTTCAAAGATGTATCAGGATTTAAAGAAGGATTATTGGTGGCCTGGGATGAAAAAGGATATAGCGGGATATGTGTCAGAATGTGCGGTGTGCCAACAGGTGAAGATTGAACATCAAAGACCGGGCGGTTTGTTACAACCTTTGGATATTCCAGTTTGGAAGTGGGATAGTATTTCTATGGATTTTGCAGTGGGTTTACCCCGTACCCAAGGAGGGTATGATTCTATTTGGGTGATTGTAGATCGACTAACAAAATCTGCACACTTCTTAGCCGTAAAGACTACTTATAAGGCAAGTCATCTTGCAAGGTTGTTTATTGCTGAGATTGTGAGATTGCATGGTATTCCTTCTAGTATTGTGTCCGATAGAGATCCGAAGTTTACTTCGAGATTTTGGAAAGTGTTCCAACAAGCGATGGGTACGAATTTGTGTTTGAGCACGTCGAATCATCCTCAAACGGATGGTCAGACTGAACGAACAATACAAACGATGGAGGATATGTTAAGAGCTTGTGCGCTAGAGAGTAGAGGGAATTGGAAAGAACTTTTACTGTTAATCGAGTTTTCATATAACAATAGTTACCATGCGAGCATCGGTATGGCTCCTTATGAAGCATTGTATGGGAGAAAGTGTAGGACACCTTTGTGTTGGGCTGAAATTGGCGAAGATAGAATTTTGGGACCAGAGATTATTCAAGAGACTACGGAAAAGATTCGAATGATCCGCGAGAAGGTTAAATAAGCGCAAGATCGTCAAAAGAGTTATGCGGACAATCGTAGGAGGCCTTTGGAATTTGAGGAAGGTGACCATGTATTCCTGAAAGTTACTCCGAGATTGAGATTGAAAGGACCGTTTAAGTCGCGAAAGTTAAGTCCGAGATACGTGGGACCGTATCAGATTTTAGAAAGGATTGGTGAAGTTGCTTATAGATTAGCCTTACCACCCTCTCTATCGGAGATGCATGACGTTTTTCACGTATCTCAGCTCCGTAAGTTTATTCCTGATCCTCTTCAGCCAATTCTACCTGAATCAGTGGAAATTGAAGCGGATTTGACTTTTGAACCACAACCGAGTTGTATTGTGGGAAGGGAAACAAAAGTGTTAAGGAACAAAGATATTCCACTTGTTAAGGTGCAATGGGATATGACGCATCCGGGCGATGCTACTTGGGAACTGGAATCGGAAATGCGAGATTCTTATCCACATCTATTTAGGTAATATTCTAAATTCGAGGACGAATTTCTATTTAAGGGGGGGAGGATGTAATACCCCGTAAATTTATAAACGCTCTGGTTAATATTATTATGATCAACTGGGTTCCGGAGTACTCTGAGTAATTATTTGATAAAATAATTGGAGTAAACTGACGAACTCAGAGTCGATTAAATTAATAGTATTTAACGTTGAGTTTTTATAATTTGATGTATTTGAGCTAATTTTGGACATTTGGTAGTGTTACTAAAAATGATAGTTTCTATACTATCTATTTTCTTTTCATTTTCCTTGAAAACCAAACAAAAGCTAAAAGAGAGAAAGATAGAAAGAAAACAAAGGAAAAGGAGGAGAAAGGAAAAGTGGAAGAAGGAAAGGAGAGAAAATTTCCAAAAGCTCAAGAATCATCATCAATTCATCTGTTCTTCGTCTAATCGTCTCAGTATCAACCTCCTCGTCTAGTAATCCAGGTGGGTTCTAGTTAGACTCTTTAGAGTAGAGTTTTGTTGAGTTTAGAGTTAGGTTGAAATTGTGGAAATTGAATCTTTTTGCACAAAATTCGTGAATCTAACTGATAAATGCAATGTTTGATTATATGTTATACTGGTTGTGATGTTATAACATGTTTTGATGCATTTCAATTGATGAAAATGGGATTTGGGGTTGATTTTGGATCAACCCGTAGCAGGAAAATTCTGCAGGAACTTCTGCATTTTTTCTCTGCCCATACGCGTATGGAGCTTGTCAATACGCGTATGGGGCTTGTCAATACGCGTACGGCAAGGGCAATACGCGTATGGATGGCCGGGGATTTTGGGCAATACGCGTATCGCGTGGGGAAATACGCGTATGGCTGGGCGAGAATTTGGGCAATACGCGTACGGAGAATGCCAATACGCGTACGGCCAGGAGAGTTACAGAATCCTGCTGTTGTGATTTATTTTTCCGATCGATTGTTTACAATGCCGTAACTTTTTGTACGTAACTCGGATTGGAACAATTTTGATATCGTTGGAAAGATAATAAAATGTACTTTCTTATTAAAATGGTTTTAAGATCGTCGGCCGATTTAATTAAGTCGGGATTTTTGAAATTGTGTCGTTTTATCGACTTTTATCTGTTAATTGTGTGTAATTATTATTGACAATATATGCATGTTAAAATATGGACTAGGCAGGGTGGGGATTATTACCAAAACAGTGTTGGAATGTGGAGTCTTACGTGTGGCAACGCTCGTGCATGAGAGGCCGAGGCATGTGCATTCTGTTTATCAATAACCACAGAGTTGTGTTAGTGCGTTTCATGGGTCTCGAGCTCCTCTGAAACATATGCACCACTACTTGGCAGGTTTGAGTCCCATGTAAGTACGATTGGAGCCTACGGGTAAAGAGACTTGAGACGGCGTACGGTCCGTGAGAAGTGACGGATCACGGTGTACGGCCCGTGATCCCGAATCCAATCGTATGCCAAGTAGCTACAAGGATCCATGACTCGGATCGCCTTCTAGACGTAGAAGGGTACGGGAAAAAGGGATACCTTGGTATTGGTTATTGATATGTGAGTTCTTGAGTGTACGGACTCAGAACGTACTTCGGTACTTTGTGAATCCTTGAGTTTACAGGCTCAAGAGGTACTTCGGTACTAGTGTGAGTTTACAGGCTCACCGTGGCGGTTACTTGTGTGTGTGTACTCATGGTCTTTCCCCTTTCCCCTTGGACATGAGTTAGGATTTTGTTAGAACCTTGTAAAGCCGAGAGGACTTTAAGATAGGGAACTCACTGAGATTTGATGTATCTCACCCCACTGTTGTTGTTTACATCACAGGTTCTGCAGGTTTGGCGAAGGGTAAGGACAAGGTTACTTGACTTTCCTTACGGATCGTGGTTTTGTGATGGCATGGCTTCCGCTATGGCGTTATGTTTTGAGATCATTGTATTGGTCTAGTTCTTAGTTTTTATCATTTTGGAACATCTTGTATATGTAATGCCTTAGACTTTTAGTTCTTTTGTATTAGAGGCATTTATATATATAATGTGTTAACTAGGAACTTATTATGTTTCAGTACCAAAAGTGAAACTCATGTATAATATATGATTTGAGGCATGTATTGTATATGGTCTTTACAAACCAAAAACTCTTATCATCATCATTTAAAGAAGAAACATGTGTCTGCTTCCCATATGCAGATACATGAACAAAAGTCTTTATTCCATCGTTGACCTTATGAATGCATATATCTTATCTCTTTCGGATCTTGGCCATGCTTCTCTTCTTTCGTTCTTCCACACTTTCGAATTTATAGTGAATTGACGCTACATGATTTGCAAATTTTTGGGATGTATTAAAAACATTGTAGCACTTTGGACATGTGTATGGTCCATATTTTTTGAATGGTAGACTGTGGATTCTTCCATCATTCATGTGTTCATCGTTCTTCTTCCTTTTACTATTGTTCTTGCTATCAACCCTATCATTGTCTCCATCATCAACATCAAAGTTAAGTGTTTGAGATAACCACCTGCGTGGTTGTGATGATGAATCTCCACGAAGACCAGGATGATAAGAAACAAAGAAAGCATTGGTCATCATATTGTTGGCGTTGGTGGCATCATTAATATCATTATAAATCGATATTGTATTGGAACTTCCAAATTGTACTTCAAGCATCCGCATCGCATTCCTAATTCCTGGAGCATGACTAGTGACCTTTGGAGAAGTACATGAAGATGAAGAATCGTAATCGAATAAAGAATTTGTGTTATTACCGGTGAGTTTGTTGTTGACATACAACGATCTCATCATCTTATCAGTTTCCGTGTTGGGCGATTCAGGAGGCAGAGGAGGGGGAGGAAGAAGAGGAGAACATAATATATTTTTGAAATTCATCGATGAAATGGAAGTAAAATTAATTGAGATGAGAGAGTATTGAATGAGGAGATGGTGACCTATATATTGAAGTCTCTGTGCGTTTGTGTGTCACCCCTCTCACAATGTTTAAAGCTTAACAATTTGGTTTTCATTGGTAAATATGGACAACATTTATTATTCTTTGACCATTCATAGATGTATTTTGAATTTAATTACGTCAATTGAAATTTAAAATTTAAAAATTGTTTTATTTTTTCTTTTCATATTCACTAAGTATGAAAGTTGACTCGTTAAAAAGGAAACATGTAATATTGGTTTGTGATTGTGCATGCATGTTTATATTTTGTAAAACTATACAAAAAACCAACAAAAAAGATAAAAAAAAAAGACAAGGTACATTAAATTTTGTAAACGTTTATTTCTAAAATTTATCGATGAAATGGTAGATAAATTTATTGATAAGAGAATGTATTGACAATGGAGAGTGTTGGCTAATATATTGATATTAGCGTGTGTGTCACCCCTTTCTCAATGTATGGAGCTCGATTAATTTCTTTTTACAATTTTTTTCCAACTTCGACCCCATTAATTTGTTGTTAAACTACCAAAATATATTTACTAAACTATTTAATATATTTAAAGTTTACTTTTGTAATTTAATTTAATATTTTAATGATGTATTATGTCATTCTCCCATAAGTAATCAAATACTTGTATTCTTGTATTTGAGATGTAATAACAATATACTAGATGTTTTATTATATATAGTTTAAAATTACATATGCTTTAGTAAATAGTGTATATTTTATTTGATAAATATTTTCATGTGTAAATATTGTCAACAATTATTATTCTTTGACCAACCATGGAGAAACTTATAAATCAATAACTTCAATTAAATTTTTAATTAAAAAATGATTTTCTTTTTTCTTTTTTTAATCACTGAATAAGAAAGTTAATTCATTAAAAAGGAAACATGTACATTTTGTTTGTGATTGTGCATGCATGTTTACATTTGTAACATTTTATAAAAAAACCCATTAAAAATTAGAAAAGACAGGGTACATAAAAATTTAATGATTTTAAAACTTTATTTTTAAAACAAAAATCAGGGCAAGCGCCATATGGGAATTGAAAACCAAGAAAGGTAACAATCATATGAAAGATATTAAGACACGAAATAAAACCCTTTTAAAATTTGAAAATATATTTGAAGTCCTGATGGTTTGAAATAGTTTATGATTTCTCAATTGATTTTTTCCGTGCAACTATTTTTAAAATTTGTGATTATTAATTGTTCTAAGAATTATAATTATATTAATTGATGTAAAAAACTATATAACATATTATTTTTTCCTTGTAGTAATCAATTAAGATTTGAAATTACATAAGATATATAATATAATTTAAATGTGAAATTTTCAATTAATATTTCCATTTTTATAATAAAAAGTTAAATTAAAATATATGCCCAAAGTAGAATTAATAATATGTGTATTTAATTAAAATAATTCTATTAACTTAAAATGGAAAAAATGCTTTATAAATTCTTTCGTTTTACTAAAAATGAGAGGGGTCTATCTTTTGACCAATTTTTAGAGATTTATATTAGGTAAAATCTTATTATGGGTCAATATATTATAAATTTACTTAAATTTGGTCAATAAATCAGAAACCATTAAAAATATTCGAAACGTAATCAATTTTACCTATTTTAGTAAAATAATAATTAATAATAGAGATAGTATATAGTAGTTCATTTTAAAATATTAAAAACATAATAGTATTTTAGGTATCGACTCCATATTATGAGCATTCTTAAAAAATTGTCTAAACGAGTCTCTTACTATTTATAATAAATAATAACATTTATATTAAATGAAAACGGAAAACAAATATCATTTTAATCAATGTCTCTGTAGTTTTTAATTGTTTATTATATTTATAATATATTAATGAATTCATTTTAATCAATATTTTTTTTTTAATAAAATCAACAAGGAGAATTATTCTCAGGTTCTATTGTATATTTTTCTCGTAATACTCTTAAAAAAAAGAGGCTCATCCTCTCTATTTTATTTACATCACAGTCAATCTTCTTTTTATTTGAATATTTTATATTTAGATATTTATTCGTAAAATAAGAATATTTAATTATAGGGTATAGTAATATTAGATGAAATGTGATTGGTAATAACATTTTAAACAGAACCTCCTAAATCGTGAAAACACATTGAAAAAAATTATTATTAAAAAAAATCAAATGAGTACTAATAGTTTTGGTTCACTAAACGATGTCTAACTATATAATGTTTTTAATTAGATAATAAATTATGAAAAAAAAAACAATAACTATTGAGTTTAATTTATATTACAATAGAATATAAATATTGATTTGGTCATTGAATCCCTTATTTGATAGATGGAATGAATTAAGGATATCATGCAAAAAAGAATAATTAATAATAAAATTAAAAACAAATTTAAGATCAAAATTTAAAAAGGCATAAATATTAAAAACATAAAATCAAAACAAATATCGAGTAATATTTAGATTATTACAAAAGAAGTAAATATTGCAAAGTAAACATGAAAATTAGTCATAAAATTTTTTTGCCTCCAATTTTACTTTTACTTCACTTAAAGCAGAAAATGGAGAAACCAAAAACTCTTATCATCATCATTTAAAGAAGAAACATGTGTCTGCTTCCCATATGCAGATACATGAACAAAAGTCTTTATTCCATCGTTGACCTTATGAATGCATATATCTTATCTCTTTCGGATCTTGGCCATGCTTCTCTTCTTTCGTTCTTCCACACTTTCGAATTTATAGTGAATTGACGCTACATGATTTGCAAATTTTTGGGATGTATTAAAAACATTGTAGCACTTTGGACATGTGTATGGTCCATATTTTTTGAATGGTAGACTGTGGATTCTTCCATCATTCATGTGTTCATCGTTCTTCTTCCTTTTACTATTGTTCTTGCTATCAACCCTATCATTGTCTCCATCATCAACATCAAAGTTAAGTGTTTGAGATAACCACCTGCGTGGTTGTGATGATGAATCTCCACGAAGACCAGGATGATAAGAAACAAAGAAAGCATTGGTCATCATATTGTTGGCGTTGGTGGCATCATTAATATCATTATAAATCGATATTGTATTGGAACTTCCAAATTGTACTTCAAGCATCCGCATCGCATTCCTAATTCCTGGAGCATGACTAGTGACCTTTGGAGAAGTACATGAAGATGAAGAATCGTAATCGAATAAAGAATTTGTGTTATTACCGGTGAGTTTGTTGTTGACATACAACGATCTCATCATCTTATCAGTTTCCGTGTTGGGCGATTCAGGAGGCAGAGGAGGGGGAGGAAGAAGAGGAGAACATAATATATTTTTGAAATTCATCGATGAAATGGAAGTAAAATTAATTGAGATGAGAGAGTATTGAATGAGGAGATGGTGACCTATATATTGAAGTCTCTGTGCGTTTATGTGTCACCCCTCTCACAATGTTTAAAGCTTAACAATTTGGTTTTCATTGGTAAATATGGACAACATTTATTATTCTTTGACCATTCATAGATGTATTTTGAATTTAATTACGTCAATTGAAATTTAAAATTTAAAAATTGTTTTATTTTTTCTTTTCATATTCACTAAGTATGAAAGTTGACTCGTTAAAAAGGAAACATGTAATATTGGTTTGTGATTGTGCATGCATGTTTATATTTTGTAAAACTATACAAAAAACCAACAAAAAAGATAAAAAAAAAGACAAGGTACATTAAATTTTGTAAACGTTTATTTCTAAAATTTATCGATGAAATGGTAGATAAATTTATTGATAAGAGAATGTATTGACAATGGAGAGTGTTGGCTAATATATTGATATTAGCGTGTGTGTCACCCCTTTCTCAATGTATGGAGCTCGATTAATTTCTTTTTACAATTTTTTTCCAACTTCGACCCCATTAATTTGTTGTTAAACTACCAAAATATATTTACTAAACTATTTAATATATTTAAAGTTTACTTTTGTAATTTAATTTAATATTTTAATGATGTATTATGTCATTCTCCCATAAGTAATCAAATACTTGTATTCTTGTATTTGAGATGTAATAACAATATACTAGATGTTTTATTATATATAGTTTAAAATTACATATGCTTTAGTAAATAGTGTATATTTTATTTGATAAATATTTTCATGTGTAAATATTGTCAACAATTATTATTCTTTGACCAACCATGGAGAAACTTATAAATCAATAACTTCAATTAAATTTTTAATTAAAAAATGATTTTCTTTTTTCTTTTTTTAATCACTGAATAAGAAAGTTAATTCATTAAAAAGGAAACATGTACATTTTGTTTGTGATTGTGCATGCATGTTTACATTTGTAACATTTTATAAAAAAACCCATTAAAAATTAGAAAAGACAGGGTACATAAAAATTTAATGATTTTAAAACTTTATTTTTAAAACAAAAATCAGGGCAAGCGCCATATGGGAATTGAAAACCAAGAAAGGTAACAATCATATGAAAGATATTAAGACACGAAATAAAACCCTTTTAAAATTTGAAAATATATTTGAAGTCCTGATGGTTTGAAATAGTTTATGATTTCTCAATTGATTTTTTCCGTGCAACTATTTTTTAAATTTGTGATTATTAATTGTTCTAAGAATTATAATTATATTAATTGATGTAAAAAACTATATAACATATTATTTTTTCCTTGTAGTAATCAATTAAGATTTGAAATTACATAAGATATATAATCTAATTTAAATGTGAAATTTTCAATTAATATTTCCATTTTTATAATAAAAAGTTAAATTAAAATATATGCCCAAAGTAGAATTAATAATATGTGTATTTAATTAAAATAATTCTATTAACTTAAAATGGAAAAAATGCTTTATAAATTCTTTCGTTTTACTAAAAATGAGAGGGGTCTATCTTTTGACCAATTTTTAGAGATTTATATTAGGTAAAATCTTATTATGGGTCAATATATTATAAATTTACTTAAATTTGGTCAATAAATCAGAAACCATTAAAAATATTCGAAACGTAATCAATTTTACCTATTTTAGTAAAATAATAATTAATAATAGAGATAGTATATAGTAGTTCATTTTAAAATATTAAAAACATAATAGTATTTTAGGTATCGACTCCATATTATGAGCATTCTTAAAAAATTGTCTAAACGAGTCTCTTACTATTTATAATAAATAATAACATTTATATTAAATGAAAACGGAAAACAAATATCATTTTAATCAATGTCTCTGTAGTTTTTAATTGTTTATTATATTTATAATATATTAATGAATTCATTTTAATCAATATTTTTTTTTTAATAAAATCAACAAGGAGAATTATTCTCATGTTCTATTGTATATTTTTCTCGTAATACTCTTAAAAAAAAGAGGCTCATCGTCTCTATTTTATTTACATCACAGTCAATCTTCTTTTTATTTGAATATTTTATATTTAGATATTTATTCGTAAAATAAGAATATTTAATTATAGGGTATAGTAATATTAGATGAAATGTGATTGGTAATAACATTTTAAACAGAACCTCCTAAATCGTGAAAACACATTGAAAAAAATTATTATTAAAAAAAATCAAATGAGTACTAATAGTTTTGGTTCACTAAACGATGTCTAACTATATAATGTTTTTAATTAGATAATAAATTATGAAAAAAAAAACAATAACTATTGAGTTTAATTTATATTACAATAGAATATAAATATTGATTTGGTCATTGAATCCCTTATTTGATAGATGGAATGAATTAAGGATATCATGCAAAAAAGAATAATTAATAATAAAATTAAAAACAAATTTAAGATCAAAATTTAAAAAGGCATAAATATTAAAAACATAAAATCAAAACAAATATCGAGTAATATTTAGATTATTACAAAAGAAGTAAATATTGCAAAGTAAACATGAAAATTAGTCATAAAATTTTTTTGCCTCCAATTTTACTTTTACTTCACTTAAAGCAGAAAATGGAGAAACCAAAAACATTTATCATCATCATTTAAAGAAGAAACATGTGTCTGCTTCCCATATGCAGATACATGAACAAAAGTCTTTATTCCATCGTTGACCTTATGAATGTATATATCTTATCTCTTTCGGATCTTGGCCATGCTTCTCTTCTTTCGTTCTTCCACACTTTCGAATTTATAGTGAATTGACGCTACATGATTTGCAAATTTTTGGGATGTATTAAAAACATTGTAGCATTTTGGACATGTGTATGGTCCATAATTTTTGAATGGTAGACTGTGGATTCTTCCATCATTCATGTGTTCATCGTTCTTCTTCCTTTTACTATTGTTCTTGCTATCAACCCTATCATTGTCTCCATCATCAACATCAAAGTTAAGTGTTTGAGATAACCACCTGCGTGGTTGTGATGATGAATCTCCACGAAGACCAGGATGATAAGAAACAAAGAAAGCATTGGTCATCATATTGTTGGCGTTGGTGGCATCATTAATATCATTATAAATCGATATTGTATTGGAACTTCCAAATTGTACTTCAAGCATCCGCATCGCATTCCTAATTCCTGGAGCATGACTAGTGACCTTTGGAGAAGTACATGAAGATGAAGAATCGTAATCGAATAAAGAATTTGTGTTATTACCGGTGAGTTTGTTGTTGACATACAACGATCTCATCATCTTATCAGTTTCCGTGTTGGGCGATTCAGGAGGCAGAGGAGGGGGAGGAAGAAGAGGAGAACATAATATATTTTTGAAATTCATCGATGAAATGGAAGTAAAATTAATTGAGATGAGAGAGTATTGAATGAGGAGATGGTGACCTATATATTGAAGTCTCTGTGCGTTTGTGTGTCACCCCTCTCACAATGTTTAAAGCTTAACAATTTGGTTTTCATTGGTAAATATGGACAACATTTATTATTCTTTGACCATTCATAGATGTATTTTGAATTTAATTACGTCAATTGAAATTTAAAATTTAAAAATTGTTTTATTTTTTCTTTTCATATTCACTAAGTATGAAAGTTGACTCGTTAAAAAGGAAACATGTAATATTGGTTTGTGATTGTGCATGCATGTTTATATTTTGTAAAACTATACAAAAAACCAACAAAAAAGATAAAAAAAAAGACAAGGTACATTAAATTTTGTAAACGTTTATTTCTAAAATTTATCGATGAAATGGTAGATAAATTTATTGATAAGAGAATGTATTGACAATGGAGAGTGTTGGCTAATATATTGATATTAGCGTGTGTGTCACCCCTTTCTCAATGTATGGAGCTCGATTAATTTCTTTTTACAATTTTTTTCCAACTTCGACCCCATTAATTTGTTGTTAAACTACCAAAATATATTTACTAAACTATTTAATATATTTAAAGTTTACTTTTGTAATTTAATTTAATATTTTAATGATGTATTATGTCATTCTCCCATAAGTAATCAAATACTTGTATTCTTGTATTTGAGATGTAATAACAATATACTAGATGTTTTATTATATATAGTTTAAAATTACATATGCTTTAGTAAATAGTGTATATTTTATTTGATAAATATTTTCATGTGTAAATATTGTCAACAATTATTATTCTTTGACCAACCATGGAGAAACTTATAAATCAATAACTTCAATTAAATTTTTAATTAAAAAATGATTTTCTTTTTTCTTTTTTTAATCACTGAATAAGAAAGTTAATTCATTAAAAAGGAAACATGTACATTTTGTTTGTGATTGTGCATGCATGTTTACATTTGTAACATTTTATAAAAAAACCCATTAAAAATTAGAAAAGACAGGGTACATAAAAATTTAATGATTTTAAAACTTTATTTTTAAAACAAAAATCAGGGCAAGCGCCATATGGGAATTGAAAACCAAGAAAGGTAACAATCATATGAAAGATATTAAGACACGAAATAAAACCCTTTTAAAATTTGAAAATATATTTGAAGTCCTGATGGTTTGAAATAGTTTATGATTTCTCAATTGATTTTTTCCGTGCAACTATTTTTTAAATTTGTGATTATTAATTGTTCTAAGAATTATAATTATATTAATTGATGTAAAAAACTATATAACATATTATTTTTTCCTTGTAGTAATCAATTAAGATTTGAAATTACATAAGATATATAATCTAATTTAAATGTGAAATTTTCAATTAATATTTCCATTTTTATAATAAAAAGTTAAATTAAAATATATGCCCAAAGTAGAATTAATAATATGTGTATTTAATTAAAATAATTCTATTAACTTAAAATGGAAAAAATGCTTTATAAATTCTTTCGTTTTACTAAAAATGAGAGGGGTCTATCTTTTGACCAATTTTTAGAGATTTATATTAGGTAAAATCTTATTATGGGTCAATATATTATAAATTTACTTAAATTTGGTCAATAAATCAGAAACCATTAAAAATATTCGAAACGTAATCAATTTTACCTATTTTAGTAAAATAATAATTAATAATAGAGATAGTATATAGTAGTTCATTTTAAAATATTAAAAACATAATAGTATTTTAGGTATCGACTCCATATTATGAGCATTCTTAAAAAATTGTCTAAACGAGTCTCTTACTATTTATAATAAATAATAACATTTATATTAAATGAAAACGGAAAACAAATATCATTTTAATCAATGTCTCTGTAGTTTTTAATTGTTTATTATATTTATAATATATTAATGAATTCATTTTAATCAATATTATTTTTTTTAATAAAATCAACAAGGAGAATTATTCTCATGTTCTATTGTATATTTTTCTCGTAATACTCTTAAAAAAAAGAGGCTCATCGTCTCTATTTTATTTACATCACAGTCAATCTTCTTTTTATTTGAATATTTTATATTTAGATATTTATTCGTAAAATAAGAATATTTAATTATAGGGTATAGTAATATTAGATGAAATGTGATTGGTAATAACATTTTAAACAGAACCTCCTAAATCGTGAAAACACATTGAAAAAAATTATTATTAAAAAAAATCAAATGAGTACTAATAGTTTTGGTTCACTAAACGATGTCTAACTATATAATGTTTTTAATTAGATAATAAATTATGAAAAAAAAAACAATAACTATTGAGTTTAATTTATATTACAATAGAATATAAATATTGATTTGGTCATTGAATCCCTTATTTGATAGATGGAATGAATTAAGGATATCATGCAAAAAAGAATAATTAATAATAAAATTAAAAACAAATTTAAGATCAAAATTTAAAAAGGCATAAATATTAAAAACATAAAATCAAAACAAATATCGAGTAATATTTAGATTATTACAAAAGAAGTAAATATTGCAAAGTAAACATGAAAATTAGTCATAAAATTTTTTTGCCTCCAATTTTACTTTTACTTCACTTAAAGCAGAAAATGGAGAAACCAAAAACTCTTATCATCATCATTTAAAGAAGAAACATGTGTCTGCTTCCCATATGCAGATACATGAACAAAAGTCTTTATTCCATCGTTGACCTTATGAATGCATATATCTTATCTCTTTCGGATCTTGGCCATGCTTCTCTTCTTTCGTTCTTCCACACTTTCGAATTTATAGTGAATTGACGCTACATGATTTGCAAATTTTTGGGATGTATTAAAAACATTGTAGCACTTTGGACATGTGTATGGTCCATATTTTTTGAATGGTAGACTGTGGATTCTTCCATCATTCATGTGTTCATCGTTCTTCTTCCTTTTACTATTGTTCTTGCTATCAACCCTATCATTGTCTCCATCATCAACATCAAAGTTAAGTGTTTGAGATAACCACCTGCGTGGTTGTGATGATGAATCTCCACGAAGACCAGGATGATAAGAAACAAAGAAAGCATTGGTCATCATATTGTTGGCGTTGGTGGCATCATTAATATCATTATAAATCGATATTGTATTGGAACTTCCAAATTGTACTTCAAGCATCCGCATCGCATTCCTAATTCCTGGAGCATGACTAGTGACCTTTGGAGAAGTACATGAAGATGAAGAATCGTAATCGAATAAAGAATTTGTGTTATTACCGGTGAGTTTGTTGTTGACATACAACGATCTCATCATCTTATCAGTTTCCGTGTTGGGCGATTCAGGAGGCAGAGGAGGGGGAGGAAGAAGAGGAGAACATAATATATTTTTGAAATTTATCGATGAAATGGAAGTAAAATTAATTGAGATGAGAGAGTATTGAATGAGGAGATGGTGACCTATATATTGAAGTCTCTGTGCGTTTGTGTGTCACCCCTCTCACAATGTTTAAAGCTTAACAATTTGGTTTTCATTGGTAAATATGGACAACATTTATTATTCTTTGACCATTCATAGATGTATTTTGAATTTAATTACGTCAATTGAAATTTAAAATTTAAAAATTGTTTTATTTTTTCTTTTCATATTCACTAAGTATGAAAGTTGACTCGTTAAAAAGGAAACATGTAATATTGGTTTGTGATTGTGCATGCATGTTTATATTTTGTAAAACTATACAAAAAACCAACAAAAAAGATAAAAAAAAAAAAGACAAGGTACATTAAATTTTGTAAACGTTTATTTCTAAAATTTATCGATGAAATGGTAGATAAATTTATTGATAAGAGAATGTATTGACAATGGAGAGTGTTGGCTAATATATTGATATTAGCGTGTGTGTCACCCCTTTCTCAATGTATGGAGCTCGATTAATTTCTTTTTACAATTTTTTTCCAACTTCGACCCCATTAATTTGTTGTTAAGCTACCAAAATATATTTACTAAACTATTTAATATATTTAAAGTTTACTTTTGTAATTTAATTTAATATTTTAATGATGAATTATGTCATTCTCCCATAAGTAATCAAATACTTGTATTCTTGTATTTGAGATGTAATAACAATATACTAGATGATTTATTATATATAGTTTAAAATTACATATGCTTTAGTAAATAGTGTATATTTTATTTGATAAATATTTTCATGTGTAAATATTGTCAACAATTATTATTCTTTGACCAACCATGGAGAAACTTATAAATCAATAACTTCAATTAAATTTTTAATTAAAAAATGATTTTCTTTTTTCTTTTTTTAATCACTGAATAAGAAAGTTAATTCATTAAAAAGGAAACATGTACATTTTGTTTGTGATTGTGCATGCATGTTTACATTTGTAACATTTTATAAAAAAACCCATTAAAAATTAGAAAAGACAGGGTACATAAAAATTTAATGATTTTAAAACTTTATTTTTAAAACAAAAATCAGGGCAAGCGCCATATGGGAATTGAAAACCAAGAAAGGTAACAATCATATGAAAGATATTAAGACACGAAATAAAACCCTTTTAAAATTTGAAAATATATTTGAAGTCCTGATGGTTTGAAATAGTTTATGATTTCTCAATTGATTTTTTCTGTGCAACTATTTTTTAAATTTGTGATTATTAATTGTTCTAAGAATTATAATTATATTAATTGATGTAAAAAACTATATAACATATTATTTTTTCCTTGTAGTAATCAATTAAGATTTGAAATTACATAAGATATATAATCTAATTTAAATGTGAAATTTTCAATTAATATTTCCATTTTTATAATAAAAAGTTAAATTAAAATATATGCCCAAAGTAGAATTAATAATATGTGTATTTAATTAAAATAATTCTATTAACTTAAAATGGAAAAAATGCTTTATAAATTCTTTCGTTTTACTAAAAATGAGAGGGGTCTATCTTTTGACCAATTTTTAGAGATTTATATTAGGTAAAATCTTATTATGGGTCAATATATTATAAATTTACTTAAATTTGGTCAATAAATCAGAAACCATTAAAAATATTCGAAACGTAATCAATTTTACCTATTTTAGTAAAATAATAATTAATAATAGAGATAGTATATAGTAGTTCATTTTAAAATATTAAAAACATAATAGTATTTTAGGTATCGACTCCATATTATGAGCATTCTTAAAAAATTGTCTAAACGAGTCTCTTACTATTTATAATAAATAATAACATTTATATTAAATGAAAACGGAAAACAAATATCATTTTAATCAATGTCTCTGTAGTTTTTAATTGTTTATTATATTTATAATATATTAATGAATTCATTTTAATCAATATTTTTTTTTTAATAAAATCAACAAGGAGAATTATTCTCATGTTCTATTGTATATTTTTCTCGTAATACTCTTAAAAAAAAGAGGCTCATCGTCTCTATTTTATTTACATCACAGTCAATCTTCTTTTTATTTGAATATTTTATATTTAGATATTTATTCGTAAAATAAGAATATTTAATTATAGGGTATAGTAATATTAGATGAAATGTGATTGGTAATAACATTTTAAACAGAACCTCCTAAATCGTGAAAACACATTGAAAAAAATTATTATTAAAAAAAATCAAATGAGTACTAATAGTTTTGGTTCACTAAACGATGTCTAACTATATAATGTTTTTAATTAGATAATAAATTATGGAAAAAAAAACAATAACTATTGAGTTTAATTTATATTACAATAGAATATAAATATTGATTTGGTCATTGAATCCCTTATTTGATAGATGGAATGAATTAAGGATATCATGCAAAAAAGAATAATTAATAATAAAATTAAAAACAAATTTAAGATCAAAATTTAAAAAGGCATAAATATTAAAAACATAAAATCAAAACAAATATCGAGTAATATTTAGATTATTACAAAAGAAGTAAATATTGCAAAGTAAACATGAAAATTAGTCATAAAATTTTTTTGCCTCCAATTTTACTTTTACTTCACTTAAAGCAGAAAATGGAGAAACCAAAAACTCTTATCATCATCATTTAAAGAAGAAACATGTGTCTGCTTCCCATATGCAGATACATGAACAAAAGTCTTTATTCCATCGTTGACCTTATGAATGCATATATCTTATCTCTTTCGGATCTTGGCCATGCTTCTCTTCTTTCGTTCTTCCACACTTTCGAATTTATAGTGAATTGACGCTACATGATTTGCAAATTTTTGGGATGTATTAAAAACATTGTAGCACTTTGGACATGTGTATGGTCCATATTTTTTGAATGGTAGACTGTGGATTCTTCCATCATTCATGTGTTCATCGTTCTTCTTCCTTTTACTATTGTTCTTGCTATCAACCCTATCATTGTCTCCATCATCAACATCAAAGTTAAGTGTTTGAGATAACCACCTGCGTGGTTGTGATGATGAATCTCCACGAAGACCAGGATGATAAGAAACAAAGAAAGCATTGGTCATCATATTGTTGGCGTTGGTGGCATCATTAATATCATTATAAATCGATATTGTACTGGAACTTCCAAATTGTACTTCAAGCATCCGCATCGCATTCCTAATTCCTGGAGCATGACTAGTGACCTTTGGAGAAGTACATGAAGATGAAGAATCGTAATCGAATAAAGAATTTGTGTTATTACCGGTGAGTTTGTTGTTGACATACAACGATCTCATCATCTTATCAGTTTCCGTGTTGGGCGATTCAGGAGGCAGAGGAGGGGGAGGAAGAAGAGGAGAACATAATATATTTTTGAAATTTATCGATGAAATGGAAGTAAAATTAATTGAGATGAGAGAGTATTGAATGAGGAGATGGTGACCTATATATTGAAGTCTCTGTGCGTTTGTGTGTCACCCCTCTCACAATGTTTAAAGCTTAACAATTTGGTTTTCATTGGTAAATATGGACAACATTTATTATTCTTTGACCATTCATAGATGTATTTTGAATTTAATTACGTCAATTGAAATTTAAAATTTAAAAATTGTTTTATTTTTTCTTTTCATATTCACTAAGTATGAAAGTTGACTCGTTAAAAAGGAAACATGTAATATTGGTTTGTGATTGTGCATGCATGTTTATATTTTGTAAAACTATACAAAAAACCAACAAAAAAGATAAAAAAAAAGACAAGGTACATTAAATTTTGTAAACGTTTATTTCTAAAATTTATCGATGAAATGGTAGATAAATTTATTGATAAGAGAATGTATTGACAATGGAGAGTGTTGGCTAATATATTGATATTAGCGTGTGTGTCGCCCCTTTCTCAATGTATGGAGCTCGATTAATTTCTTTTTACAATTTTTTTCCAACTTCGACCCCATTAATTTGTTGTTAAACTACCAAAATATATTTACTAAACTATTTAATATATTTAAAGTTTACTTTTGTAATTTAATTTAATATTTTAATGATGTATTATGTCATTCTCCCATAAGTAATCAAATACTTGTATTCTTGTATTTGAGATGTAATAACAATATACTAGATGTTTTATTATATATAGTTTAAAATTACATATGCTTTAGTAAATAGTGTATATTTTATTTGATAAATATTTTCATGTGTAAATATTGTCAACAATTATTATTCTTTGACCAACCATGGAGAAACTTATAAATCAATAACTTCAATTAAATTTTTAATTAAAAAATGATTTTCTTTTTTCTTTTTTTAATCACTGAATAAGAAAGTTAATTCATTAAAAAGGAAACATGTACATTTTGTTTGTGATTGTGCATGCATGTTTACATTTGTAACATTTTATAAAAAAACCCATTAAAAATTAGAAAAGACAGGGTACATAAAAATTTAATGATTTTAAAACTTTATTTTTAAAACAAAAATCAGGGCAAGCGCCATATGGGAATTGAAAACCAAGAAAGGTAACAATCATATGAAAGATATTAAGACACGAAATAAAACCCTTTTAAAATTTGAAAATATATTTGAAGTCCTGATGGTTTGAAATAGTTTATGATTTCTCAATTGATTTTTTCCGTGCAACTATTTTTTAAATTTGTGATTATTAATTGTTCTAAGAATTATAATTATATTAATTGATGTAAAAAACTATATAACATATTATTTTTTCCTTGTAGTAATCAATTAAGATTTGAAATTACATAAGATATATAATCTAATTTAAATGTGAAATTTTCAATTAATATTTCCATTTTTATAATAAAAAGTTAAATTAAAATATATGCCCAAAGTAGAATTAATAATATGTGTATTTAATTAAAATAATTCTATTAACTTAAAATGGAAAAAATGCTTTATAAATTCTTTCGTTTTACTAAAAATGAGAGGGGTCTATCTTTTGACCAATTTTTAGAGATTTATATTAGGTAAAATCTTATTATGGGTCAATATATTATAAATTTACTTAAATTTGGTCAATAAATCAGAAACCATTAAAAATATTCGAAACGTAATCAATTTTACCTATTTTAGTAAAATAATAATTAATAATAGAGATAGTATATAGTAGTTCATTTTAAAATATTAAAAACATAATAGTATTTTAGGTATCGACTCCATATTATGAGCATTCTTAAAAAATTGTCTAAACGAGTCTCTTACTATTTATAATAAATAATAACATTTATATTAAATGAAAACGGAAAACAAATATCATTTTAATCAATGTCTCTGTAGTTTTTAATTGTTTATTATATTTATAATATATTAATGAATTCATTTTAATCAATATTTTTTTTTTAATAAAATCAACAAGGAGAATTATTCTCATGTTCTATTGTATATTTTTCTCGTAATACTCTTAAAAAAAAGAGGCTCATCGTCTCTATTTTATTTACATCACAGTCAATCTTCTTTTTATTTGAATATTTTATATTTAGATATTTATTCGTAAAATAAGAATATTTAATTATAGGGTATAGTAATATTAGATGAAATGTGATTGGTAATAACATTTTAAACAGAACCTCCTAAATCGTGAAAACACATTGAAAAAAATTATTATTAAAAAAAATCAAATGAGTACTAATAGTTTTGGTTCACTAAACGATGTCTAACTATATAATGTTTTTAATTAGATAATAAATTATGAAAAAAAAAACAATAACTATTGAGTTTAATTTATATTACAATAGAATATAAATATTGATTTGGTCATTGAATCCCTTATTTGATAGATGGAATGAATTAAGGATATCATGCAAAAAAGAATAATTAATAATAAAATTAAAAACAAATTTAAGATCAAAATTTAAAAAGGCATAAATATTAAAAACATAAAATCAAAACAAATATCGAGTAATATTTAGATTATTACAAAAGAAGTAAATATTGCAAAGTAAACATGAAAATTAGTCATAAAATTTTTTTGCCTCCAATTTTACTTTTACTTCACTTAAAGCAGAAAATGGAGAAACCAAAAACTCTTATCATCATCATTTAAAGAAGAAACATGTGTCTGCTTCCCATATGCAGATACATGAACAAAAGTCTTTATTCCATCGTTGACCTTATGAATGCATATATCTTATCTCTTTCGGATCTTGGCCATGCTTCTCTTCTTTCGTTCTTCCACACTTTCGAATTTATAGTGAATTGACGCTACATGATTTGCAAATTTTTGGGATGTATTAAAAACATTGTAGCACTTTGGACATGTGTATGGTCCATATTTTTTGAATGGTAGACTGTGGATTCTTCCATCATTCATGTGTTCATCGTTCTTCTTCCGTTTACTATTGTTCTTGCTATCAACCCTATCATTGTCTCCATCATCAACATCAAAGTTAAGTGTTTGAGATAACCACCTGCGTGGTTGTGATGATGAATCTCCACGAAGACCAGGATGATAAGAAACAAAGAAAGCATTGGTCATCATATTGTTGGCGTTGGTGGCATCATTAATATCATTATAAATCGATATTGTATTGGAACTTCCAAATTGTACTTCAAGCATCCGCATCGCATTCCTAATTCCTGGAGCATGACTAGTGACCTTTGGAGAAGTACATGAAGATGAAGAATCGTAATCGAATAAAGAATTTGTGTTATTACCGGTGAGTTTGTTGTTGACATACAACGATCTCATCATCTTATCAGTTTCCGTGTTGGGCGATTCAGGAGGCAGAGGAGGGGGAGGAAGAAGAGGAGAACATAATATATTTTTGAAATTTATCGATGAAATGGAAGTAAAATTAATTGAGATGAGAGAGTATTGAATAAGGAGATGGTGACCTATATATTGAAGTCTCTGTGCGTTTGTGTGTCACCCCTCTCACAATGTTTAAAGCTTAACAATTTGGTTTTCATTGGTAAATATGGACAACATTTATTATTCTTTGACCATTCATAGATGTATTTTGAATTTAATTACGTCAATTGAAATTTAAAATTTAAAAATTGTTTTATTTTTTCTTTTCATATTCACTAAGTATGAAAGTTGACTCGTTAAAAAGGAAACATGTAATATTGGTTTGTGATTGTGCATGCATGTTTATATTTTGTAAAACTATACAAAAAACCAACAAAAAAGATAAAAAAAAAAAAGACAAGGTACATTAAATTTTGTAAACGTTTATTTCTAAAATTTATCGATGAAATGGTAGATAAATTTATTGATAAGAGAATGTATTGACAATGGAGAGTGTTGGCTAATATATTGATATTAGCGTGTGTGTCACCCCTTTCTCAATGTATGGAGCTCGATTAATTTCTTTTTACAATTTTTTTCCAACTTCGACCCCATTAATTTGTTGTTAAGCTACCAAAATATATTTACTAAACTATTTAATATATTTAAAGTTTACTTTTGTAATTTAATTTAATATTTTAATGATGTATTATGTCATTCTCCCATAAGTAATCAAATACTTGTATTCTTGTATTTGAGATGTAATAACAATATACTAGATGATTTATTATATATAGTTTAAAATTACATATGCTTTAGTAAATAGTGTATATTTTATTTGATAAATATTTTCATGTGTAAATATTGTCAACAATTATTATTCTTTGACCAACCATGGAGAAACTTATAAATCAATAACTTCAATTAAATTTTTAATTAAAAAATGATTTTCTTTTTTCTTTTTTTAATCACTGAATAAGAAAGTTAATTCATTAAAAAGGAAACATGTACATTTTGTTTGTGATTGTGCATGCATGTTTACATTTGTAACATTTTATGAAAAAACCCATTAAAAATTAGAAAAGACAGGGTACATAAAAATTTAATGATTTTAAAACTTTATTTTTAAAACAAAAATCAGGGCAAGCGCCATATGGGAATTGAAAACCAAGAAAGGTAACAATCATATGAAAGATATTAAGACACGAAATAAAACCCTTTTAAAATTTGAAAATATATTTGAAGTCCTGATGGTTTGAAATAGTTTATGATTTCTCAATTGATTTTTTCTGTGCAACTATTTTTTAAATTTGTGATTATTAATTGTTCTAAGAATTATAATTATATTAATTGATGTAAAAAACTATATAACATATTATTTTTTCCTTGTAGTAATCAATTAAGATTTGAAATTACATAAGATATATAATCTAATTTAAATGTGAAATTTTCAATTAATATTTCCATTTTTATAATAAAAAGTTAAATTAAAATATATGCCCAAAGTAGAATTAATAATATGTGTATTTAATTAAAATAATTCTATTAACTTAAAATGGAAAAAATGTTTTATAAATTCTTTCGTTTTACTAAAAATGAGAGGGGTCTATCTTTTGACCAATTTTTAGAGATTTATATTAGGTAAAATCTTATTATGGGTCAATATATTATAAATTTACTTAAATTTGGTCAATAAATCAGAAACCATTAAAAATATTCGAAACGTAATCAATTTTACCTATTTTAGTAAAATAATAATTAATAATAGAGATAGTATATAGTAGTTCATTTTAAAATATTAAAAACATAATAGTATTTTAGGTATCGACTCCATATTATGAGCATTCTTAAAAAATTGTCTAAACGAGTCTCTTACTATTTATAATAAATAATAACATTTATATTAAATGAAAACGGAAAACAAATATCATTTTAATCAATGTCTCTGTAGTTTTTAATTGTTTATTATATTTATAATATATTAATGAATTCATTTTAATCAATATTTTTTTTTTAATAAAATCAACAAGGAGAATTATTCTCATGTTCTATTGTATATTTTTCTCGTAATACTCTTAAAAAAAAGAGGCTCATCGTCTCTATTTTATTTACATCACAGTCAATCTTCTTTTTATTTGAATATTTTATATTTAGATATTTATTCGTAAAATAAGAATATTTAATTATAGGGTATAGTAATATTAGATGAAATGTGATTGGTAATAACATTTTAAACAGAACCTCCTAAATCGTGAAAACACATTGAAAAAAATTATTATTAAAAAAAATCAAATGAGTACTAATAGTTTTGGTTCACTAAACGATGTCTAACTATATAATGTTTTTAATTAGATAATAAATTATGGAAAAAAAAAACAATAACTATTGAGTTTAATTTATATTACAATAGAATATAAATATTGATTTGGTCATTGAATCCCTTATTTGATAGATGGAATGAATTAAGGATATCATGCAAAAAAGAATAATTAATAATAAAATTAAAAACAAATTTAAGATCAAAATTTAAAAAGGCATAAATATTAAAAACATAAAATCAAAACAAATATCGAGTAATATTTAGATTATTACAAAAGAAGTAAATATTGCAAAGTAAACATGAAAATTAGTCATAAAATTTTTTTGCCTCCAATTTTACTTTTACTTCACTTAAAGCAGAAAATGGAGAAACCAAAAACTCTTATCATCATCATTTAAAGAAGAAACATGTGTCTGCTTCCCATATGCAGATACATGAACAAAAGTCTTTATTCCATCGTTGACCTTATGAATGCATATATCTTATCTCTTTCGGATCTTGGCCATGCTTCTCTTCTTTCGTTCTTCCACACTTTCGAATTTATAGTGAATTGACGCTACATGATTTGCAAATTTTTGGGATGTATTAAAAACATTGTAGCACTTTGGACATGTGTATGGTCCATATTTTTTGAATGGTAGACTGTGGATTCTTCCATCATTCATGTGTTCATCGTTCTTCTTCCTTTTACTATTGTTCTTGCTATCAACCCTATCATTGTCTCCATCATCAACATCAAAGTTAAGTGTTTGAGATAACCACCTGCGTGGTTGTGATGATGAATCTCCACGAAGACCAGGATGATAAGAAACAAAGAAAGCATTGGTCATCATATTGTTGGCGTTGGTGGCATCATTAATATCATTATAAATCGATATTGTATTGGAACTTCCAAATTGTACTTCAAGCATCCGCATCGCATTCCTAATTCCTGGAGCATGACTAGTGACCTTTGGAGAAGTACATGAAGATGAAGAATCGTAATCGAATAAAGAATTTGTGTTATTACCGGTGAGTTTGTTGTTGACATACAACGATCTCATCATCTTATCAGTTTCCGTGTTGGGCGATTCAGGAGGCAGAGGAGGGGGAGGAAGAAGAGGAGAACATAATATATTTTTGAAATTCATCGATGAAATGGAAGTAAAATTAATTGAGATGAGAGATTATTGAATGAGGAGATGGTGACCTATATATTGAAGTCTCTGTGCGTTTGTGTGTCACCCCTCTCACAATGTTTAAAGCTTAACAATTTGGTTTTCATTGGTAAATATGGACAACATTTATTATTCTTTGACCATTCATAGATGTATTTTGAATTTAATTACGTCAATTGAAATTTAAAATTTAAAAATTGTTTTATTTTTTCTTTTCATATTCACTAAGTATGAAAGTTGACTCGTTAAAAAGGAAACATGTAATATTGGTTTGTGATTGTGCATGCATGTTTATATTTTGTAAAACTATACAAAAAACCAACAAAAAAGATAAAAAAAAAAGACAAGGTACATTAAATTTTGTAAACGTTTATTTCTAAAATTTATCGATGAAATGGTAGATAAATTTATTGATAAGAGAATGTATTGACAATGGAGAGTGTTGGCTAATATATTGATATTAGCGTGTGTGTCACCCCTTTCTCAATGTATGGAGCTCGATTAATTTCTTTTTACAATTTTTTTCCAACTTCGACCCCATTAATTTGTTGTTAAACTACCAAAATATATTTACTAAACTATTTAATATATTTAAAGTTTACTTTTGTAATTTAATTTAATATTTTAATGATGTATTATGTCATTCTCCCATAAGTAATCAAATACTTGTATTCTTGTATTTGAGATGTAATAACAATATACTAGATGTTTTATTATATATAGTTTAAAATTACATATGCTTTAGTAAATAGTGTATATTTTATTTGATAAATATTTTCATGTGTAAATATTGTCAACAATTATTATTCTTTGACCAACCATGGAGAAACTTATAAATCAATAACTTCAATTAAATTTTTAATTAAAAAATGATTTTCTTTTTTCTTTTTTTAATCACTGAATAAGAAAGTTAATTCATTAAAAAGGAAACATGTACATTTTGTTTGTGATTGTGCATGCATGTTTACATTTGTAACATTTTATAAAAAAAACCCATTAAAAATTAGAAAAGACAGGGTACATAAAAATTTAATGATTTTAAAACTTTATTTTTAAAACAAAAATCAGGGCAAGCGCCATATGGGAATTGAAAACCAAGAAAGGTAACAATCATATGAAAGATATTAAGACACGAAATAAAACCCTTTTAAAATTTGAAAATATATTTGAAGTCCTGATGGTTTGAAATAGTTTATGATTTCTCAATTGATTTTTTCCGTGCAACTATTTTTTAAATTTGTGATTATTAATTGTTCTAAGAATTATAATTATATTAATTGATGTAAAAAACTATATAACATATTATTTTTTCCTTGTAGTAATCAATTAAGATTTGAAATTACATAAGATATATAATCTAATTTAAATGTGAAATTTTCAATTAATATTTCCATTTTTATAATAAAAAGTTAAATTAAAATATATGCCCAAAGTAGAATTAATAATATGTGTATTTAATTAAAATAATTCTATTAACTTAAAATGGAAAAAATGCTTTATAAATTCTTTCGTTTTACTAAAAATGAGAGGGGTCTATCTTTTGACCAATTTTTAGAGATTTATATTAGGTAAAATCTTATTATGGGTCAATATATTATAAATTTACTTAAATTTGGTCAATAAATCAGAAACCATTAAAAATATTCGAAACGTAATCAATTTTACCTATTTTAGTAAAATAATAATTAATAATAGAGATAGTATATAGTAGTTCATTTTAAAATATTAAAAACATAATAGTATTTTAGGTATCGACTCCATATTATGAGCATTCTTAAAAAATTATCTAAACGAGTCTCTTACTATTTATAATAAATAATAACATTTATATTAAATGAAAACGGAAAACAAATATCATTTTAATCAATGTCTCTGTAGTTTTTAATTGTTTATTATATTTATAATATATTAATGAATTCATTTTAATCAATATTTTTTTTTTTAATAAAATCAACAAGGAGAATTATTCTCATGTTCTATTGTATATTTTTCTCGTAATACTCTTAAAAAAAAGAGGCTCATCGTCTCTATTTTATTTACATCACAGTCAATCTTCTTTTTATTTGAATATTTTATATTTAGATATTTATTCGTAAAATAAGAATATTTAATTATAGGGTATAGTAATATTAGATGAAATGTGATTGGTAATAACATTTTAAACAGAACCTCCTAAATCGTGAAAACACATTGAAAAAAATTATTATTAAAAAAAATCAAATGAGTACTAATAGTTTTGGTTCACTAAACGATGTCTAACTATATAATGTTTTTAATTAGATAATAAATTATGAAAAAAAAAACAATAACTATTGAGTTTAATTTATATTACAATAGAATATAAATATTGATTTGGTCATTGAATCCCTTATTTGATAGATGGAATGAATTAAGGATATCATGCAAAAAAGAATAATTAATAATAAAATTAAAAACAAATTTAAGATCAAAATTTAAAAAGGCATAAATATTAAAAACATAAAATCAAAACAAATATCGAGTAATATTTAGATTATTACAAAAGAAGTAAATATTGCAAAGTAAACATGAAAATTAGTCATAAAATTTTTTTGCCTCCAATTTTACTTTTACTTCACTTAAAGCAGAAAATGGAGAAACCAAAAACTCTTATCATCATCATTTAAAGAAGAAACATGTGTCTGCTTCCCATATGCAGATACATGAACAAAAGTCTTTATTCCATCGTTGACCTTATGAATGCATATATCTTATCTCTTTCGGATCTTGGCCATGCTTCTCTTCTTTCGTTCTTCCACACTTTCGAATTTATAGTGAATTGACGCTACATGATTTGCAAATTTTTGGGATGTATTAAAAACATTGTAGCACTTTGGACATGTGTATGGTCCATATTTTTTGAATGGTAGACTGTGGATTCTTCCATCATTCATGTGTTCATCGTTCTTCTTCCTTTTACTATTGTTCTTGCTATCAACCCTATCATTGTCTCCATCATCAACATCAAAGTTAAGTGTTTGAGATAACCACCTGCGTGGTTGTGATGATGAATCTCCACGAAGACCAGGATGATAAGAAACAAAGAAAGCATTGGTCATCATATTGTTGGCGTTGGTGGCATCATTAATATCATTATAAATCGATATTGTATTGGAACTTCCAAATTGTACTTCAAGCATCCGCATCGCATTCCTAATTCCTGGAGCATGACTAGTGACCTTTGGAGAAGTACATGAAGATGAAGAATCGTAATCGAATAAAGAATTTGTGTTATTACCGGTGAGTTTGTTGTTGACATACAACGATCTCATCATCTTATCAGTTTCCGTGTTGGGCGATTCAGGAGGCAGAGGAGGGGGGGGAAGAAGAGGAGAACATAATATATTTTTGAAATTTATCGATGAAATGGAAGTAAAATTAATTGAGATGAGAGAGTATTGAATGAGGAGATGGTGACCTATATATTGAAGTCTCTGTGCGTTTGTGTGTCACCCCTCTCACAATGTTTAAAGCTTAACAATTTGGTTTTCATTGGTAAATATGGACAACATTTATTATTCTTTGACCATTCATAGATGTATTTTGAATTTAATTACGTCAATTGAAATTTAAAATTAAAAAATTGTTTTATTTTTTCTTTTCATATTCACTAAGTATGAAAGTTGACTCGTTAAAAAGGAAACATGTAATATTGGTTTGTGATTGTGCATGCATGTTTATATTTTGTAAAACTATACAAAAAACCAACAAAAAAGATAAAAAAAAAAAGACAAGGTACATTAAATTTTGTAAACGTTTATTTCTAAAATTTATCGATGAAATGGTAGATAAATTTATTGATAAGAGAATGTATTGACAATGGAGAGTGTTGGCTAATATATTGATATTAGCGTGTGTGTCACCCCTTTCTCAATGTATGGAGCTCGATTAATTTCTTTTTACAATTTTTTTCCAACTTCGACCCCATTAATTTGTTGTTAAACTACCAAAATATATTTACTAAACTATTTAATATATTTAAAGTTTAATTTTGTAATTTAATTTAATATTTTAATGATGTATTATGTCATTCTCCCATAAGTAATCAAATACTTGTATTCTTGTATTTGAGATGTAATAACAATATACTAGATGTTTTATTATATATAGTTTAAAATTACATATGCTTTAGTAAATAGTGTATATTTTATTTGATAAATATTTTCATGTGTAAATATTGTCAACAATTATTATTCTTTGACCAACCATGGAGAAACTTATAAATCAATAACTTCAATTAAATTTTTAATTAAAAAATGATTTTCTTTTTTCTTTTTTTAATCACTGAATAAGAAAGTTAATTCATTAAAAAGGAAACATGTACATTTTGTTTGTGATTGTGCATGCATGTTTACATTTGTAACATTTTATAAAAAAGCCCATTAAAAATTAGAAAAGACAGGGTACATAAAAATTTAATGATTTTAAAACTTTATTTTTAAAACAAAAATCAGGGCAAGCGCCATATGGGAATTGAAAACCAAGAAAGGTAACAATCATATGAAAGATATTAAGACACGAAATAAAACCCTTTTAAAATTTGAAAATATATTTGAAGTCCTGATGGTTTGAAATAGTTTATGATTTCTCAATTGATTTTTTCCGTGCAACTATTTTTTAAATTTGTGATTATTAATTGTTCTAAGAATTATAATTATATTAATTGATGTAAAAAACTATATAACATATTATTTTTTCCTTGTAGTAATCAATTAAGATTTGAAATTACATAAGATATATAATCTAATTTAAATGTGAAATTTTCAATTAATATTTCCATTTTTATAATAAAAAGTTAAATTAAAATATATGCCCAAAGTAGAATTAATAATATGTGTATTTAATTAAAATAATTCTATTAACTTAAAATGGAAAAAATGCTTTATAAATTCTTTCGTTTTACTAAAAATGAGAGGGGTCTATCTTTTGACCAATTTTTAGAGATTTATATTAGGTAAAATCTTATTATGGGTCAATATATTATAAATTTACTTAAATTTGGTCAATAAATCAGAAACCATTAAAAATATTCGAAACGTAATCAATTTTACCTATTTTAGTAAAATAATAATTAATAATAGAGATAGTATATAGTAGTTCATTTTAAAATATTAAAAACATAATAGTATTTTAGGTATCGACTCCATATTATGAGCATTCTTAAAAAATTGTCTAAACGAGTCTCTTACTATTTATAATAAATAATAACATATATATTAAATGAAAACGGAAAACAAATATCATTTTAATCAATGTATCTGTAGTTTTTAATTGTTTATTATATTTATAATATATTAATGAATTCATTTTAATCAATATTTTTTTTTTAATAAAATCAACAAGGAGAATTATTCTCATGTTCTATTGTATATTTTTCTCGTAATACTCTTAAAAAAAAGAGGCTCATCGTCTCTATTTTATTTACATCACAGTCAATCTTCTTTTTATTTGAATATTTTATATTTAGATATTTATTCGTAAAATAAGAATATTTAATTATAGGGTATAGTAATATTAGATGAAATGTGATTGGTAATAACATTTTAAACAGAACCTCCTAAATCGTGAAAACACATTGAAAAAAATTATTATTAAAAAAAAATCAAATGAGTACTAATAGTTTTGGTTCACTAAACGATGTCTAACTATATAATGTTTTTAATTAGATAATAAATTATGAAAAAAAAAACAATAACTATTGAGTTTAATTTATATTACAATAGAATATAAATATTGATTTGGTCATTGAATCCCTTATTTGATAGATGGAATGAATTAAGGATATCATGCAAAAAAGAATAATTAATAATAAAATTAAAAACAAATTTAAGATCAAAATTTAAAAAGGCATAAATATTAAAAACATAAAATCCAAACAAATATCGAGTAATATTTAGATTATTACAAAAGAAGTAAATATTGCAAAGTAAACATGAAAATTAGTCATAAAATTTTTTTGCCTCCAATTTTACTTTTACTTCACTTAAAGCAGAAAATGGAGAAACCAAAAACTCTTATCATCATCATTTAAAGAAGAAACATGTGTCCGCTTCCCATAAGCAGATACATGAACAAAAGTCTTTATTCCATCGTTGACCTTATGAATGCATATATCTTATGTAATACCCCGTAAATTTATAAACGCTCTAGTTAATATTATTATGATCAACTGGGTTCCGGAGTACTCTGAGCAACTATTTGGTAAAATAAATAGAGTAAACTGGCGAACTCGGAATTGATTAATTTAATAGTATTTAACTTTGAGTTTTTATTAATTGATGCTTTTGAGCTAATTCGGACATTTAGTAGTGTTACTAAATATGATAGTTTTCTATACTATCTATTTTCCTTTTCATTTCCCTTGGAAAAACAAACAAAAAGATAGAAAGGTGGAAGAGAAGGGAAAAAGGGAAGGAAAGAAAGGAAGAGAAAGAGGAAGAAGAGGAAATTCTCTCAAAGCTCAAGAACATCATCAAGCAACAATTCTTCATCTAAATCGTCTCAGTATCAACCTCCTCGTCTAGTAATCCAGGTGGGTTCTAGTTAGACTCTTTAGAGTAGGATTATTTTGAGTTTAGAGTTAGATTAGAAATTGTGAAAATTGAATCTTTTTGCACAAAATTCGTGAATCTAACTGCTAAATGCAATGTTTGATTATATGTTATACTGGTTGTGATGTTATAACATGTTTTGATGCATTTTGATTGATGAAAATGGGATTTGGGGTTGATTTTGGATCAACCCGTAGCAGAAAAATTCTGCAGGAACTTCTGCATTTTTTCTCTGCCCATACGCGTATGGAGCATGTCAATACGCGTATGGAGCTTGTCAATACGCATACGGCAAGGGCAATACGCGTATGGATGGCCGGGAATTTTGAGCAATACGCGTATCGCTTGGGGCAATACGCGTATGGCTGGGCGAGCATTTGGGCAATACGCGTACGGGGAGTGCCAATACGCGTACGGCCAGGAGAGTTGCAGAAATTCTGCTGTTGTGATTTATTTTCCGATCGATTGTTTACAATGCCGTAACTTTTTGCACGTAACCCGGATTGGAACAATTTTGGTATCGTTGGAAAGATAATAAAATGTACTTTCTCATTTCAATGGTCTTAAGATTGTCGGCCGATTTAATTATATCGGGATTTTGAATTATTGTCGTTTTGTCGACTTTTATTTGTAAATGATGTGAAATTGTTGTGAAAATGCATGCTAAAATATGAGATAGGTAGCGTGAGCATTATTACCCTAAACAGTGTTGGAAATGTGGAATTTTATGTGTGGCAACGCTCGTGCATGAAAGGCCGAGGCGTGTGCATTCTGTTTGTCAATAACCACAGTGATTTTGTGAGTGCGTTTCATGGGTCTCGAGCTCCTCTGAAACATATGCACCATTACTTGGCAGGTTTGAGTCCCATGTTAGTACGATTGGAGCCTACGGGTAGAGACTTGAGACAGCGTACGGTCCCTGAGAAGTGACGGATCACGGTGTACGGCCCGTGATCCCGAATCCAATTCGTATGCCAAGTAATTCGAGGATCCATGACTCGGATCTCCTTCTAGACGTAGAAGGGTACGGGAAAAGGGGATGCCTTGGAATTGGTTATTGATTTGTGAGTTCTGAGTGTACGGCCTCAGATGTACTTCGGTACTTTGTGAATCCTTGAGTGTACGGCCTCAAGAGGTACTTCGGTACTAGTGTGTGAGTTTGCAGGCTCACCACTGTGGTTACTTGTGTGTGTACTCATGGTCTTTTCCCCTTTCCCCTTGGACATGAGTTAGGACTTTGTTAGAACCTTGTAAAGCCGAGAGGACTTTAAGATAGGGAACTCACTGAGATTTGATGTATCTCACCCCACTGTTGTTGTTTACATCATAGGTTCTGCAGGTTTGGCGAAGGGTAAGGACAAGATTATTTGACTTTCCTTACGAATCGTGGTTTTGTGATGGCATGGCTTCCGCTATGGCGTTATGTTTTGAGATCATTGTATTGATCTAGTTCTTAGTTTTTATCATTTTGGAACATCTTGTATATGTAATGCCTTAGACTTTTAGGTGTTTTGCATTAGAGGCATTTATATATATAATGTGTTAACTAGGAACTTATTATGTTTCAGTACCAAAAGTGAAACTCATGTATAATATATGATTTGATGCATGTATTATTATATGGGTCTTTACAGTTGGTATCAGAGCAGGTCGTATCCTCGACCTAGCCATGAAATAGGATAAGTGTTTCTTTCCGTTTCATATGTGTTGTGTCGCTATGGATCTTAAGTGTTATATTTATGGTATTGAGCCTGATCAACTTAATCCTATCTATATGACGTTAGGAACATGGTTGGCGGACGCAGAAGCAATCGTGGTAGACCCACAAATCCTTCAGCTGGGACGAATCCGCCAGGCGGCGATGAAAATGCTCCTTTGTATCAGTTTGTGCAACAGATGCAGCAGCAGCAGAACCAGTTCATGCAACATATGGTGCAACTGATGGATGGAGGTCTTCATCCTCGGGTGGTTGTTTCAGAGGTTGTAGGGGGAAGTTTTCGGGATTTCATTCGCATGAATCCTCCAGAATTTCATGGCGGATTGGATCCTGTGGAAGCTCATGACTGGATTGCTGGCATGGAGAGAATCTTTCTGATGATTTACTGTAGTGAGGAGAACAAGGTAGTGTTTGCTTCTCACTCACTAAGAGGTCCTGCTGAGAGATGGTGGGATGTTGCTTCAGCTTTTATGACTATGCAAGGTGTGCCTAAAGTGTGGGGGCAGTTCAGGACTATTTTTATGGAAGAGTATCTTCCTAGTTCTTTGAGGATCCGAAGAGAGCTTGAAATCCAGCAGTCGAGGCAATATTATATGATAGAGAACAGCTTGAGGAAAGTTCAGACAGAAGGGGATTCGCATAAGTCGAATCAGAATGAGTGTGGGAGGTCAAGCCAACAATTTCGGTCTAAGCAGCAAGCTTTCAAAAGGAAACGGGTCCAGAATTCTCGGACTAGTGCACCTCCTGGGTGTTGCACGTGTGGTAAGATGCATTTTGGCAGATGTCGCTTCAGAGGGGTAAAGTGTTACCAATGTCAGAAGGTGGGACACATGGTCAGGGATTGTCCTCAAGGTAGGAATCAGACACAAGGGAAGACTACTGGCCGAGTGTATACCTTGGATGCGAGGAAGGCAAAGGGTGACAATTCTTTGATTGCGGGTACGTGTTTCGTAAATGGACATTCTTGCTTTGTTTTATTTGATTGTGGGGCGACGCATTCTTTTGTGTCCACGCGTTGCGTGAAGCGACTTGGGTTGCAAACTTTACCTTTGTTTCCTCCTATGGTGGTTACTACTGCCATGGATGAAATAGTCGAAACACCATTAATGTGTGAAAATTGTGTTTTGACGGTGAATGAAAGAGTCTTTCAAATTGATCTTATTTGTCTGCCGCTCAAGAAAGTGGATGTTGTTCTGGGAATGGATTGGCTTTCAGCTAATTCGGTTTTTATCAGTTGTGAGGAGAAGCTAATTATTATTCCATCTGCTGAGGCTACTCCGAAAGATGGAAGTAGTGAACAGCAAGTTCTGAGTATTCCAATAGTGTGTGAATTTCCTGAAGTGTTTCCTGAGGATGTTTCTTCTCTTCCTCCGGAGAGAGAAGTTGAGTTCTCTATTGACCTGATACCGGGAACGGGTCCTATATCCGTTTCTCCGTATCGGATGGCACCGCTTGAATTAAGAGAATTGAAGGACCAATTAGAGGACTTGATGTCTAAGCATTTTGTTAGACTTAGTGTTTCACCGTGGGGAGCTCCAGTGTTATTGGTAAAGAAGAAAGATGGGGGTATGCGTTTGTGCATTGATTATCGTAAGTTGAATAGAGTTACCATTAAGAACAAGTATCCCTTACCAAGGATAGACGACTTGTTAGATCAATTGAAAGGAGCCTGTGTGTTCTCGAAGATTGATTTACGGTCGGGTTATCACAAGATTCGAGTGAAGAGTTCCGATGTGCCAAAGACTACATTTAGAACCCGTTATGGTCATTACGAATTCTTAGTGATGCCTTTCGGTGTGACTAATGCTCCAGCTGTTTTTATGGATTACATGAACCGTATATTTCAGGCTTACTTGGACCAATTTGTGGTAATCTTTATTGACGACATTCTTATTTATTCTCGTACTCCACAAGAGCACGGAGAACATCTGAGGATTGTCTTATCGGTCTTGCAAGAGAAGCAATTGTTTGCTAAGTTGAGCAAGTGTGAGTTTTGGATGTCGGAAGTTAATTTTCTTGGACATGTGATATCTCGAGGTGGTGTGGCAGTGGATCCATCGAAAGTAGAAGCAGTAATTAATTGGGAGAGACCGAGAAATGTTTCAGAAGTCAGAAGTTTCTTGGGATTGGCCGGTTACTATAGAAGGTTTATCAAGGGCTTTTCTCAATTGGCCTTACCAATGACGAAACTTACTCGGAAGGATGTTACGTTTGAATGGGATTCAGGTTGCGAACAAAGTTTTATGCATTTGAAGGAGAGTTTGACGAGTGCTCCAGTATTAATTATTCCTGATCCTAACAACTCTTATGAAGTATTCTGTGATGCTTCTAAGAGGGGATTAGGGGGTGTTCTGATGCAAGGTGGTCAAGTGGTAGCTTATGCTTCTCGACAGTTAAAAGTTCATGAGAAGAATTATCCAACTCATGATTTGGAACTAGCTGCAGTGGTTTTTGCACTGAAGGTGTGGCGTCATTATTTATATGGTGTACGTTTTGAAATGTTCAGTGACCACAAAAGTTTGAAGTATTTGTTTGATCAAAAGGAGTTGAATATGCGACAAAGAAGGTGGATGGAGTACTTAAAGGATTATGACTTAGAATTGAAGTATCATCCAGGAAAGGCGAATAAAGTAGCGGATGCTTTAAGTCGGAAAATGGTTCATAGTGCGGAATTGATGATTTTAGAGTATTCATTGTTGGAAAAGTTTAGAGATCTTAATCTCCAATTTGTGTGGACTCCGAATGGTGTGATTATGGGAAATTTGAATGTCAATTCTACTTTAAGAGTTGAGATTCAACAGGCACAATTGTTAGAGGAAGAGTTACAAGAGTTGTTACTTCAGCCGGGTTTTATACGAGCGACAGATGGGATTGTTCTGTTTAATCAAAGGATTTGTGTTCCGAAGGATGAGGCATTAAGAAGGAAGATTTTAGACGAAGCTCATAAGGGTACTTTTACGATACATCCTGGTTCTTCAAAGATGTATCAGGATTTAAAGAAGGATTATTGGTGGCCTGGGATGAAAAAGGATATAGCGGGTTATGTGTCAGAATGTGCGGTGTGCCAACAGGTGAAGATTGAACACCAAAGACCAGGCGGTTTGTTACAACCTTTGGATATTCCAATTTGGAAGTGGGATAGTATTTCTATGGATTTTGCAGTGGGTTTACCCCGTACCCAAGGTGGGTATGATTCTATTTGGGTGATTGTAGATCGACTAACGAAATCTGCACACTTCTTAGCCGTAAAGACTACTTATAAGGCAAGTCATCTTGCAAGGTTGTTTATTGCTGAGATTGTGAGATTGCATGGTATTCCTTCTAGCATTGTGTCCGATAGAGATCCGAAGTTTACTTCGAGATTTTGGAAAGTGTTCCAACAAGCGATGGGTACGAATTTGCGTTTGAGCACGTCGAATCATCCTCAAACGGATGGTCAGACTGAGCGAACAATACAAACGATGGAAGATATGTTAAGAGCTTGTGTGTTAGAGAGTAGAGGAAATTGGAAAGAACTTCTAGCGTTAATTGAGTTTTCCTATAACAATAGTTACCATGCGAGCATTGGTATGGCTCCGTATGAAGCATTGTATGGGAGGAAGTGTAGAACACCTTTGTGTTGGGCTGAAATTGGCGAAGATGGAATTTTGGGACCCGAGATTATTCAAGAGACTACGGAAAAGATGCAAGTGATTCATGAGAAAGTTAAACAAGCACAAGATCGGCAAAAGAGTTATGCTGATAATCGTCGGAGACCTTTGGAATTTGTGGAACGTGACCATGTATTTTTGAAAGTTACTCCGAGATTGAGGTTGAGAGGTCCGTTTAAGTCGCAAAAGTTAAGTCCGAGATACGTGGGACCGTATCAGATTTTAGAAAGGATTTGGTGAAGTTGCTTCTAGATTAGCCTTACCACCCTCTCTATCTTAAATGCATGATGTTTTTCACGTATCCCAGCTCCGTAAGTTTGTTCCTGATTCTCTTCAGCCAATTCTACCAGAATCGGTGGAATTAGAAGCGGATTTGACTTTTGAACCCCAACCGAGTCGTATAGTGGGAAGAGAGACGAAAGTTTTAAGGAACAAAGACATTCCACTCGTTAAGGTGCAATGGGATGTGACGCATCCAAGTGATGCTACTTGGGATTTAGAATCGGAAATGCGAGATTCTTATCCACTTCTGTCCAGGTAATATTCTAAATTCGAGGACGAATTTCTATTTAAGGGGGGGAGGATGTAATACCCCGTAAATTTATAAACGCTCTAGTTAATATTATTATGATCAACTGGGTTCCGGAGTACTCTGAGCAACTATTTGGTAAAATAAATAGAGTAAACTGGCGAACTCGGAATTGATTAATTTAATAGTATTTAACTTTGAGTTTTTATTAATTGATGCTTTTGAGCTAATTCGGACATTTAGTAGTGTTACTAAATATGATAGTTTTCTATACTATCTATTTTCCTTTTCATTTCCCTTGGAAAAACAAACAAAAAGATAGAAAGGTGGAAGAGAAGGGAAAAAGGGAAGGAAAGAAAGGAAGAGAAAGAGGAAGAAGAGGAAATTCTCTCAAAGCTCAAGAACATCATCAAGCAACAATTCTTCATCTAAATCGTCTCAGTATCAACCTCCTCGTCTAGTAATCCAGGTGGGTTCTAGTTAGACTCTTTAGAGTAGGATTATTTTGAGTTTAGAGTTAGATTAGAAATTGTGAAAATTGAATCTTTTTGCACAAAATTCGTGAATCTAACTGCTAAATGCAATGTTTGATTATATGTTATACTGGTTGTGATGTTATAACATGTTTTGATGCATTTTGATTGATGAAAATGGGATTTGGGGTTGATTTTGGATCAACCCGTAGCAGAAAAATTCTGCAGGAACTTCTGCATTTTTTCTCTGCCCATACGCGTATGGAGCATGTCAATACGCGTATGGAGCTTGTCAATACGCGTACGGCAAGGGCAATACGCGTATGGATGGCCGGGCATTTTGAGCAATACGCGTATCGCTTGGGGAAATACGCGTATGGCTGGGCGAGCATTTGGGCAATACGCGTACGGGGAGTGCCAATACGCGTACGGCCAGGAGAGTTGCAGAAATTCTGCTGTTGTGATTTATTTTCCGATCGATTGTTTACAATGCCGTAACTTTTTGCACGTAACCCGGATTGGAACAATTTTGGTATCGTTGGAAAGATAATAAAATGTACTTTCTCATTTCAATGGTCTTAAGATTGTCGGCCGATTTAATTATATCGGGATTTTGAATTATTGTCGTTTTGTCGACTTTTATTTGTAAATGATGTGAAATTGTTGTGAAAATGCATGCTAAAATATGAGATAGGTAGCGTGAGCATTATTACCCTAAACAGTGTTGGAAATGTGGAATTTTATGTGTGGCAACGCTCGTGCATGAAAGGCCGAGGCGTGTGCATTCTGTTTGTCAATAACCACAGTGATTTTGTGAGTGCGTTTCATGGGTCTCGAGCTCCTCTGAAACATATGCACCATTACTTGGCAGGTTTGAGTCCCATGTTAGTACGATTGGAGCCTACGGGTAGAGACTTGAGACGGCGTACGGTCCGTGAGAAGTGACGGATCACGGTGTACGGCCCGTGATCCCGAATCCAATTCGTATGCCAAGTAATTCGAGGATCCATGACTCGGATCTCCTTCTAGACGTAGAAGGGTACGGGAAAAGGGGATGCCTTGGAATTGGTTATTGATTTGTGAGTTCTGAGTGTACGGCCTCAGATGTACTTCGGTACTTTGTGAATCCTTGAGTGTACGGCCTCAAGAGGTACTTCGGTACTAGTGTGTGAGTTTGCAGGCTCACCACTGTGGTTACTTGTGTGTGTACTCATGGTCTTTTCCCCTTTCCCCTTGGACATGAGTTAGGACTTTGTTAGAACCTTGTAAAGCCGAGAGGACTTTAAGATAGGGAACTCACTGAGATTTGATGTATCTCACCCCACTGTTGTTGTTTACATCACAGGTTCTGCAGGTTTGGCGAAGGGTAAGGACAAGATTATTTGACTTTCCTTACGAATCGTGGTTTTGTGATGGCATGGCTTCCGCTATGGCGTTATGTTTTGAGATCATTGTATTGATCTAGTTCTTAGTTTTTATCATTTTGGAACATCTTGTATATGTAATGCCTTAGACTTTTAGGTGTTTTGCATTAGAGGCATTTATATATATAATGTGTTAACTAGGAACTTATTATGTTTCAGTACCAAAAGTGAAACTCATGTATAATATATGATTTGATGCATGTATTATTATATGGGTCTTTACATCTTATCTCTTTCGGATCTTGGCCATGCTTCTCTTCTTTCGTTCTTCCACACTTTCGAATTTATAGTGAATTAACGCTACATGATTTGCAAATTTTTGGGATGTATTAAAAACATTGTAGCACTTTGGACATGTGTATGGTCCATATTTTTTGAATGGTAGACTGTGGATTCTTCCATCATTCATGTGTTCATCGTTCTTCTTCCTTTTACTATTGTTTTTGCTATCAACCCTATCATTGTCTCCATCATCAACATCAAAGTTAAGTGTTTGAGATAACCACCTGCGTGGTTGTGATGATGAATCTCCACGAAGACCAGGATGATAAGAAACAAAGAAAGCATTGGTCATCATATTGTTGGCGTTGGTGGCATCATTAATATCATTATAAATCGATATTGTATTGGAACTTCCAAATTGTACTTCAAGCATCCGCATCGCATTCCTAATTCCTGGAGCATGACTAGTGACCTTTGGAGAAGTACATGAAGATGAAGAATCGTAATCGAATAAAGAATTTGTGTTATTACCGGTGAGTTTGTTGTTGACATACAACGATCTCATCATCTTATCAGTTTCCGTGTTGGGCGATTCAGGAGGCAGAGGAGGGGGAGGAAGAAGAGGAGAACATAATATATTTTTGAAATTTATCGATGAAATGGAAGTAAAATTAATTGAGATGAGAGAGTATTGAATGAGGAGATGGTGACCTATATATTGAAGTCTCTGTGCGTTTGTGTGTCACCCCTCTCACAATGTTTAAAGCTTAACAATTTGGTTTTCATTGGTAAATATGGACAACATTTATTATTCTTTGACCATTCATAGATGTATTTTGAATTTAATTACGTCAATTGAAATTTAAAATTTAAAAATTGTTTTATTTTTTCTTTTCATATTCACTAAGTATGAAAGTTGACTCGTTAAAAAGGAAACATGTAATATTGGTTTGTGATTGTGCATGCATGTTTATATTTTGTAAAACTATACAAAAAACCAACAAAAAAGATAAAAAAAAAAGACAAGGTACATTAAATTTTGTAAACGTTTATTTCTAAAATTTATCGATGAAATGGTAGATAAATTTATTGATAAGAGAATGTATTGACAATGGAGAGTGTTGGCTAATATATTGATATTAGCGTGTGTGTCACCCCTTTCTCAATGTATGGAGCTCGATTAATTTCTTTTTACAATTTTTTTCCAACTTCGACCCCATTAATTTGTTGTTAAACTACCAAAATATATTTACTAAACTATTTAATATATTTAAAGTTTACTTTTGTAATTTAATTTAATATTTTAATGATGTATTATGTCATTCTCCCATAAGTAATCAAATACTTGTATTCTTGTATTTGAGATGTAATAACAATATACTAGATGTTTTATTATATATAGTTTAAAATTACATATGCTTTAGTAAATAGTGTATATTTTATTTGATAAATATTTTCATGTGTAAATATTGTCAACAATTATTATTCTTTGACCAACCATGGAGAAACTTATAAATCAATAACTTCAATTAAATTTTTAATTAAAAAATGATTTTCTTTTTTCTTTTTTTAATCACTGAATAAGAAAGTTAATTCATTAAAAAGGAAACATGTACATTTTGTTTGTGATTGTGCATGCATGTTTACATTTGTAACATTTTATAAAAAAACCCATTAAAAATTAGAAAAGACAGGGTACATAAAAATTTAATGATTTTAAAACTTTATTTTTAAAACAAAAATCAGGGCAAGCGCCATATGGGAATTGAAAACCAAGAAAGGTAACAATCATATGAAAGATATTAAGACACGAAATAAAACCCTTTTAAAATTTGAAAATATATTTGAAGTCCTGATGGTTTGAAATAGTTTATGATTTCTCAATTGATTTTTTCCGTGCAACTATTTTTTAAATTTGTGATTATTAATTGTTCTAAGAATTATAATTATATTAATTGATGTAAAAAACTATATAACATATTATTTTTTCCTTGTAGTAATCAATTAAGATTTGAAATTACATAAGATATATAATCTAATTTAAATGTGAAATTTTCAATTAATATTTCCATTTTTATAATAAAAAGTTAAATTAAAATATATGCCCAAAGTAGAATTAATAATATGTGTATTTAATTAAAATAATTCTATTAACTTAAAATGGAAAAAATGCTTTATAAATTCTTTCGTTTTACTAAAAATGAGAGGGGTCTATCTTTTGACCAATTTTTAGAGATTTATATTAGGTAAAATCTTATTATGGGTCAATATATTATAAATTTACTTAAATTTGGTCAATAAATCAGAAACCATTAAAAATATTCGAAACGTAATCAATTTTACCTATTTTAGTAAAATAATAATTAATAATAGAGATAGTATATAGTAGTTCATTTTAAAATATTAAAAACATAATAGTATTTTAGGTATCGACTCCATATTATGAGCATTCTTAAAAAATTGTCTAAACGAGTCTCTTACTATTTATAATAAATAATAACATTTATATTAAATGAAAACGGAAAACAAATATCATTTTAATCAATGTCTCTGTAGTTTTTAATTGTTTATTATATTTATAATATATTAATGAATTCATTTTAATCAATATTTTTTTTTTTAATAAAATCAACAAGGAGAATTATTCTCATGTTCTATTGTATATTTTTCTCGTAATACTCTTAAAAAAAAGAGGCTCATCGTCTCTATTTTATTTACATCACAGTCAATCTTCTTTTTATTTGAATATTTTATATTTAGATATTTATTCGTAAAATAAGAATATTTAATTATAGGGTATAGTAATATTAGATGAAATGTGATTGGTAATAACATTTTAAACAGAACCTCCTAAATCGTGAAAACACATTGAAAAAAATTATTATTAAAAAAAATCAAATGAGTACTAATAGTTTTGGTTCACTAAACGATGTCTAACTATATAATGTTTTTAATTAGATAATAAATTATGAAAAAAAAAACAATAACTATTGAGTTTAATTTATATTACAATAGAATATAAATATTGATTTGGTCATTGAATCCCTTATTTGATAGATGGAATGAATTAAGGATATCATGCAAAAAAGAATAATTAATAATAAAATTAAAAACAAATTTAAGATCAAAATTTAAAAAGGCATAAATATTAAAAACATAAAATCAAAACAAATATCGAGTAATATTTAGATTATTACAAAAGAAGTAAATATTGCAAAGTAAACATGAAAATTAGTCATAAAATTTTTTTGCCTCCAATTTTACTTTTACTTCACTTAAAGCAGAAAATGGAGAAACCAAAAACATTTATCATCATCATTTAAAGAAGAAACATGTGTCTGCTTCCCATATGCAGATACATGAACAAAAGTCTTTATTCCATCGTTGACCTTATGAATGCATATATCTTATCTCTTTCGGATCTTGGCCATGCTTCTCTTCTTTCGTTCTTCCACACTTTCGAATTTATAGTGAATTGACGCTACATGATTTGCAAATTTTTGGGATGTATTAAAAACATTGTAGCATTTTGGACATGTGTATGGTCCATAATTTTTGAATGGTAGACTGTGGATTCTTCCATCATTCATGTGTTCATCGTTCTTCTTCCTTTTACTATTGTTTTTGCTATCAACCCTATCATTGTCTCCATCATCAACATCAAAGTTAAGTGTTTGAGATAACCACCTGCGTGGTTGTGATGATGAATCTCCACGAAGACCAGGATGATAAGAAACAAAGAAAGCATTGGTCATCATATTGTTGGCGTTGGTGGCATCATTAATATCATTATAAATCGATATTGTATTGGAACTTCCAAATTGTACTTCAAGCATCCGCATCGCATTCCTAATTCCTGGAGCATGACTAGTGACCTTTGGAGAAGTACATGAAGATGAAGAATCGTAATCGAATAAAGAATTTGTGTTATTACCGGTGAGTTTGTTGTTGACATACAACGATCTCATCATCTTATCAGTTTCCGTGTTGGGCGATTCAGGAGGCAGAGGAGGGGGGGAAGAAGAGGAGAACATAATATATTTTTGAAATTTATCGATGAAATGGAAGTAAAATTAATTGAGATGAGAGAGTATTGAATGAGGAGATGGTGACCTATATATTGAAGTCTCTGTGCGTTTGTGTGTCACCCCTCTCACAATGTTTAAAGCTTAACAATTTGGTTTTCATTGGTAAATATGGACAACATTTATTATTCTTTGACCATTCATAGATGTATTTTGAATTTAATTACGTCAATTGAAATTTAAAATTAAAAAATTGTTTTATTTTTTCTTTTCATATTCACTAAGTATGAAAGTTGACTCGTTAAAAAGGAAACATGTAATATTGGTTTGTGATTGTGCATGCATGTTTATATTTTGTAAAACTATACAAAAAACCAACAAAAAAGATAAAAAAAAAAAGACAAGGTACATTAAATTTTTTAAACGTTTATTTCTAAAATTTATCGATGAAATGGTAGATAAATTTATTGATAAGAGAATGTATTGACAATGGAGAGTGTTGGCTAATATATTGATATTAGCGTGTGTGTCACCCCTTTCTCAATGTATGGAGCTCGATTAATTTCTTTTTACAATTTTTTTCCAACTTCGACCCCATTAATTTGTTGTTAAACTACCAAAATATATTTACTAAACTATTTAATATATTTAAAGTTTACTTTTGTAATTTAATTTAATATTTTAATGATGTATTATGTCATTCTCCCATAAGTAATCAAATACTTGTATTCTTGTATTTGAGATGTAATAACAATATACTAGATGTTTTATTATATATAGTTTAAAATTACATATGCTTTAGTAAATAGTGTATATTTTATTTGATAAATATTTTCATGTGTAAATATTGTCAACAATTATTATTCTTTGACCAACCATGGAGAAACTTATAAATCAATAACTTCAATTAAATTTTTAATTAAAAAATGATTTTCTTTTTTCTTTTTTTAATCACTGAATAAGAAAGTTAATTCATTAAAAAGGAAACATGTACATTTTGTTTGTGATTGTGCATGCATGTTTACATTTGTAACATTTTATAAAAAAACCCATTAAAAATTAGAAAAGACAGGGTACATAAAAATTTAATGATTTTAAAACTTTATTTTTAAAACAAAAATCAGGGCAAGCGCCATATGGGAATTGAAAACCAAGAAAGGTAACAATCATATGAAAGATATTAAGACACGAAATAAAACCCTTTTAAAATTTGAAAATATATTTGAAGTCCTGATGGTTTGAAATAGTTTATGATTTCTCAATTGATTTTTTCCGTGCAACTATTTTTTAAATTTGTGATTATTAATTGTTCTAAGAATTATAATTATATTAATTGATGTAAAAAACTATATAACATATTATTTTTTCCTTGTAGTAATCAATTAAGATTTGAAATTACATAAGATATATAATCTAATTTAAATGTGAAATTTTCAATTAATATTTCCATTTTTATAATAAAAAGTTAAATTAAAATATATGCCCAAAGTAGAATTAATAATATGTGTATTTAATTAAAATAATTCTATTAACTTAAAATGGAAAAAATGCTTTATAAATTCTTTCGTTTTACTAAAAATGAGAGGGGTCTATCTTTTGACCAATTTTTAGAGATTTATATTAGGTAAAATCTTATTATGGGTCAATATATTATAAATTTACTTAAATTTGGTCAATAAATCAGAAACCATTAAAAATATTCGAAACGTAATCAATTTTACCTATTTTAGTAAAATAATAATTAATAATAGAGATAGTATATAGTAGTTCATTTTAAAATATTAAAAACATAATAGTATTTTAGGTATCGACTCCATATTATGAGCATTCTTAAAAAATTGTCTAAACGAGTCTCTTACTATTTATAATAAATAATAACATTTATATTAAATGAAAACGGAAAACAAATATCATTTTAATCAATGTCTCTGTAGTTTTTAATTGTTTATTATATTTATAATATATTAATGAATTCATTTTAATCAATATTTTTTTTTTAATAAAATCAACAAGGAGAATTATTCTCATGTTCTATTGTATATTTTTCTCGTAATACTCTTAAAAAAAAGAGGCTCATCGTCTCTATTTTATTTACATCACAGTCAATCTTCTTTTTATTTGAATATTTTATATTTAGATATTTATTCGTAAAATAAGAATATTTAATTATAGGGTATAGTAATATTAGATGAAATGTGATTGGTAATAACATTTTAAACAGAACCTCCTAAATCGTGAAAACACATTGAAAAAAATTATTATTAAAAAAAATCAAATGAGTACTAATAGTTTTGGTTCACTAAACGATGTCTAACTATATAATGTTTTTAATTAGATAATAAATTATGAAAAAAAAAACAATAACTATTGAGTTTAATTTATATTACAATAGAATATAAATATTGATTTGGTCATTGAATCCCTTATTTGATAGATGGAATGAATTAAGGATATCATGCAAAAAAGAATAATTAATAATAAAATTAAAAACAAATTTAAGATCAAAATTTAAAAAGGCATAAATATTAAAAACATAAAATCAAAACAAATATCGAGTAATATTTAGATTATTACAAAAGAAGTAAATATTGCAAAGTAAACATGAAAATTAGTCATAAAATTTTTTTGCCTCCAATTTTACTTTTACTTCACTTAAAGCAGAAAATGGAGAAACCAAAAACTCTTATCATCATCATTTAAAGAAGAAACATGTGTCTGCTTCCCATATGCAGATACATGAACAAAAGTCTTTATTCCATCGTTGACCTTATGAATGCATATATCTTATCTCTTTCGGATCTTGGCCATGCTTCTCTTCTTTCGTTCTTCCACACTTTCGAATTTATAGTGAATTGACGCTACATGATTTGCAAATTTTTGGGATGTATTAAAAACATTGTAGCACTTTGGACATGTGTATGGTCCATAATTTTTGAATGGTAGACTGTGGATTCTTCCATCATTCATGTGTTCATCGTTCTTCTTCCTTTTACTATTGTTCTTGCTATCAACCCTATCATTGTCTCCATCATCAACATCAAAGTTAAGTGTTTGAGATAACCACCTGCGTGGTTGTGATGATGAATCTCCACGAAGACCAGGATGATAAGAAACAAAGAAAGCATTGGTCATCATATTGTTGGCGTTGGTGGCATCATTAATATCATTATAAATCGATATTGTATTGGAACTTCCAAATTGTACTTCAAGCATCCGCATCGCATTCCTAATTCCTGGAGCATGACTAGTGACCTTTGGAGAAGTACATGAAGATGAAGAATCGTAATCGAATAAAGAATTTGTGTTATTACCGGTGAGTTTGTTGTTGACATACAACGATCTCATCATCTTATCAGTTTCCGTGTTGGGCGATTCAGGAGGCAGAGGAGGGGGAGGAAGAAGAGGAGAACATAATATATTTTTGAAATTCATCGATGAAATGGAAGTAAAATTAATTGAGATGAGAGAGTATTGAATGAGGAGATGGTGACCTATATATTGAAGTCTCTGTGCGTTTGTGTGTCACCCCTCTCACAATGTTTAAAGCTTAACAATTTGGTTTTCATTGGTAAATATGGACAACATTTATTATTCTTTGACCATTCATAGATGTATTTTGAATTTAATTACGTCAATTGAAATTTAAAATAAAAAAATTGTTTTATTTTTTCTTTTCATATTCACTAAGTATGAAAGTTGACTCGTTAAAAAGGAAACATGTAATATTGGTTTGTGATTGTGCATGCATGTTTATATTTTGTAAAACTATACAAAAAACCAACAAAAAAGATAAAAAAAAAAAAAGACAAGGTACATTAAATTTTGTAAACGTTTATTTCTAAAATTTATCGATGAAATGGTAGATAAATTTATTGATAAGAGAATGTATTGACAATGGAGAGTGTTGGCTAATATATTGATATTAGCGTGTGTGTCACCCCTTTCTCAATGTATGGAGCTCGATTAATTTCTTTTTACAATTTTTTTCCAACTTCGACCCCATTAATTTGTTGTTAAACTACCAAAATATATTTACTAAACTATTTAATATATTTAAAGTTTACTTTTGTAATTTAATTTAATATTTTAATGATGTATTATGTCATTCTCCCATAAGTAATCAAATACTTGTATTCTTGTATTTGAGATGTAATAACAATATACTAGATGTTTTATTATATATAGTTTAAAATTACATATGCTTTAGTAAATAGTGTATATTTTATTTGATAAATATTTTCATGTGTAAATATTGTTGTAAAGACCATATAATAATACATGCATCAAATCATATATTATACATGAGTTTCACTTTTGGTACTGAAACATAATAAGTTCCTAGTTAACACATTATATATATAAATGCCTCTAATACAAAAGAACTAAAAGTCTAAGGCATTACATATACAAGATGTTCCAAAATGATAAAAACTAAGAACTAGACCAATATAATGATCTCAAAACATAACGCCATAGCGGAAGCCATGCCATCACAAAACCACGATCCGTAAGGAAAGTCAAATAACCTTGTCCTTACCCTTCGCCGAACCTGCAGAACCTGTGATGTAAACAACAACAGTGGGGTGAGATACATCAAATCTCAGTGAGTTCCCTATCTTAAAGTCCTCTCGGCTTTACAAGGTTCTAACAAAGTCCTAACTCATGTCCAAGGGGAAAGGGGAAAGACCATGAGTACACACACACAAGTAACCGCCACGGTGAGCCTGTAAACTCACACTAGTACCGAAGTACCTCTTGAGCCTGTAAACTCAAGGATTCACAAAGTACCGAAGTACGTTCTGAGTCCGTACACTCAAGAACTCACATATCAATAACCAATACCAAGGTATCCCCTTTTCCCGTACCCTTCTACGTCTAGAAGGCGATCCGAGTCATGGATCCTTGTAGCTACTTGGCATACGATTGGATTCGGGATCACGGGCCGTACACCGTGATCCGTCACTTCTCACGGACCGTACGCCGTCTCAAGTCTCTTTACCCGTAGGCTCCAATCGTACTTAACACGGGACTCAAACCTGCCAAGTAGTTGTGTATAACGTTCAGAGGAGGTGCTCGAGTCTCATGAACTACACCGCACAACTGTGGTTATTGATAAACAGAATGCACACGCCTCGGCCTTCATGCACGAGCGTTGCAACACATGGAACAATTCACACTTCCAACACAGTTTTTGGTAATAATCCTCACCCTGCCTAGTCCACATTTTAACATGCATATATTGTCAATAATAATTACACACAATTAACAGGTAAAAGTCGATAAAACGACACAATTTCAGAAATCCCGACTTTATTAAATCGGCCGACGATCTTAAAACCATTTAATAAGAAAGTACATTTTATTATCTTTCCAACGATATCAAAATTGTTCCAATCCGAGTTACGTACAAAAAGTTACGGCATTGTAAACAATCGATCGGAAAAATAAATCACAACAGCAGGATTCTGTAACTCTCCTGGCCGTACGCGTATTGGCATTCCCCGTACGCGTATTGCCCAAATGCTCGCCCAGCCATACGCGTATTGCCCCAAGCGATACGCGTATTGCCCAAAATCTCCGGCCATCCATACGCGTATTGCCCTTGCCGTACGCGTATTGACAAGCCCCATACGCGTATCACCTCGACCAATACGCGTATGAGCAGAGGAAAATTCTGCAGAATTTTCTGCAGAATTTTTCTGCTACGGGATCAACCCATTTCAACCCAAAAATCCATTTTGATCAAACACCAAGCAATAAAACATGTTATAATACAACAACCAGTATAGCATATAATCACACATTGAGTTTTAACAGTTAGATTCAAGATTTTATACCAAAAGATTCAATTTCCATAATTTCAACCTAACTCTAAACTCAACAAAACTCTACTCTAAAGAGTCTAACTAGAACCCACCTGGATTACTAGACGAGGAGGTTGATACTGAGACGATTAAACGAAGAACAGATGAATTGATGATGATTCTTGAGCTTTTGGAAAATTTCTCTTCTTCCTCTTTCTTTTCCTTTCCTTCCTTCCCTTTTTCCTTTTCTTTCTTTCTATCTTTCTCTTTTAGCTTTTGTTTGGTTTTCCAAGGAAAAAGAAAAGAAAATAGATAGTATAGACTCTATCATTTTTAGTAACACTACTAAATGTCCAAAATTAGCTCAAATACATCAAATTATAAAAACTCAACGTTAAATACTATTAATTTAATCGACTATGAGTTCGTCAGTTTACTCTAATTATTTTATCAAATAATTACTCAGAGTATTCCTGAACCCAGTTGATCATAATAATATTAACCAGAGCGTTTATAAATTTACGGGGTATTACATCCTCCCCCCCTTAAATAGAAATTCGTCCTCGAATTAAGAATATTACCTGAACAGATGTGGATAAGAATCTCGCATTTCCGATTCTAGTTCCCAAGTAGCATCGCCCGGATGCGTCATATCCCATTGCACCTTAACAAGTGGAATATCTTTGTTCCTTAACACTTTTGTTTCCCTTCCCACAATACAACTCGGTTGTGGTTCAAAAGTCAAATCCGCTTCAATTTCCACTGATTCGGGTAGAATTGGCTGAAGAGGATCAGGAATAAACTTACGGAGCTGAGATACGTGAAAAACGTCATGCATCTCGGATAGAGAGGGTGGTAAGGCTAATCTATAAGCAACTTCACCAATCCTTTCTAAAATCTGATACGGTCCCACGTATCTCGGACTTAACTTTCGCGACTTAAACGGTCCTTTCAATCTCAATCTCGGAGTAACTTTCAGAAATACATGGTCACCCTCCTCAAATTTCAAAGGTCTCCTACGATTGTCCGCATAACTCTTTTGACGATCTTGTGCTTGTTTAACCTTCTTGCGGATCATTCGAATCTTTTCCGTAGTCTCTTGAATAATCTCGGGTCCCAAAATTCTATCTTCGCCAATTTCAGCCCAACACAAAGGTGTTCTACACTTCCTCCCATACAATGCTTCATACGGAGCCATACCGATGCTCGCATGATAACTATTGTTATAGGAAAACTCAATTAACGGCAAAAGTTCTTTCCAATTCCCTCTACTCTCTAACACACAAGCTCTTAACATATCCTCCATCGTTTGTATTGTTCGTTCAGTCTGACCATCCGTTTGAGGATGATTCGACGTGCTCAAACACAAATTCGTACCCATCGCTTGTTGGAACACTTTCCAAAATCTCGAAGTAAACTTCGGATCTCTATCGGACACAATACTAGAAGGAATGCCATGCAATCTCACAATCTCAGCAATAAACAACCTTGCAAGATGACTTGCCTTATAAGTAGTCTTTACGGCTAAGAAGTGTGCAGATTTCGTTAGTCGATCTACAATCACCCAAATAGAATCATACCCACCTTGGGTACGGGGTAAACCCACTGCAAAATCCATAGAAATATTATCCCACTTCCAAACTGGAATATCCAAAGGTTGTAACAAACCGCCCGGTCTTTGGTGTTCAATCTTCACCTGTTGGCACACCGCACATTCTGACACATATCCCGCTATATCCTTTTTCATCCCAGGCCACCAATAATCCTTCTTTAAATCCTGATACATCTTTGAAGAACCAGGATGTATCGTAAAAGTACCTTTATGAGCTTCGTCTAAGATCTTCCTTTTTAATGCCTCATCCCTTGGAACACAAATCCTTTGATTAAACAGAACAATCCCATCTGTCGCTCGTATAAAACCCGGCTGAAGTAACAATTCTTGTAACTCTTCCTCTAACAATTGTGCCTGTTGAATCTCAACTCTCAAAGTAGAATTGACATTCAAATTTCCCATAATCACACCATTCGGAGTCCACACAAACTGGAGATTAAGATCTCTAAACTTTTCCAACAATGAATACTCTAAAATCACCAATTCCGCACTATGAACCATTTTCCGACTTAAAGCATCCGCTACTTTATTCGCCTTTCCTGGATGATACTTCAATTCTAAGTCATAATCCTTTAAGTACTCCATCCACCTTCTTTGTCGCATATTCAACTCCTTTTGATCAAACAAATACTTCAAACTTTTGTGGTCACTGAACATTTCAAAACGTACACCATATAAATAATGACGCCACACCTTCAGTGCAAAAACCACTGCAGCTAGTTCCAAATCATGAGTTGGATAATTCTTCTCATGAACTTTTAACTGTCGAGAAGCATAAGCTACCACTTGACCACCTTGCATCAGAACACCCCCTAATCCCCTCTTAGAAGCATCACAGAATACTTCATAAGAGTTGTTAGGATCAGGAATAATTAATACTGGAGCACTCGTCAAACTTTCCTTCAAATGCATAAAACTTTGTTCGCAACCTGAATCCCATTCAAAAATAACATCCTTCCGAGTAAGTTTCGTCATTGGTAAGGCCAATTGAGAAAAGCCCTTGATAAACCTTCTATAGTAACCGGCCAATCCCAAGAAACTTCTGACTTCTGAAACATTTCTCGGTCTCTCCCAACTAATCACTGCTTCTACTTTCGATGGATCCACTGCCACACCACCTCCAGATATAACATGTCCAAGAAAATTAACTTCCGACATCCAAAACTCACACTTGCTCAACTTAGCAAACAATTGCTTCTCTTGCAAGACCGATAAGACAATCCTCAGATGTTCTCCGTGCTCTTGTGGAGTACGAGAATAAATAAGAATGTCGTCAATAAAGATTACCACAAATTGGTCCAAGTAAGCCTGAAATATTCGATTCATGTAATCCATGAAAACAGCTGGAGCATTAGTCACACCGAAAGGCATCACTAAGAATTCGTAATGACCGTAACGCGTCCTAAATGCAGTCTTTGGCACATCGGAACTCTTCACTCGAATCTGATGATAACCCGACCGTAAATCAATCTTCGAGAACACACAGGCTCCTTTCAATTGATCTAATAAGTCGTCTATCCTTGGTAAGGGATACTTATTCTTAATGGTAACTTTATTCAACTTACGATAATCAATGCACAAACGCATTCCCCCATCTTTCTTCTTTACCAATAACACTGGAGCTCCCCACGGTGAAACACTAGGTCTAACAAAATGCTTAGACATCAAGTCCTCCAATTGGTCCTTTAATTCTCTTAATTCAAGCGGTGCCATCCGATACGGAGAAACAGATATAGGAGCCATTCCCGGTATCAGGTCAATAGAGAACTCAACTTCTCTCTCCGGAGGAAGAGAAGAAACATCCTCAGGAAACACTTCAGGAAATTCACACACTATTGGAATACTCAGAACTTGCTGTTCACTACTTCCCTCCTTAGTAAGAACCAATAAAACAGATTTCTCTTTCTCAAACAAGAAATTTACCATTCCCACCGTACCTTCTAAAATCGTTGATAATACATCTTTCGGAGTAGCCTCAGCAGATGGAATAATAATTAGCTTCTCCTCACAACCGATAAAAACCGAATTAGCTGAAAGCCAGTCCATTCCCAGAACAACATCCACTTTCTTAAGCGGCAGACAAATAAGATCAATCTGGAAGACTCTTTCGTTCACCGACAACACACAATTTTCACACATCAGTGGTGTTTCAACCATTTCATCCATGGCAGTAGTAACCACCATAGGAGGAAACAAAGGAATAGTTTGCAACCCAAGTCGCTTCACACATCTTAAAGACACAAAAGAATGTGTAGCCCCACAGTCAAATAAAACAAAACAAGGTTGACCATTAACAAAACACGTACCCGCAATCAAGGAATTATCACCCTTTGCTTTCCTTGCATCCAGAGTATATACTCGACCCGTAGTCTTCCCTTGTGCCTGATTCCTACTCTGAGGACAATCTCTCGCTACATGACCCATCTTGTTACACTGATAACACCGTATCCCATCCGAATAGCACCTACCAAAATGACTCCTCCCACAAGTGCGACATACCGGAGGTACACTAGTTCTAGAGCCCTGTACTTGCTTCCCTTTGGAAGACTGTTGCCTTTGCCTAAACTGTTGATTCGACCTTCCACGGTCACTTTGAGTTACCCTGTTCGAATCCACCTCCATTTGTATCTTTTTCAAGCTATTTTCCGCCACATAACATTGTCTTAACATTTCAGCATAAGTAGCAAATTCCCGTTGAGACACGCTGTGTGAAATCTCAGCCCTTAACCCAAACAGAAACTGATCTATCTTCCACCTCTCATCAGGAGCATACATGGCCTGTCTAGAATAGTCAGCCATGATCTCAAATTGTTCCGCATAAGAAGCCACTGATAAATTTCCCTGTCTCAACTGTTGGAACTCAAACTCCTTTTGAGACCTTAAAGAACTCGGAAAATATTTCTCCATAAAGATTACCTTAAACTGTTCCCACACTTTCGGCACTTCCTGAGTTGTCATCAAGGCTGAAGCGCTCTCCCACCACCTCATGGCAGGACCCTTCAACCAGTGAGAAGCAAAGACCACCTTATTCTCCTCACTACAATGAACTATCAGAAAAATCCGTTCCATTTCTGTTATCCATTCGTGTGCCTTCACCGGATCTAGCCCTCCTTGAAACTCCGGAGGATTCATACGAACAAATTCCCTGTAGGTTCCTCCTGTAACTTCCGGAACAACCACTGGAGGATGCAGACCATCAGCCATTTGTTGCATCATTCCTTGCATAAACTGATTCTGCTGTTGCTGCATCTGTTGCATAAATTGGTACAACGGGGCATTCCCTTCATCACCTTGTGGAACTGTCCCAGCTGGAGTAGTCCTTGGTCTTCCACGGTTGTTTCTGCGTCTATCAGCCATGTTCCTGAATTCCATATCAATAGGATTAAGTTGATCAGACTCAATACCATAAATATAACAGACAAGACCCATGGCGACCCGCCGCATATGAAACGGAAAGAAACACTTATTCTATTTCATGGCTAGGTCGAGGATACGACCTGCTCTGATACCAACTGTAAAGACCATATAATAATACATGCATCAAATCATATATTATACATGAGTTTCACTTTTGGTACTGAAACATAATAAGTTCCTAGTTAACACATTATATATATAAATGCCTCTAATACAAAAGAACTAAAAGTCTAAGGCATTACATATACAAGATGTTCCAAAATGATAAAAACTAAGAACTAGACCAATATAATGATCTCAAAACATAACGCCATAGCGGAAGCCATGCCATCACAAAACCACGATCCGTAAGGAAAGTCAAATAACCTTGTCCTTACCCTTCGCCGAACCTGCAGAACCTGTGATGTAAACAACAACAGTGGGGTGAGATACATCAAATCTCAGTGAGTTCCCTATCTTAAAGTCCTCTCGGCTTTACAAGGTTCTAACAAAGTCCTAACTCATGTCCAAGGGGAAAGGGGAAAGACCATGAGTACACACACACAAGTAACCGCCACGGTGAGCCTGTAAACTCACACTAGTACCGAAGTACCTCTTGAGCCTGTAAACTCAAGGATTCACAAAGTACCGAAGTACGTTCTGAGTCCGTACACTCAAGAACTCACATATCAATAACCAATACCAAGGTATCCCCTTTTCCCGTACCCTTCTACGTCTAGAAGGCGATCCGAGTCATGGATCCTTGTAGCTACTTGGCATACGATTGGATTCGGGATCACGGGCCGTACACCGTGATCCGTCACTTCTCACGGACCGTACGCCGTCTCAAGTCTCTTTACCCGTAGGCTCCAATCGTACTTAACACGGGACTCAAACCTGCCAAGTAGTTGTGTATAACGTTCAGAGGAGGTGCTCGAGTCTCATGAACTACACCGCACAACTGTGGTTATTGATAAACAGAATGCACACGCCTCGGCCTTCATGCACGAGCGTTGCAACACATGGAACAATTCACACTTCCAACACAGTTTTTGGTAATAATCCTCACCCTGCCTAGTCCACATTTTAACATGCATATATTGTCAATAATAATTACACACAATTAACAGGTAAAAGTCGATAAAACGACACAATTTCAGAAATCCCGACTTTATTAAATCGGCCGACGATCTTAAAACCATTTAATAAGAAAGTACATTTTATTATCTTTCCAACGATATCAAAATTGTTCCAATCCGAGTTACGTACAAAAAGTTACGGCATTGTAAACAATCGATCGGAAAAATAAATCACAACAGCAGGATTCTGTAACTCTCCTGGCCGTACGCGTATTGGCATTCCCCGTACGCGTATTGCCCAAATGCTCGCCCAGCCATACGCGTATTGCCCCAAGCGATACGCGTATTGCCCAAAATCTCCGGCCATCCATACGCGTATTGCCCTTGCCGTACGCGTATTGACAAGCCCCATACGCGTATCACCTCGACCAATACGCGTATGAGCAGAGGAAAATTCTGCAGAATTTTCTGCAGAATTTTTCTGCTACGGGATCAACCCATTTCAACCCAAAAATCCATTTTGATCAAACACCAAGCAATAAAACATGTTATAATACAACAACCAGTATAGCATATAATCACACATTGAGTTTTAACAGTTAGATTCAAGATTTTATACCAAAAGATTCAATTTCCATAATTTCAACCTAACTCTAAACTCAACAAAACTCTACTCTAAAGAGTCTAACTAGAACCCACCTGGATTACTAGACGAGGAGGTTGATACTGAGACGATTAAACGAAGAACAGATGAATTGATGATGATTCTTGAGCTTTTGGAAAATTTCTCTTCTTCCTCTTTCTTTTCCTTTCCTTCCTTCCCTTTTTCCTTTTCTTTCTTTCTATCTTTCTCTTTTAGCTTTTGTTTGGTTTTCCAAGGAAAAAGAAAAGAAAATAGATAGTATAGAAACTATCATTTTTAGTAACACTACTAAATGTCCAAAATTAGCTCAAATACATCAAATTATAAAAACTCAACGTTAAATACTATTAATTTAATCGACTATGAGTTCGTCAGTTTACTCTAATTATTTTATCAAATAATTACTCAGAGTACTCCTGAACCCAGTTGATCATAATAATATTAACCAGAGCGTTTATAAATTTATGGGGTATTACAATTGTCAACAATTATTATTCTTTGACCAACCATGGAGAAACTTATAAATCAATAACTTCAATTAAATTTTTAATTAAAAAATGATTTTCTTTTTTCTTTTTTTAATCACTGAATAAGAAAGTTAATTCATTAAAAAGGAAACATGTACATTTTGTTTGTGATTGTGCATGCATGTTTACATTTGTAACATTTTATAAAAAAACCCATTAAAAATTAGAAAAGACAGGGTACATAAAAATTTAATGATTTTAATACTTTATTTTTAAAACAAAAATCAGGGCAAGCGCCATATGGGAATTGAAAACCAAGAAAGGTAACAATCATATGAAAGATATTAAGACACGAAATAAAACCCTTTTAAAATTTGAAAATATATTTGAAGTCCTGATGGTTTGAAATAGTTTATGATTTCTCAATTGATTTTTTCCGTGCAACTATTTTTTAAATTTGTGATTATTAATTGTTCTAAGAATTATAATTATATTAATTGATGTAAAAAACTATATAACATATTATTTTTTCCTTGTAGTAATCAATTAAGATTTGAAATTACATAAGATATATAATCTAATTTAAATGTGAAATTTTCAATTAATATTTCCATTTTTATAATAAAAAGTTAAATTAAAATATATGCCCAAAGTAGAATTAATAATATGTGTATTTAATTAAAATAATTCTATTAACTTAAAATGGAAAAAATGCTTTATAAATTCTTTCGTTTTACTAAAAATGAGAGGGGTCTATCTTTTGACCAATTTTTAGAGATTTATATTAGGTAAAATCTTATTATGGGTCAATATATTATAAATTTACTTAAATTTGGTCAATAAATCAGAAACCATTAAAAATATTCGAAACGTAATCAATTTTACCTATTTTAGTAAAATAATAATTAATAATAGAGATAGTATATAGTAGTTCATTTTAAAATATTAAAAACATAATAGTATTTTAGGTATCGACTCCATATTATGAGCATTCTTAAAAAATTGTCTAAACGAGTCTCTTACTATTTATAATAAATAATAACATTTATATTAAATGAAAACGGAAAACAAATATCATTTTAATCAATGTCTCTGTAGTTTTTAATTGTTTATTATATTTATAATATATTAATGAATTCATTTTAATCAATATTTTTTTTTTTAATAAAATCAACAAGGAGAATTATTCTCATGTTCTATTGTATATTTTTCTCGTAATACTCTTAAAAAAAAGAGGCTCATCGTCTCTATTTTATTTACATCACAGTCAATCTTCTTTTTATTTGAATATTTTATATTTAGATATTTATTCGTAAAATAAGAATATTTAATTATAGGGTATAGTAATATTAGATGAAATGTGATTGGTAATAACATTTTAAACAGAACCTCCTAAATCGTGAAAACACATTGAAAAAAATTATTATTAAAAAAAATCAAATGAGTACTAATAGTTTTGGTTCACTAAATGATGTCTAACTATATAATGTTTTTAATTAGATAATAAATTATGAAAAAAAAACAATAACTATTGAGTTTAATTTATATTACAATAGAATATAAATATTGATTTGGTCATTGAATCCCTTATTTGATAGATGGAATGAATTAAGGATATCATGCAAAAAAGAATAATTAATAATAAAATTAAAAACAAATTTAAGATCAAAATTTAAAAAGGCATAAATATTAAAAACATAAAATCAAAACAAATATCGAGTAATATTTAGATTATTACAAAAGAAGTAAATATTGCAAAGTAAACATGAAAATTAGTCATAAAATTTTTTTGCCTCCAATTTTACTTTTACTTCACTTAAGGCAGAAAATGGAGAAACCAAAAACTCTTATCATCATCATTTAAAGAAGAAACATGTGTCTGCTTCCCATATGCAGATACATGAACAAAAGTCTTTATTCCATCGTTGACCTTATGAATGCATATATCTTATCTCTTTCGGATCTTGGCCATGCTTCTCTTCTTTCGTTCTTCCACACTTTCGAATTTATAGTGAATTGACGCTACATGATTTGCAAATTTTTGGGATGTATTAAAAACATTGTAGCACTTTGGACATGTGTATGGTCCATATTTTTTGAATGGTAGACTGTGGATTCTTCCATCATTCATGTGTACATCGTTCTTCTTCCTTTTACTATTGTTCTTGCTATCAACCCTATCATTGTCTCCATCATCAACATCAAAGTTAAGTGTTTGAGATAACCACCTGCGTGGTTGTGATGATGAATCTCCACGAAGACCAGGATGATAAGAAACAAAGAAAGCATTGGTCATCATATTGTTGGCGTTGGTGGCATCATTAATATCATTATAAATCGATATTGTATTGGAACTTCCAAATTGTACTTCAAGCATCCGCATCGCATTCCTAATTCCTGGAGCATGACTAGTGACCTTTGGAGAAGTACATGAAGATGAAGAATCGTAATCGAATAAAGAATTTGTGTTATTACCGGTGAGTTTGTTGTTGACATACAACGATCTCATCATCTTATCAGTTTCCGTGTTGGGCGATTCAGGAGGCAGAGGAGGGGGAGGAAGAAGAGGAGAACATAATATATTTTTGAAATTCATCGATGAAATGGAAGTAAAATTAATTGAGATGAGAGAGTATTGAATGAGGAGATGGTGACCTATATATTGAAGTCTCTGTGCGTTTGTGTGTCACCCCTCTCACAATGTTTAAAGCTTAACAATTTGGTTTTCATTGGTAAATATGGACAACATTTATTATTCTTTGACCATTCATAGATGTATTTTGAATTTAATTACGTCAATTGAAATTTAAAATAAAAAAATTGTTTTATTTTTTCTTTTCATATTCACTAAGTATGAAAGTTGACTCGTTAAAAAGGAAACATGTAATATTGGTTTGTGATTGTGCATGCATGTTTATATTTTGTAAAACTATACAAAAAACCAACAAAAAAGATAAAAAAAAAAAAGACAAGATACATTAAATTTTGTAAACGTTTATTTCTAAAATTTATCGATGAAATGGTAGATAAATTTATTGATAAGAGAATGTATTGACAATGGAGAGTGTTGGCTAATATATTGATATTAGCGTGTGTGTCACCCCTTTCTCAATGTATGGAGCTCGATTAATTTCTTTTTACAATTTTTTTCCAACTTCGACCCCATTAATTTGTTGTTAAACTACCAAAATATATTTACTAAACTATTTAATATATTTAAAGTTTACTTTTGTAATTTAATTTAATATTTTAATGATGTATTATGTCATTCTCCCATAAGTAATCAAATACTTGTATTCTTGTATTTGAGATGTAATAACAATATACTAGATGTTTTATTATATATAGTTTAAAATTACATATGCTTTAGTAAATAGTGTATATTTTATTAGATAAATATTTTCATGTGTAAATATTGTCAACAATTATTATTCTTTGACCAACCATGGAGAAACTTATAAATCAATAACTTCAATTAAATTTTTAATTAAAAAATGATTTTCTTTTTTCTTTTTTTAATCACTGAATAAGAAAGTTAATTCATTAAAAAGGAAACATGTACATTTTGTTTGTGATTGTGCATGCATGTTTACATTTGTAACATTTTATAAAAAAACCCATTAAAAATTAGAAAAGACAGCGTACATAAAAATTTAATGATTTTAAAACTTTATTTTTAAAACAAAAATCAGGGCAAGCGCCATATGGGAATTGAAAACCAAGAAAGGTAACAATCATATGAAAGATATTAAGACACGAAATAAAACCCTTTTAAAATTTGAAAATATATTTGAAGTCCTGATGGTTTGAAATAGTTTATGATTTCTCAATTGATTTTTTCCGTGCAACTATTTTTTAAATTTGTGATTATTAATTGTGCTAAGAATTATAATTATATTAATTGATGTAAAAAACTATATAACATATTATTTTTTCCTTGTAGTAATCAATTAAGATTTGAAATTACATAAGATATATAATCTAATTTAAATGTGAAATTTTCAATTAATATTTCCATTTTTATAATAAAAAGTTAAATTAAAATATATGCCCAAAGTAGAATTAATAATATGTGTATTTAATTAAAATAATTCTATTAACTTAAAATGGAAAAAATGCTTTATAAATTCTTTCGTTTTACTAAAAATGAGAGGGGTCTATCTTTTGACCAATTTTTAGAGATTTATATTAGGTAAAATCTTATTATGGGTCAATATATTATAAATTTACTTAAATTTGGTCAATAAATCAGAAACCATTAAAAATATTCGAAACGTAATCAATTTTACCTATTTTAGTAAAATAATAATTAATAATAGAGATAGTATATAGTAGTTCATTTTAAAATATTAAAAACATAATAGTATTTTAGGTATCGACTCCATATTATGAGCATTCTTAAAAAATTGTCTAAACGAGTCTCTTACTATTTATAATAAATAATAACATTTATATTAAATGAAAACGGAAAACAAATATCATTTTAATCAATGTCTCTGTAGTTTTTAATTGTTTATTATATTTATAATATATTAATGAATTCATTTTAATCAATATTTTTTTTTTTAATAAAATCAACAAGGAGAATTATTCTCATGTTCTATTGTATATTTTTCTCGTAATACTCTTAAAAAAAAGAGGCTCATCGTCTCTATTTTATTTACATCACAGTCAATCTTCTTTTTATTTGAATATTTTATATTTAGATATTTATTCGTAAAATAAGAATATTTAATTATAGGGTATAGTAATATTAGATGAAATGTGATTGGTAATAACATTTTAAACAGAACCTCCTAAATCGTGAAAACACATTGAAAAAAATTATTATTAAAAAAAATCAAATGAGTACTAATAGTTTTGGTTCACTAAACGATGTCTAACTATATAATGTTTTTAATTAGATAATAAATTATGAAAAAAAAACAATAACTATTGAGTTTAATTTATATTACAATAGAATATAAATATTGATTTGGTCATTGAATCCCTTATTTGATAGATGGAATGAATTAAGGATATCATGCAAAAAAGAATAATTAATAATAAAATTAAAAACAAATTTAAGATCAAAATTTAAAAAGGCATAAATATTAAAAACATAAAATCAAAACAAATATCGAGTAATATTTAGATTATTACAAAAGAAGTAAATATTGCAAAGTAAACATGAAAATTAGTCATAAAATTTTTTTGCCTCCAATTTTACTTTTACTTCACTTAAGGCAGAAAATGGAGAAACCAAAAACTCTTATCATCATCATTTAAAGAAGAAACATGTGTCTGCTTCCCATATGCAGATACATGAACAAAAGTCTTTATTCCATCGTTGACCTTATGAATGCATATATCTTATCTCTTTCGGATCTTGGCCATGCTTCTCTTCTTTCGTTCTTCCACACTTTCGAATTTATAGTGAATTGACGCTACATGATTTGCAAATTTTTGGGATGTATTAAAAACATTGTAGCACTTTGGACATATGTATGGTCCATATTTTTTGAATGGTAGACTGTGGATTCTTCCATCATTCATGTGTACATCGTTCTTCTTCCTTTTACTATTGTTCTTGCTATCAACCCTATCATTGTCTCCATCATCAACATCAAAGTTAAGTGTTTGAGATAACCACCTGCGTGGTTGTGATGATGAATCTCCACGAAGACCAGGATGATAAGAAACAAAGAAAGCATTGGTCATCATATTGTTGGCGTTGGTGGCATCATTAATATCATTATAAATCGATATTGTATTGGAACTTCCAAATTGTACTTCAAGCATCCGCATCGCATTCCTAATTCCTGGAGCATGACTAGTGACCTTTGGAGAAGTACATGAAGATGAAGAATCGTAATCGAATAAAGAATTTGTGTTATTACCGGTGAGTTTGTTGTTGACATACAACGATCTCATCATCTTATCAGTTTCCGTGTTGGGCGATTCAGGAGGCAGAGGAGGGGGAGGAAGAAGAGGAGAACATAATATATTTTTGAAATTCATCGATGAAATGGAAGTAAAATTAATTGAGATGAGAGAGTATTGAATGAGGAGATGGTGACCTATATATTGAAGTCTCTGTGCGTTTGTGTGTCACCCCTCTCACAATGTTTAAAGCTTAACAATTTGGTTTTCATTGGTAAATATGGACAACATTTATTATTCTTTGACCATTCATAGATGTATTTTGAATTTAATTACGTCAATTGAAATTTAAAATAAAAAAATTGTTTTATTTTTTCTTTTCATATTCACTAAGTATGAAAGTTGACTCGTTAAAAAGGAAACATGTAATATTGGTTTGTGATTGTGCATGCATGTTTATATTTTGTAAAACTATACAAAAAACCAACAAAAAAGATAAAAAAAAAAAAGACAAGGTACATTAAATTTTTTAAACGTTTATTTCTAAAATTTATCGATGAAATGGTAGATAAATTTATTGATAAGAGAATGTATTGACAATGGAGAGTGTTGGCTAATATATTGATATTAGCGTGTGTGTCACCCCTTTCTCAATGTATGGAGCTCGATTAATTTCTTTTTACAATTTTTTTCCAACTTCGACCCCATTAATTTGTTGTTAAACTACCAAAATATATTTACTAAACTATTTAATATATTTAAAGTTTACTTTTGTAATTTAATTTAATATTTTAATGATGTATTATGTCATTCTCCCATAAGTAATCAAATACTTGTATTCTTGTATTTGAGATGTAATAACAATATACTAGATGTTTTATTATATATAGTTTAAAATTACATATGCTTTAGTAAATAGTGTATATTTTATTGAATAAATATTTTCATGTGTAAATATTGTCAACAATTATTATTCTTTGACCAACCATGGAGAAACTTATAAATCAATAACTTCAATTAAATTTTTAATTAAAAAATGATTTTCTTTTTTCTTTTTTTAATCACTAAATAAGAAAGTTAATTCATTAAAAAGGAAACATGTACATTTTGTTTGTGATTGTGCATGCATGTTTACATTTGTAACATTTTATAAAAAAACCCATTAAAAATTAGAAAAGACAGGGTACATAAAAATTTAATGATTTTAAAACTTTATTTTTAAAACAAAAATCAGGGCAAGCGCCATATGGGAATTGAAAACCAAGAAAGGTAACAATCATATGAAAGATATTAAGACACGAAATAAAACCCTTTTAAAATTTGAAAATATATTTGAAGTCCTGATGGTTTGAAATAGTTTATGATTTCTCAATTGATTTTTTCCGTGCAACTATTTTTTAAATTTGTGATTATTAATTGTTCTAAGAATTATAATTATATTAATTGATGTAAAAAACTATATAACATATTATTTTTTCCTTGTAGTAATCAATTAAGATTTGAAATTACATAAGATATATAATCTAATTTAAATGTGAAATTTTCAATTAATATTTCCATTTTTATAATAAAAAGTTAAATTAAAATATATGCCCAAAGTAGAATTAATAATATGTGTATTTAATTAAAATAATTCTATTAACTTAAAATGGAAAAAATGCTTTATAAATTCTTTCGTTTTACTAAAAATGAGAGGGGTCTATCTTTTGACCAATTTTTAGAGATTTATATTAGGTAAAATCTTATTATGGGTCAATATATTATAAATTTACTTAAATTTGGTCAATAAATCAGAAACCATTAAAAATATTCGAAACGTAATCAATTTTACCTATTTTAGTAAAATAATAATTAATAATAGAGATAGTATATAGTAGTTCATTTTAAAATATTAAAAACATAATAGTATTTTAGGTATCGACTCCATATTATGAGCATTCTTAAAAAATTGTCTAAACGAGTCTCTTACTATTTATAATAAATAATAACATTTATATTAAATGAAAACGGAAAACAAATATCATTTTAATCAATGTCTCTGTAGTTTTTAATTGTTTATTATATTTATAATATATTAATGAATTCATTTTAATCAATATTTTTTTTTTTAATAAAATCAACAAGGAGAATTATTCTCATGTTCTATTGTATATTTTTCTCGTAATACTCTTAAAAAAAAGAGGCTCATCGTCTCTATTTTATTTACATCACAGTCAATCTTCTTTTTATTTGAATATTTTATATTTAGATATTTATTCGTAAAATAAGAATATTTAATTATAGGGTATAGTAATATTAGATGAAATGTGATTGGTAATAACATTTTAAACAGAACCTCCTAAATCGTGAAAACACATTGAAAAAAATTATTATTAAAAAAAATCAAATGAGTACTAATAGTTTTGGTTCACTAAACGATGTCTAACTATATAATGTTTTTAATTAGATAATAAATTATGAAAAAAAAAACAATAACTATTGAGTTTAATTTATATTACAATAGAATATAAATATTGATTTGGTCATTGAATCCCTTATTTGATAGATGGAATGAATTAAGGATATCATGCAAAAAAGAATAATTAATAATAAAATTAAAAACAAATTTAAGATCAAAATTTAAAAAGGCATAAATATTAAAAACATAAAATCAAAACAAATATCGAGTAATATTTAGATTATTACAAAAGAAGTAAATATTGCAAAGTAAACATGAAAATTAGTCATAAAATTTTTTTGCCTCCAATTTTACTTTTACTTCACTTAAAGCAGAAAATGGAGAAACCAAAAACTCTTATCATCATCATTTAAAGAAGAAACATGTGTCTGCTTCCCATATGCAGATACATGAACAAAAGTCTTTATTCCATCGTTGACCTTATGAATGCATATATCTTATCTCTTTCGGATCTTGGCCATGCTTCTCTTCTTTCGTTCTTCCACACTTTCGAATTTATAGTGAATTGACGCTACATGATTTGCAAATTTTTGGGATGTATTAAAAACATTGTAGCACTTTGGACATGTGTATGGTCCATATTTTTTGAATGGTAGACTGTGGATTCTTCCATCATTCATGTGTTCATCGTTCTTCTTCCTTTTACTATTGTTCTTGCTATCAACCCTATCATTGTCTCCATCATCAACATCAAAGTTAAGTGTTTGAGATAACCACCTGCGTGGTTGTGATGATGAATCTCCACGAAGACCAGGATGATAAGAAACAAAGAAAGCATTGGTCATCATATTGTTGGCGTTGGTGGCATCATTAATATCATTATAAATCGATATTGTATTGGAACTTCCAAATTGTACTTCAAGCATCCGCATCGCATTCCTAATTCCTGGAGCATGACTAGTGACCTTTGGAGAAGTACATGAAGATGAAGAATCGTAATCGAATAAAGAATTTGTGTTATTACCGGTGAGTTTGTTGTTGACATACAACGATCTCATCATCTTATCAGTTTCCGTGTTGGGCGATTCAGGAGGCAGAGGAGGGGGAGGAAGAAGAGGAGAACATAATATATTTTTGAAATTCATCGATGAAATGGAAGTAAAATTAATTGAGATGAGAGAGTATTGAATGAGGAGATGGTGACCTATATATTGAAGTCTCTGTGCGTTTGTGTGTCACCCCTCTCACAATGGTTAAAGCTTAACAATTTGGTTTTCATTGGTAAATATGGACAACATTTATTATTCTTTGACCATTCATAGATGTATTTTGAATTTAATTACGTCAATTGAAATTTAAAATAAAAAAATTGTTTTATTTTTTCTTTTCATATTCACTAAGTATGAAAGTTGACTCGTTAAAAAGGAAACATGTAATATTGGTTTGTGATTGTGCATGCATGTTTATATTTTGTAAAACTATACAAAAAACCAACAAAAAAGATAAAAAAAAAAAAGACAAGGTACATTAAATTTTGTAAACGTTTATTTCTAAAATTTATCGATGAAATGGTAGATAAATTTATTGATAAGAGAATGTATTGACAATGGAGAGTGTTGGCTAATATATTGATATTAGCGTGTGTGTCACCCCTTTCTCAATGTATGGAGCTCGATTAATTTCTTTTTACAATTTTTTTCCAACTTCGACCCCATTAATTTGTTGTTAAACTACCAAAATATATTTACTAAACTATTTAATATATTTAAAGTTTACTTTTGTAATTTAATTTAATATTTTAATGATGTATTATGTCATTCTCCCATAAGTAATCAAATACTTGTATTCTTGTATTTGAGATGTAATAACAATATACTAGATGTTTTATTATATATAGTTTAAAATTACATATGCTTTAGTAAATAGTGTATATTTTATTGAATAAATATTTTCATGTGTAAATATTGTCAACAATTATTATTCTTTGACCAACCATGGAGAAACTTATAAATCAATAACTTCAATTAAATTTTTAATTAAAAAATGATTTTCTTTTTTCTTTTTTTAATCACTGAATAAGAAAGTTAATTCATTAAAAAGGAAACATGTACATTTTGTTTGTGATTGTGCATGCATGTTTACATTTGTAACATTTTATAAAAAAACCCATTAAAAATTAGAAAAGACAGGGTACATAAAAATTTAATGATTTTAAAACTTTATTTTTAAAACAAAAATCAGGGCAAGCGCCATATGGGAATTGAAAACCAAGAAAGGTAACAATCATATGAAAGATATTAAGACACGAAATAAAACCCTTTTAAAATTTGAAAATATATTTGAAGTCCTGATGGTTTGAAATAGTTTATGATTTCTCAATTGATTTTTTCCGTGCAACTATTTTTTAAATTTGTGATTATTAATTGTTCTAAGAATTATAATTATATTAATTGATGTAAAAAACTATATAACATATTATTTTTTCCTTGTAGTAATCAATTAAGATTTGAAATTACATAAGATATATAATCTAATTTAAATGTGAAATTTTCAATTAATATTTCCATTTTTATAATAAAAAGTTAAATTAAAATATATGCCCAAAGTAGAATTAATAATATGTGTATTTAATTAAAATAATTCTATTAACTTAAAATGGAAAAAATGCTTTATAAATTCTTTCGTTTTACTAAAAATGAGAGGGGTCTATCTTTTGACCAATTTTTAGAGATTTATATTAGGTAAAATCTTATTATGGGTCAATATATTATAAATTTACTTAAATTTGGTCAATAAATCAGAAACCATTAAAAATATTCGAAACGTAATCAATTTTACCTATTTTAGTAAAATAATAATTAATAATAGAGATAGTATATAGTAGTTCATTTTAAAATATTAAAAACATAATAGTATTTTAGGTATCGACTCCATATTATGAGCATTCTTAAAAAATTGTCTAAACGAGTCTCTTACTATTTATAATAAATAATAACATTTATATTAAATGAAAACGGAAAACAAATATCATTTTAATCAATGTCTCTGTAGTTTTTAATTGTTTATTATATTTATAATATATTAATGAATTCATTTTAATCAATATTTTTTTTTTTAATAAAATCCACAAGGAGAATTATTCTCATGTTCTATTATATATTTTTCTCGTAATACTCTTAAAAAAAAGAGGCTCATCATCTCTATTTTATTTACATCACAGTCAATCTTCTTTTTATTTGAATATTTTATATTTAGATATTTATTCGTAAAATAAGAATATTTAATTATAGGGTATAGTAATATTAGATGAAATGTGATTGGTAATAACATTTTAAACAGAACCTCCTAAATCGTGAAAACACATTGAAAAAAATTATTATTAAAAAAAATCAAATGAGTACTAATAGTTTTGGTTCACTAAACGATGTCTAACTATATAATGTTTTTAATTAGATAATAAATTATGAAAAAAAAAACAATAACTATTGAGTTTAATTTATATTACAATAGAATATAAATATTGATTTGGTCATTGAATCCCTTATTTGATAGATGGAATGAATTAAGGATATCATGCAAAAAAGAATAATTAATAATAAAATTAAAAACAAATTTAAGATCAAAATTTAAAAAGGCATAAATATTAAAAACATAAAATCAAAACAAATATCGAGTAATATTTAGATTATTACAAAAGAAGTAAATATTGCAAAGTAAACATGAAAATTAGTCATATAATTTTTTTGCCTCCAATTTTACTTTTACTTCACTTAAAGCAGAAAATGGAGAAACCAAAAACTCTTATCATCATCATTTAAAGAAGAAACATGTGTCTGCTTCCCATATGCAGATACATGAACAAAAGTCTTTATTCCATCGTTGACCTTATGAATGCATATATCTTATCTCTTTCGGATCTTGGCCATGATTCTCTTCTTTCGTTCTTCCACACTTTCGAATTTATAGTGAATTGACGCTACATGATTTGCAAATTTTTGGGATGTATTAAAAACATTGTAGCACTTTGGACATGTGTATGGTCCATATTTTTTGAATGGTAGACTGTGGATTCTTCCATCATTCATGTGTTCATCATTCTTCTTCCTTTTACTATTGTTTTTGCTATCAACCCTATCATTGTCTCCATCATCAACATCAAAGTTAAGTGTTTGAGATAACCACCTGCGTGGTTGTGATGATGAATCTCCACGAAGACCAGGATGATAAGAAACAAAGAAAGCATTGGTCATCATATTGTTGGCGTTGGTGGCATCATTAATATCATTATAAATCGATATTGTATTGGAACTTCCAAATTGTACTTCAAGCATCCGCATCGCATTCCTAATTCCTGGAGCATGACTAGTGACCTTTGGAGAAGTACATGAAGATGAAGAATCGTAATCGAATAAAGAATTTGTGTTATTACCGGTGAGTTTGTTGTTGACATACAACGATCTCATCATCTTATCAGTTTCCGTGTTGGGCGATTCAGGAGGCAGAGGAGGGGGAGGAAGAAGAGGAGAACATAATATATTTTTGAAATTCATCGATGAAATGGAAGTAAAATTAATTGAGATGAGAGATTATTGAATGAGGAGATGGTGACCTATATATTGAAGTCTCTGTGCGTTTGTGTGTCACCCCTCTCACAATGTTTAAAGCTTAACAATTTGGTTTTCATTGGTAAATATGGACAACATTTATTATTCTTTGACCATTCATAGATGTATTTTGAATTTAATTACGTCAATTGAAATTTAAAATTTAAAAATTGTTTTATTTTTTCTTTTCATATTCACTAAGTATGAAAGTTGACTCGTTAAAAAGGAAACATGTAATATTGGTTTGTGATTGTGCATACATGTTTATATTTTGTAAAACTATACAAAAAACCAACAAAAAAGATAAAAAAAAAAGACAAGGTACATTAAATTTTGTAAACGTTTATTTCTAAAATTTATCGATGAAATGGTAGATAAATTTATTGATAAGAGAATGTATTGACAATGGAGAGTGTTGGCTAATATATTGATATTAGCGTGTGTGTCACCCCTTTCTCAATGTATGGAGCTCGATTAATTTCTTTTTACAATTTTTTTCCAACTTCGACCCCATTAATTTGTTGTTAAACTACCAAAATATATTTACTAAACTATTTAATATATTTAAAGTTTACTTTTGTAATTTAATTTAATATTTTAATGATGTATTATGTCATTCTCCCATAAGTAATCAAATACTTGTATTCTTGTATTTGAGATGTAATAACAATATACTAGATGTTTTATTATATATAGTTTAAAATTACATATGCTTTAGTAAATAGTGTATATTTTATTTGATAAATATTTTCATGTGTAAATATTGTCAACAATTATTATTCTTTGACCAACCATGGAGAAACTTATAAATCAATAACTTCAATTAAATTTTTAATTAAAAAATGATTTTCTTTTTTCTTTTTTTAATCACTGAATAAGAAAGTTAATTCATTAAAAAGGAAACATGTAAATTTTGTTTGTGATTGTGCATGCATGTTTACATTTGTAACATTTTATAAAAAAACCCATTAAAAATTAGAAAAGACAGGGTACATAAAAATTTAATGATTTTAAAACTTTATTTTTAAAACAAAAATCAGGGCAAGCGCCATATGGGAATTGAAAACCAAGAAAGGTAACAATCATATGAAAGATATTAAGACACGAAATAAAACCCTTTTAAAATTTGAAAATATATTTGAAGTCCTGATGGTTTGAAATAGTTTATGATTTCTCAATTGATTTTTTCCGTGCAACTATTTTTAAAATTTGTGATTATTAATTGTTCTAAGAATTATAATTATATTAATTGATGTAAAAAACCATATAACATATTATTTTTTCCTTGTAGTAATCAATTAAGATTTGAAATTACATAAGATATATAATCTAATTTAAATGTGAAATTTTCAATTAATATTTCCATTTTTATAATAAAAAGTTAAATTAAAATATATGCCCAAAGTAGAATTAATAATATGTGTATTTAATTAAAATAATTCTATTAACTTAAAATGGAAAAAATGCTTTATAAATTCTTTCGTTTTACCAAAAATGAGAGGGGTCTATCTTTTGACCAATTTTTAGAGATTTATATTAGGTAAAATCTTATTATGGGTCAATATATTATAAATTTACTTAAATTTGGTCAATAAATCAGAAACCATTAAAAATATTCGAAACGTAATCAATTTTACCTATTTTAGTAAAATAATAATTAATAATAGAGATAGTATATAGTAGTTCATTTTAAAATATTAAAAACATAATAGTATTTTAGGTATCGACTCCATATTATGAGCATTCTTAAAAAATTGTCTAAACGAGTCTCTTACTATTTATAATAAATAATAACATTTATATTAAATGAAAACGGAAAACAAATATCATTTTAATCAATGTCTCTGTAGTTTTTAATTGTTTATTATATTTATAATATATTAATGAATTCATTTTAATCAATATTTTTTTTTTTAATAAAATCAACAAGGAGAATTATTCTCATGTTCTATTGTATATTTTTCTCGTAATACTCTTAAAAAAAAGAGGCTCATCGTCTCTATTTTATTTACATCACAGTCAATCTTCTTTTTATTTGAATATTTTATATTTAGATATTTATTCGTAAAATAAGAATATTTAATTATAGGGTATAGTAATATTAGATGAAATGTGATTGGTAATAACATTTTAAACAGAACCTCCTAAATCGTGAAAACACATTGAAAAAAATTATTATTAAAAAAAATCAAATGAGTACTAATAGTTTTGGTTCACTAAACGATGTCTAACTATATAATGTTTTTAATTAGATAATAAATTATGAAAAAAAAAACAATAACTATTGAGTTTAATTTATATTACAATAGAATATAAATATTGATTTGGTCATTGAATCCCTTATTTGATAGATGGAATGAATTAAGGATATCATGCAAAAAAGAATAATTAATAATAAAATTAAAAACAAATTTAAGATCAAAATTTAAAAAGGCATAAATATTAAAAACATAAAATCAAAACAAATATCGAGTAATATTTAGATTATTACAAAAGAAGTAAATATTGCAAAGTAAACATGAAAATTAGTCATAAAATTTTTTTGCCTCCAATTTTACTTTTACTTCACTTAAAGCAGAAAATGGAGAAACCAAAAACTCTTATCATCATCATTTAAAGAAGAAACATGTGTCTGCTTCCCATATGCAGATACATGAACAAATGTCTTTATTCCATCGTTGACCTTATGAATGCATATATCTTATCTCTTTCGGATCTTGGCCATGCTTCTCTTCTTTCGTTCTTCCACACTTTCGAATTTATAGTGAATTGACGCTACATGATTTGCAAATTTTTGGGATGTATTAAAAACATTGTAGCACTTTGGACATGTGTATGGTCCATATTTTTTGAATGGTAGACTATGGATTCTTCCATCATTCATGTGTTCATCGTTCTTCTTCCTTTTACTATTGTTCTTGCTATCAACCCTATCATTGTCTCCATCATCAACATCAAAGTTAAGTGTTTGAGATAACCACCTGCGTGGTTGTGATGATGAATCTCCACGAAGACCAGGATGATAAGAAACAAAGAAAGCATTGGTCATCATATTGTTGGCGTTGGTGGCATCATTAATATCATTATAAATCGATATTGTATTGGAACTTCCAAATTGTACTTCAAGCATCCGCATCGCATTCCTAATTCCTGGAGCATGACTAGTGACCTTTGGAGAAGTACATGAAGATGAAGAATCGTAATCGAATAAAGAATTTGTGTTATTACCGGTGAGTTTGTTGTTGACATACAACGATCTCATCATCTTATCAGTTTCCGTGTTGGGCGATTCAGGAGGCAGAGGAGGGGGAGGAAGAAGAGGAGAACATAATATATTTTTGAAATTCATCGATGAAATGGAAGTAAAATTAATTGAGATGAGAGAGTATTGAATGAGGAGATGGTGACCTATATATTGAAGTCTCTGTGCGTTTGTGTGTCACCCCTCTCACAATGTTTAAAGCTTAACAATTTGGTTTTCATTGGTAAATATGGACAACATTTATTATTCTTTGACCATTCATAGATGTATTTTGAATTTAATTACGTCAATTGAAATTTAAAATAAAAAAATTGTTTTATTTTTTCTTTTCATATTCACTAAGTATGAAAGTTGACTCGTTAAAAAGGAAACATGTAATATTGGTTTGTGATTGTGCATGCATGTTTATATTTTGTAAAACTATACAAAAAACCAACAAAAAAGATAAAAAAAAAAAAGACAAGGTACATTAAATTTTGTAAACGTTTATTTCTAAAATTTATCGATGAAATGGTAGATAAATTTATTGATAAGAGAATGTATTGACAATGGAGAGTGTTGGCTAATATATTGATATTAGCGTGTGTGTCACCCCTTTCTCAATGTATGGAGCTCGATTAATTTCTTTTTACAATTTTTTTCCAACTTCGACCCCATTAATTTGTTGTTAAACTACCAAAATATATTTACTAAACTATTTAATATATTTAAAGTTTACTTTTGTAATTTAATTTAATATTTTAATGATGTATTATGTCATTCTCCCATAAGTAATCAAATACTTATATTCTTGTATTTGAGATGTAATAACAATATACTAGATGTTTTATTATATATAGTTTAAAATTACATATGCTTTAGTAAATAGTGTATATTTTATTTGATAAATATTTTCATGTGTAAATATTGTCAACAATTATTATTCTTTGACCAACCATGGAGAAACTTATAAATCAATAACTTCAATTAAATTTTTAATTAAAAAATGATTTTCTTTTTTCTTTTTTTAATCACTGAATAAGAAAGTTAATTCATTAAAAAGGAAACATGTACATTTTGTTTGTGATTGTGCATGCATGTTTACATTTGTAACATTTTATAAAAAAACCCATTAAAAATTAGAAAAGACAGGGTACATAAAAATTTAATGATTTTAAAACTTTATTTTTAAAACAAAAATCAGGGCAAGCGCCATATGGGAATTGAAAACCAAGAAAGGTAACAATCATATGAAAGATATTAAGACACGAAATAAAACCCTTTTAAAATTTGAAAATATATTTGAAGTCCTGATGGTTTGAAATAGTTTATGATTTCTCAATTGATTTTTTCCGTGCAACTATTTTTTAAATTTGTGATTATTAATTGTTCTAAGAATTATAATTATATTAATTGATGTAAAAAACTATATAACATATTATTTTTTCCTTGTAGTAATCAATTAAGATTTGAAATTACATAAGATATATAATCTAATTTAAATGTGAAATTTTCAATTAATATTTCCATTTTTATAATAAAAAGTTAAATTAAAATATATGCCCAAAGTAGAATTAATAATATGTGTATTTAATTAAAATAATTCTATTAACTTAAAATGGAAAAAATGCTTTATAAATTCTTTCGTTTTACTAAAAATGAGAGGGGTCTATCTTTTGACCAATTTTTAGAGATTTATATTAGGTAAAATCTTATTATGGGTCAATATATTATAAATTTACTTAAATTTGGTCAATAAATCAGAAACCATTAAAAATATTCGAAACGTAATCAATTTTACCTATTTTAGTAAAATAATAATTAATAATAGAGATAGTATATAGTAGTTCATTTTAAAATATTAAAAACATAATAGTATTTTAGGTATCGACTCCATATTATGAGCATTCTTAAAAAATTGTCTAAACGAGTCTCTTACTATTTATAATAAATAATAACATTTATATTAAATGAAAACGGAAAACAAATATCATTTTAATCAATGTCTCTGTAGTTTTTAATTGTTTATTATATTTATAATATATTAATGAATTCATTTTAATCAATATTTTTTTTTTAATAAAATCAACAAGGAGAATTATTCTCATGTTCTATTGTATATTTTTCTCGTAATACTCTTAAAAAAAAGAGGCTCATCGTCTCTATTTTATTTACATCACAGTCAATCTTCTTTTTATTTGAATATTTTATATTTAGATATTTATTCGTAAAATAAGAATATTTAATTATAGGGTATAGTAATATTAGATGAAATGTGATTGGTAATAACATTTTAAACAGAACCTCCTAAATCGTGAAAACACATTGAAAAAAATTATTATTAAAAAAAATCAAATGAATACTAATAGTTTTGGTTCACTAAACGATGTCTAACTATATAATGTTTTTAATTAGATAATAAATTATGAAAAAAAAAACAATAACTATTGAGTTTAATTTATATTACAATAGAATATAAATATTGATTTGGTCATTGAATCCCTTATTTGATAGATGGAATGAATTAAGGATATCATGCAAAAAAGAATAATTAATAATAAAATTAAAAACAAATTTAAGATCAAAATTTAAAAAGGCATAAATATTAAAAACATAAAATCAAAACAAATATCGAGTAATATTTAGATTATTACAAAAGAAGTAAATATTGCAAAGTAAACATGAAAATTAGTCATAAAATTTTTTTGCCTCCAATTTTACTTTTACTTCACTTAAAGCAGAAAATGGAGAAACCAAAAACTCTTATCATCATCATTTAAAGAAGAAACATGTGTCTGCTTCCCATATGCAGATACATGAACAAATGTCTTTATTCCATCGTTGACCTTATGAATGCATATATCTTATCTCTTTCGGATCTTGGCCATGCTTCTCTTCTTTCGTTCTTCCACACTTTCGAATTTATAGTGAATTGACGCTACATGATTTGCAAATTTTTGGGATGTATTAAAAACATTGTAGCACTTTGGACATGTGTATGGTCCATATTTTTTGAATGGTAGACTGTGGATTCTTCCATCATTCATGTGTTCATCGTTCTTCTTCCTTTTACTATTGTTCTTGCTATCAACCCTATCATTGTCTCCATCATTAACATCAAAGTTAAGTGTTTGAGATAACCACCTGCGTGGTTGTGATGATGAATCTCCACGAAGACCAGGATGATAAGAAACAAAGAAAGCATTGGTCATCATATTGTTGGCGTTGGTGGCATCATTAATATCATTATAAATCGATATTGTATTGGAACTTCCAAATTGTACTTCAAGCATCCGCATCGCATTCCTAATTCCTGGAGCATGACTAGTGACCTTTGGAGAAGTACATGAAGATGAAGAATCGTAATCGAATAAAGAATTTGTGTTATTACCGGTGAGTTTGTTGTTGACATACAACGATCTCATCATCTTATCAGTTTCCGTGTTGGGCGATTCAGGAGGCAGAGGAGGGGGAGGAAGAAGAGGAGAACATAATATATTTTTGAAATTCATCGATGAAATGGAAGTAAAATTAATTGAGATGAGAGAGTATTGAATGAGGAGATGGTGACCTATATATTGAAGTCTCTGTGCGTTTGTGTGTCACCCCTCTCACAATGTTTAAAGCTTAACAATTTGGTTTTCATTGGTAAATATGGACAACATTTATTATTCTTTGACCATTCATAGATGTATTTTGAATTTAATTACGTCAATTGAAATTTAAAATAAAAAAATTGTTTTATTTTTTCTTTTCATATTCACTAAGTATGAAAGTTGACTCGTTAAAAAGGAAACATGTAATATTGGTTTGTGATTGTGCATGCATGTTTATATTTTGTAAAACTATACAAAAAACCAACAAAAAAGATAAAAAAAAAAAAGACAAGGTACATTAAATTTTGTAAACGTTTATTTCTAAAATTTATCGATGAAATGGTAGATAAATTTATTGATAAGAGAATGTATTGACAATGGAGAGTGTTGGCTAATATATTGATATTAGCGTGTGTGTCACCCCTTTCTCAATGTATGGAGCTCGATTAATTTCTTTTTACAATTTTTTTCCAACTTCGACCCCATTAATTTGTTGTTAAACTACCAAAATATATTTACTAAACTATTTAATATATTTAAAGTTTACTTTTGTAATTTAATTTAATATTTTAATGATGTATTATGTCATTCTCCCATAAGTAATCAAATACTTGTATTCTTGTATTTGAGATGTAATAACAATATACTAGATGTTTTATTATATATAGTTTAAAATTACATATGCTTTAGTAAATAGTGTATATTTTATTTGATAAATATTTTCATGTGTAAATATTGTCAACAATTATTATTCTTTGACCAACCATGGAGAAACTTATAAATCAATAACTTCAATTAAATTTTTAATTAAAAAATGATTTTCTTTTTTCTTTTTTTAATCACTGAATAAGAAAGTTAATTCATTAAAAAGGAAACATGTACATTTTGTTTGTGATTGTGCATGCATGTTTACATTTGTAACATTTTATAAAAAAACCCATTAAAAATTAGAAAAGACAGGGTACATAAAAATTTAATGATTTTAAAACTTTATTTTTAAAACAAAAATCAGGGCAAGCGCCATATGGGAATTGAAAACCAAGAAAGGTAACAATCATATGAAAGATATTAAGACACGAAATAAAACCCTTTTAAAATTTGAAAATATATTTGAAGTCCTGATGGTTTGAAATAGTTTATGATTTCTCAATTGATTTTTTCCGTGCAACTATTTTTTAAATTTGTGATTATTAATTGTTCTAAGAATTATAATTATATTAATTGATGTAAAAAACTATATAACATATTATTTTTTCCTTGTAGTAATCAATTAAGATTTGAAATTACATAAGATATATAATCTAATTTAAATGTGAAATTTTCAATTAATATTTCCATTTTTATAATAAAAAGTTAAATTAAAATATATGCCCAAAGTAGAATTAATAATATGTGTATTTAATTAAAATAATTCTATTAACTTAAAATGGAAAAAATGCTTTATAAATTCTTTCGTTTTACTAAAAATGAGAGGGGTCTATCTTTTGACCAATTTTTAGAGATTTATATTAGGTAAAATCTTATTATGGGTCAATATATTATAAATTTACTTAAATTTGGTCAATAAATCAGAAACCATTAAAAATATTCGAAACGTAATCAATTTTACCTATTTTAGTAAAATAATAATTAATAATAGAGATAGTATATAGTAGTTCATTTTAAAATATTAAAAACATAATAGTATTTTAGGTATCGACTCCATATTATGAGCATTCTTAAAAAATTGTCTAAACGAGTCTCTTACTATTTATAATAAATAATAACATTTATATTAAATGAAAACGGAAAACAAATATCATTTTAATCAATGTCTCTGTAGTTTTTAATTGTTTATTATATTTATAATATATTAATGAATTCATTTTAATCAATATTTTTTTTTTAATAAAATCAACAAGGAGAATTATTCTCATGTTCTATTGTATATTTTTCTCGTAATACTCTTAAAAAAAAGAGGCTCATCGTCTCTATTTTATTTACATCACAGTCAATCTTCTTTTTATTTGAATATTTTATATTTAGATATTTATTCGTAAAATAAGAATATTTAATTATAGGGTATAGTAATATTAGATGAAATGTGATTGGTAATAACATTTTAAACAGAACCTCCTAAATCGTGAAAACACATTGAAAAAAATTATTATTAAAAAAAATCAAATGAGTACTAATAGTTTTGGTTCACTAAACGATGTCTAACTATATAATGTTTTTAATTAGATAATAAATTATGAAAAAAAAAACAATAACTATTGAGTTTAATTTATATTACAATAGAATATAAATATTGATTTGGTCATTGAATCCCTTATTTGATAGATGGAATGAATTAAGGATATCATGCAAAAAAGAATAATTAATAATAAAATTAAAAACAAATTTAAGATCAAAATTTAAAAAGGCATAAATATTAAAAACATAAAATCAAAACAAATATCGAGTAATATTTAGATTATTACAAAAGAAGTAAATATTGCAAAGTAAACATGAAAATTAGTCATAAAATTTTTTTGCCTCCAATTTTACTTTTACTTCACTTAAAGCAGAAAATGGAGAAACCAAAAACTCTTATCATCATCATTTAAAGAAGAAACATGTGTCTGCTTCCCATATGCAGATACATGAACAAAAGTCTTTATTCCATCGTTGACCTTATGAATGCATATATCTTATCTCTTTCGGATCTTGGCCATGCTTCTCTTCTTTCGTTCTTCCACACTTTCGAATTTATAGTGAATTGACGCTACATGATTTGCAAATTTTTGGGATGTATTAAAAACATTGTAGCACTTTGGACATGTGTATGGTCCATATTTTTTGAATGGTAGACTGTGGATTCTTCCATCATTCATGTGTTCATCGTTCTTCTTCCTTTTACTATTGTTCTTGCTATCAACCCTATCATTGTCTCCATCATCAACATCAAAGTTAAGTGTTTGAGATAACCACCTGCGTGGTTGTGATGATGAATCTCCACGAAGACCAGGATGATAAGAAACAAAGAAAGCATTGGTCATCATATTGTTGGCGTTGGTGGCATCATTAATATCATTATAAATCGATATTGTATTGGAACTTCCAAATTGTACTTCAAGCATCCGCATCGCATTCCTAATTCCTGGAGCATGACTAGTGACCTTTGGAGAAGTACATGAAGATGAAGAATCGTAATCGAATAAAGAATTTGTGTTATTACCGGTGAGTTTGTTGTTGACATACAACGATCTCATCATCTTATCAGTTTCCGTGTTGGGCGATTCAGGAGGCAGAGGAGGGGGAGGAAGAAGAGGAGAACATAATATATTTTTGAAATTCATCGATGAAATGGAAGTAAAATTAATTGAGATGAGAGAGTATTGAATGAGGAGATGGTGACCTATATATTGAAGTCTCTGTGCGTTTGTGTGTCACCCCTCTCACAATGTTTAAAGCTTAACAATTTGGTTTTCATTGGTAAATATGGACAACATTTATTATTCTTTGACCATTCATAGATGTATTTTGAATTTAATTACGTCAATTGAAATTTAAAATAAAAAAATTGTTTTATTTTTTCTTTTCATATTCACTAAGTATGAAAGTTGACTCGTTAAAAAGGAAACATGTAATATTGGTTTGTGATTGTGCATGCATGTTTATATTTTGTAAAACTATACAAAAAACCAACAAAAAAGATAAAAAAAAAAGACAAGGTACATTAAATTTTGTAAACGTTTATTTCTAAAATTTATCGATGAAATGGTAGATAAATTTATTGATAAGAGAATGTATTGACAATGGAGAGTGTTGGCTAATATATTGATATTAGCGTGTGTGTCACCCCTTTCTCAATGTATGGAGCTCGATTAATTTCTTTTTACAATTTTTTTCCAACTTCGACCCCATTAATTTGTTGTTAAACTACCAAAATATATTTACTAAACTATTTAATATATTTAAAGTTTACTTTTGTAATTTAATTTAATATTTTAATGATGTATTATGTCATTCTCCCATAAGTAATCAAATACTTGTATTCTTGTATTTGAGATGTAATAACAATATACTAGATGTTTTATTATATATAGTTTAAAATTACATATGCTTTAGTAAATAGTGTATATTTTATTTGATAAATATTTTCATGTGTAAATATTGTCAACAATTATTATTCTTTGACCAACCATGGAGAAACTTATAAATCAATAACTTCAATTAAATTTTTAATTAAAAAATGATTTTCTTTTTTCTTTTTTTAATCACTGAATAAGAAAGTTAATTCATTAAAAAGGAAACATGTACATTTTGTTTGTGATTGTGCATGCATGTTTACATTTGTAACATTTTATAAAAAAAACCATTAAAAATTAGAAAAGACAGGGTACATAAAAATTTAATGATTTTAAAACTTTATTTTTAAAACAAAAATCAGGGCAAGCGCCATATGGGAATTGAAAACCAAGAAAGGTAACAATCATATGAAAGATATTAAGACACGAAATAAAACCCTTTTAAAATTTGAAAATATATTTGAAGTCCTGATGGTTTGAAATAGTTTATGATTTCTCAATTGATTTTTTCCGTGCAACTATTTTTTAAATTTGTGATTATTAATTGTTCTAAGAATTATAATTATATTAATTGATGTAAAAAACTATATAACATATTATTTTTTCCTTGTAGTAATCAATTAAGATTTGAAATTACATAAGATATATAATCTAATTTAAATGTGAAATTTTCAATTAATATTTCCATTTTTATAATAAAAAGTTAAATTAAAATATATGCCCAAAGTAGAATTAATAATATGTGTATTTAATTAAAATAATTCTATTAACTTAAAATGGAAAAAATGCTTTATAAATTCTTTCGTTTTACTAAAAATGAGAGGGGTCTATCTTTTGACCAATTTTTAGAGATTTATATTAGGTAAAATCTTATTATGGGTCAATATATTATAAATTTACTTAAATTTGGTCAATAAATCAGAAACCATTAAAAATATTCGAAACGTAATCAATTTTACCTATTTTAGTAAAATAATAATTAATAATAGAGATAGTATATAGTAGTTCATTTTAAAATATTAAAAACATAATAGTATTTTAGGTATCGACTCCATATTATGAGCATTCTTAAAAAATTGTCTAAACGAGTCTCTTACTATTTATAATAAATAATAACATTTATATTAAATGAAAACGGAAAACAAATATCATTTTAATCAATGTCTCTGTAGTTTTTAATTGTTTATTATATTTATAATATATTAATGAATTCATTTTAATCAATATTTTTTTTTTTAATAAAATCAACAAGGGGAATTATTCTCATGTTCTATTGTATATTTTTCTCGTAATACTCTTAAAAAAAAGAGGCTCATCGTCTCTATTTTATTTACATCACAGTCAATCTTCTTTTTATTTGAATATTTTATATTTAGATATTTATTCGTAAAATAAGAATATTTAATTATAGGGTATAGTAATATTAGATGAAATGTGATTGGTAATAACATTTTAAACAGAACCTCCTAAATCGTGAAAACACATTAAAAAAAATTATTATTAAAAAAAATCAAATGAGTACTAATAGTTTTGGTTCACTAAACGATGTCTAACTATATAATGTTTTTAATTAGATAATAAATTATGAAAAAAAAAACAATAACTATTGAGTTTAATTTATATTACAATAGAATATAAATATTGATTTGGTCATTGAATCCCTTATTTGATAGATGGAATGAATTAAGGATATCATGCAAAAAAGAATAATTAATAATAAAATTAAAAACAAATTTAAGATCAAAATTTAAAAAGGCATAAATATTAAAAACATAAAATCAAAACAAATATCGAGTAATATTTAGATTATTACAAAAGAAGTAAATATTGCAAAGTAAACATGAAAATTAGTCATAAAATTTTTTTGCCTCCAAATTTACTTTTACTTCACTTAAAGCAGAAAATGGAGAAACCAAAAACTCTTATCATCATCATTTAAAGAAGAAACATGTGTCTGCTTCCCATATGCAGATACATGAACAAAAGTCTTTATTCCATCGTTGACCTTATGAATGCATATATCTTATCTCTTTCGGATCTTGGCCATGCTTCTCTTCTTTCGTTCTTCCACACTTTCGAATTTATAGTGAATTGACGCTACATGATTTGCAAATTTTTGGGATGTATTAAAAACATTGTAGCACTTTGGACATGTGTATGGTCCATATTTTTTGAATGGTAGACTGTGGATTCTTCCATCATTCATGTGTTCATCGTTCTTCTTCCTTTTACTATTGTTCTTGCTATCAACCCTATCATTGTCTCCATCATCAACATCAAAGTTAAGTGTTTGAGATAACCACCTGCGTGGTTGTGATGATGAATCTCCACGAAGACCAGGATGATAAGAAACAAAGAAAGCATTGGTCATCATATTGTTGGCGTTGGTGGCATCATTAATATCATTATAAATCGATATTGTATTGGAACTTCCAAATTGTACTTCAAGCATCCGCATCGCATTCCTAATTCCTGGAGCATGACTAGTGACCTTTGGAGAAGTACATGAAGATGAAGAATCGTAATCGAATAAAGAATTTGTGTTATTACCGGTGAGTTTGTTGTTGACATACAACGATCTCATCATCTTATCAGTTTCTGTGTTGGGCGATTCAGGAGGCAGAGGAGGGGGAGGAAGAAGAGGAGAACATAATATATTTTTGAAATTCATCGATGAAATGGAAGTAAAATTAATTGAGATGAGAGAGTATTGAATGAGGAGATGGTGACCTATATATTGAAGTCTCTGTGCGTTTGTGTGTCACCCCTCTCACAATGTTTAAAGCTTAACAATTTGGTTTTCATTGGTAAATATGGACAACATTTATTATTCTTTGACCATTCATAGATGTATTTTGAATTTAATTACGTCAATTGAAATTAAAAATTAAAAAATTGTTTTATTTTTTCTTTTCATATTCACTAAGTATGAAAGTTGACTCGTTAAAAAGGAAACATGTAATATTGGTTTGTGATTGTGCATGCATGTTTATATTTTGTAAAACTATACAAAAAACCAACAAAAAAGATAAAAAAAAAAGACAAGGTACATTAAATTTTGTAAACGTTTATTTCTAAAATTTATCGATGAAATGGTAGATAAATTTATTGATAAGAGAATGTATTGACAATGGAGAGTGTTGGCTAATATATTGATATTAGCGTGTGTGTCACCCCTTTCTCAATGTATGGAGCTCGATTAATTTCTTTTTACAATTTTTTTCCAACTTCGACCCCATTAATTTGTTGTTAAACTACCAAAATATATTTACTAAACTATTTAATATATTTAAAGTTTACTTTTGTAATTTAATTTAATATTTTAATGATGTATTATGTCATTCTCCCATAAGTAATCAAATACTTGTATTCTTGTATTTGAGATGTAATAACAATATACTAGATGTTTTATTATATATAGTTTAAAATTACATATGCTTTAGTAAATAGTGTATATTTTATTTGATAAATATTTTCATGTGTAAATATTGTCAACAATTATTATTCTTTGACCAACCATGGAGAAACTTATAAATCAATAACTTCAATTAAATTTTTAATTAAAAAATGATTTTCTTTTTTCTTTTTTTAATCACTGAATAAGAAAGTTAATTCATTAAAAAGGAAACATGTACATTTTGTTTGTGATTGTGCATGCATGTTTACATTTGTAACATTTTATAAAAAAACCCATTAAAAATTAGAAAAGACAGGGTACATAAAAATTTAATGATTTTAAAACTTTATTTTTAAAACAAAAATCAGGGCAAGCGCCATATGGGAATTGAAAACCAAGAAAGGTAACAATCATATGAAAGATATTAAGACACGAAATAAAACCCTTTTAAAATTTGAAAATATATTTGAAGTCCTGATGGTTTGAAATAGTTTATGATTTCTCAATTGATTTTTTCCGTGCAACTATTTTTTAAATTTGTGATTATTAATTGTTCTAAGAATTATAATTATATTAATTGATGTAAAAAACTATATAACATATTATTTTTTCCTTGTAGTAATCAATTAAGATTTGAAATTACATAAGATATATAATCTAATTTAAATGTGAAATTTTCAATTAATATTTCCATTTTTATAATAAAAAGTTAAATTAAAATATATGCCCAAAGTAGAATTAATAATATGTGTATTTAATTAAAATAATTCTATTAACTTAAAATGGAAAAAATGCTTTATAAATTCCTTCGTTTTACTAAAAATGAGAGGGGTCTATCTTTTGACCAATTTTTAGAGATTTATATTAGGTAAAATCTTATTATGGGTCAATATATTATAAATTTACTTAAATTTGGTCAATAAATCAGAAACCATTAAAAATATTCGAAACGTAATCAATTTTGCCTATTTTAGTAAAATAATAATTAATAATAGATATAGTATATAGTAGTTCATTTTAAAATATTAAAAACATAATAGTATTTTAGGTATCGACTCCATATTATGAGCATTCTTAAAAAATTGTCTAAACGAGTCTCTTACTATTTATAATAAATAATAACATTTATATTAAATGAAAACGGAAAACAAATATCATTTTAATCAATGTCTCTGTAGTTTTTAATTGTTTATTATATTTATAATATATTAATGAATTCATTTTAATCAATATTTTTTTTTTTAATAAAATCAACAAGGAGAATTATTCTCATGTTCTATTGTATATTTTTCTCGTAATACTCTTAAAAAAAAGAGGCTCATCGTCTCTATTTTATTTACATCACAGTCAATCTTCTTTTTATTTGAATATTTTATATTTAGATATTTATTCGTAAAATAAGAATATTTAATTATAGGGTATAGTAATATTAGATGAAATGTGATTGGTAATAACATTTTAAACAGAACCTCCTAAATCGTGAAAACACATTGAAAAAAATTATTATTAAAAAAAATCAAATGAGTACTAATAGTTTTGGTTCACTAAACGATGTCTAACTATATAATGTTTTTAATTAGATAATAAATTATGAAAAAAAAAACAATAACTATTGAGTTTAATTTATATTACAATAGAATATAAATATTGATTTGGTCATTGAATCCCTTATTTGATAGATGGAATGAATTAAGGATATCATGCAAAAAAGAATAATTAATAATAAAATTAAAAACAAATTTAAGATCAAAATTTAAAAAGGCATAAATATTAAAAACATAAAATCAAAACAAATATCGAGTAATATTTAGATTATTACAAAAGAAGTAAATATTGCAAAGTAAACATGAAAATTAGTCATAAAATTTTTTTGCCTCCAATTTTACTTTTACTTCACTTAAAGCAGAAAATGGAGAAACCAAAAACTCTTATCATCATCATTTAAAGAAGAAACATGTGTCTGCTTCCCATATGCAGATACATGAACAAAAGTCTTTATTCCATCGTTGACCTTATGAATGCATATATCTTATCTCTTTCGGATCTTGGCCATGCTTCTCTTCTTTCGTTCTTCCACACTTTCGAATTTATAGTGAATTGACGCTACATGATTTGCAAATTTTTGGGATGTATTAAAAACATTGTAGCACTTTGGACATGTGTATGGTCCATATTTTTTGAATGGTAGACTGTGGATTCTTCCATCATTCATGTGTTCATCGTTCTTCTTCCTTTTACTATTGTTCTTGCTATCAACCCTATCATTGTCTCCATCATCAACATCAAAGTTAAGTGTTTGAGATAACCACCTGCGTGGTTGTGATGATGAATCTCCACGAAGACCAGGATGATAAGAAACAAAGAAAGCATTGGTCATCATATTGTTGGCGTTGGTGGCATCATTAATATCATTATAAATCGATATTGTATTGGAACTTCCAAATTGTACTTCAAGCATCCGCATCGCATTCCTAATTCCTGGAGCATGACTAGTGACCTTTGGAGAAGTACATGAAGATGAAGAATCGTAATCGAATAAAGAATTTGTGTTATTACCGGTGAGTTTGTTGTTGACATACAACGATCTCATCATCTTATCAGTTTCCGTGTTGGGCGATTCAGGAGGCAGAGGAGGGGGAGGAAGAAGAGGAGAACATAATATATTTTTGAAATTCATCGATGAAATGGAAGTAAAATTAATTGAGATGAGAGAGTATTGAATGAGGAGATGGTGACCTATATATTGAAGTCTCTGTGCGTTTGTGTGTCACCCCTCTCACAATGTTTAAAGCTTAACAATTTGGTTTTCATTGGTAAATATGGACAACATTTATTATTCTTTGACCATTCATAGATGTATTTTGAATTTAATTACGTCAATTGAAATTTAAAATAAAAAAATTGTTTTATTTTTTCTTTTCATATTCACTAAGTATGAAAGTTGACTCGTTAAAAAGGAAACATGTAATATTGGTTTGTGATTGTGCATGCATGTTTATATTTTGTAAAACTATACAAAAAACCAACAAAAAAGATAAAAAAAAAAGACAAGGTACATTAAATTTTGTAAACGTTTATTTCTAAAATTTATCGATGAAATGGTAGATAAATTTATTGATAAGAGAATGTATTGACAATGGAGAGTGTTGGCTAATATATTGATATTAGCGTGTGTGTCACCCCTTTCTCAATGTATGGAGCTCGATTAATTTCTTTTTACAATTTTTTTCCAACTTCGACCCCATTAATTTGTTGTTAAACTACCAAAATATATTTACTAAACTATTTAATATATTTAAAGTTTACTTTTGTAATTTAATTTAATATTTTAATGATGTATTATGTCATTCTCCCATAAGTAATCAAATACTTGTATTCTTGTATTTGAGATGTAATAACAATATACTAGATGTTTTATTATATATAGTTTAAAATTACATATGCTTTAGTAAATAGTGTATATTTTATTTGATAAATATTTTCATGTGTAAATATTGTCAACAATTATTATTCTTTGACCAACCATGGAGAAACTTATAAATCAATAACTTCAATTAAATTTTTAATTAAAAAATGATTTTCTTTTTTCTTTTTTTAATCACTGAATAAGAAAGTTAATTCATTAAAAAGGAAACATGTACATTTTGTTTGTGATTGTGCATGCATGTTTACATTTGTAACATTTTATAAAAAAAACCATTAAAAATTAGAAAAGACAGGGTACATAAAAATTTAATGATTTTAAAACTTTATTTTTAAAACAAAAATCAGGGCAAGCGCCATATGGGAATTGAAAACCAAGAAAGGTAACAATCATATGAAAGATATTAAGACACGAAATAAAACCCTTTTAAAATTTGAAAATATATTTGAAGTCCTGATGGTTTGAAATAGTTTATGATTTCTCAATTGATTTTTTCCGTGCAACTATTTTTTAAATTTGTGATTATTAATTGTTCTAAGAATTATAATTATATTAATTGATGTAAAAAACTATATAACATATTATTTTTTCCTTGTAGTAATCAATTAAGATTTGAAATTACATAAGATATATAATCTAATTTAAATGTGAAATTTTCAATTAATATTTCCATTTTTATAATAAAAAGTTAAATTAAAATATATGCCCAAAGTAGAATTAATAATATGTGTATTTAATTAAAATAATTCTATTAACTTAAAATGGAAAAAATGCTTTATAAATTCTTTCGTTTTACTAAAAATGAGAGGGGTCTATCTTTTGACCAATTTTTAGAGATTTATATTAGGTAAAATCTTATTATGGGTCAATATATTATAAATTTACTTAAATTTGGTCAATAAATCAGAAACCATTAAAAATATTCGAAACGTAATCAATTTTACCTATTTTAGTAAAATAATAATTAATAATAGAGATAGTATATAGTAGTTCATTTTAAAATATTAAAAACATAATAGTATTTTAGGTATCGACTCCATATTATGAGCATTCTTAAAAAATTGTCTAAACGAGTCTCTTACTATTTATAATAAATAATAACATTTATATTAAATGAAAACGGAAAACAAATATCATTTTAATCAATGTCTCTGTAGTTTTTAATTGTTTATTATATTTATAATATATTAATGAATTCATTTTAATCAATATTTTTTTTTTTAATAAAATCAACAAGGGGAATTATTCTCATGTTCTATTGTATATTTTTCTCGTAATACTCTTAAAAAAAAGAGGCTCATCGTCTCTATTTTATTTACATCACAGTCAATCTTCTTTTTATTTGAATATTTTATATTTAGATATTTATTCGTAAAATAAGAATATTTAATTATAGGGTATAGTAATATTAGATGAAATGTGATTGGTAATAACATTTTAAACAGAACCTCCTAAATCGTGAAAACACATTAAAAAAAATTATTATTAAAAAAAATCAAATGAGTACTAATAGTTTTGGTTCACTAAACGATGTCTAACTATATAATGTTTTTAATTAGATAATAAATTATGAAAAAAAAAACAATAACTATTGAGTTTAATTTATATTACAATAGAATATAAATATTGATTTGGTCATTGAATCCCTTATTTGATAGATGGAATGAATTAAGGATATCATGCAAAAAAGAATAATTAATAATAAAATTAAAAACAAATTTAAGATCAAAATTTAAAAAGGCATAAATATTAAAAACATAAAATCAAAACAAATATCGAGTAATATTTAGATTATTACAAAAGAAGTAAATATTGCAAAGTAAACATGAAAATTAGTCATAAAATTTTTTTGCCTCCAAATTTACTTTTACTTCACTTAAAGCAGAAAATGGAGAAACCAAAAACTCTTATCATCATCATTTAAAGAAGAAACATGTGTCTGCTTCCCATATGCAGATACATGAACAAAAGTCTTTATTCCATCGTTGACCTTATGAATGCATATATCTTATCTCTTTCGGATCTTGGCCATGCTTCTCTTCTTTCGTTCTTCCACACTTTCGAATTTATAGTGAATTGACGCTACATGATTTGCAAATTTTTGGGATGTATTAAAAACATTGTAGCACTTTGGACATGTGTATGGTCCATATTTTTTGAATGGTAGACTGTGGATTCTTCCATCATTCATGTGTTCATCGTTCTTCTTCCTTTTACTATTGTTCTTGCTATCAACCCTATCATTGTCTCCATCATCAACATCAAAGTTAAGTGTTTGAGATAACCACCTGCGTGGTTGTGATGATGAATCTCCACGAAGACCAGGATGATAAGAAACAAAGAAAGCATTGGTCATCATATTGTTGGCGTTGGTGGCATCATTAATATCATTATAAATCGATATTGTATTGGAACTTCCAAATTGTACTTCAAGCATCCGCATCGCATTCCTAATTCCTGGAGCATGACTAGTGACCTTTGGAGAAGTACATGAAGATGAAGAATCGTAATCGAATAAAGAATTTGTGTTATTACCGGTGAGTTTGTTGTTGACATACAACGATCTCATCATCTTATCAGTTTCTGTGTTGGGCGATTCAGGAGGCAGAGGAGGGGGAGGAAGAAGAGGAGAACATAATATATTTTTGAAATTCATCGATGAAATGGAAGTAAAATTAATTGAGATGAGAGAGTATTGAATGAGGAGATGGTGACCTATATATTGAAGTCTCTGTGCGTTTGTGTGTCACCCCTCTCACAATGTTTAAAGCTTAACAATTTGGTTTTCATTGGTAAATATGGACAACATTTATTATTCTTTGACCATTCATAGATGTATTTTGAATTTAATTACGTCAATTGAAATTAAAAATTAAAAAATTGTTTTATTTTTTCTTTTCATATTCACTAAGTATGAAAGTTGACTCGTTAAAAAGGAAACATGTAATATTGGTTTGTGATTGTGCATGCATGTTTATATTTTGTAAAACTATACAAAAAACCAACAAAAAAGATAAAAAAAAAAGACAAGGTACATTAAATTTTGTAAACGTTTATTTCTAAAATTTATCGATGAAATGGTAGATAAATTTATTGATAAGAGAATGTATTGACAATGGAGAGTGTTGGCTAATATATTGATATTAGCGTGTGTGTCACCCCTTTCTCAATGTATGGAGCTCGATTAATTTCTTTTTACAATTTTTTTCCAACTTCGACCCCATTAATTTGTTGTTAAACTACCAAAATATATTTACTAAACTATTTAATATATTTAAAGTTTACTTTTGTAATTTAATTTAATATTTTAATGATGTATTATGTCATTCTCCCATAAGTAATCAAATACTTGTATTCTTGTATTTGAGATGTAATAACAATATACTAGATGTTTTATTATATATAGTTTAAAATTACATATGCTTTAGTAAATAGTGTATATTTTATTTGATAAATATTTTCATGTGTAAATATTGTCAACAATTATTATTCTTTGACCAACCATGGAGAAACTTATAAATCAATAACTTCAATTAAATTTTTAATTAAAAAATGATTTTCTTTTTTCTTTTTTTAATCACTGAATAAGAAAGTTAATTCATTAAAAAGGAAACATGTACATTTTGTTTGTGATTGTGCATGCATGTTTACATTTGTAACATTTTATAAAAAAACCCATTAAAAATTAGAAAAGACAGGGTACATAAAAATTTAATGATTTTAAAACTTTATTTTTAAAACAAAAATCAGGGCAAGCGCCATATGGGAATTGAAAACCAAGAAAGGTAACAATCATATGAAAGATATTAAGACACGAAATAAAACCCTTTTAAAATTTGAAAATATATTTGAAGTCCTGATGGTTTGAAATAGTTTATGATTTCTCAATTGATTTTTTCCGTGCAACTATTTTTTAAATTTGTGATTATTAATTGTTCTAAGAATTATAATTATATTAATTGATGTAAAAAACTATATAACATATTATTTTTTCCTTGTAGTAATCAATTAAGATTTGAAATTACATAAGATATATAATCTAATTTAAATGTGAAATTTTCAATTAATATTTCCATTTTTATAATAAAAAGTTAAATTAAAATATATGCCCAAAGTAGAATTAATAATATGTGTATTTAATTAAAATAATTCTATTAACTTAAAATGGAAAAAATGCTTTATAAATTCCTTCGTTTTACTAAAAATGAGAGGGGTCTATCTTTTGACCAATTTTTAGAGATTTATATTAGGTAAAATCTTATTATGGGTCAATATATTATAAATTTACTTAAATTTGGTCAATAAATCAGAAACCATTAAAAATATTCGAAACGTAATCAATTTTGCCTATTTTAGTAAAATAATAATTAATAATAGATATAGTATATAGTAGTTCATTTTAAAATATTAAAAACATAATAGTATTTTAGGTATCGACTCCATATTATGAGCATTCTTAAAAAATTGTCTAAACGAGTCTCTTACTATTTATAATAAATAATAACATTTATATTAAATGAAAACGGAAAACAAATATCATTTTAATCAATGTCTCTGTAGTTTTTAATTGTTTATTATATTTATAATATATTAATGAATTCATTTTAATCAATATTTTTTTTTTTAATAAAATCAACAAGGAGAATTATTCTCATGTTCTATTGTATATTTTTCTCGTAATACTCTTAAAAAAAAGAGGCTCATCGTCTCTATTTTATTTACATCACAGTCAATCTTCTTTTTATTTGAATATTTTATATTTAGATATTTATTCGTAAAATAAGAATATTTAATTATAGGGTATAGTAATATTAGATGAAATGTGATTGGTAATAACATTTTAAACAGAACCTCCTAAATCGTGAAAACACATTGAAAAAAATTATTATTAAAAAAAATCAAATGAGTACTAATAGTTTTGGTTCACTAAACGATGTCTAACTATATAATGTTTTTAATTAGATAATAAATTATGAAAAAAAAAACAATAACTATTGAGTTTAATTTATATTACAATAGAATATAAATATTGATTTGGTCATTGAATCCCTTATTTGATAGATGGAATGAATTAAGGATATCATGCAAAAAAGAATAATTAATAATAAAATTAAAAACAAATTTAAGATCAAAATTTAAAAAGGCATAAATATTAAAAACATAAAATCAAAACAAATATCGAGTAATATTTAGATTATTACAAAAGAAGTAAATATTGCAAAGTAAACATGAAAATTAGTCATAAAATTTTTTTGCCTCCAATTTTACTTTTACTTCACTTAAAGCAGAAAATGGAGAAACCAAAAACTCTTATCATCATCATTTAAAGAAGAAACATGTGTCTGCTTCCCATATGCAGATACATGAACAAAAGTCTTTATTCCATCGTTGACCTTATGAATGCATATATCTTATCTCTTTCGGATCTTGGCCATGCTTCTCTTCTTTCGTTCTTCCACACTTTCGAATTTATAGTGAATTGACGCTACATGATTTGCAAATTTTTGGGATGTATTAAAAACATTGTAGCACTTTGGACATGTGTATGGTCCATATTTTTTGAATGGTAGACTGTGGATTCTTCCATCATTCATGTGTTCATCGTTCTTCTTCCTTTTACTATTGTTCTTGCTATCAACCCTATCATTGTCTCCATCATCAACATCAAAGTTAAGTGTTTGAGATAACCACCTGCGTGGTTGTGATGATGAATCTCCACGAAGACCAGGATGATAAGAAACAAAGAAAGCATTGGTCATCATATTGTTGGCGTTGGTGGCATCATTAATATCATTATAAATCGATATTGTATTGGAACTTCCAAATTGTACTTCAAGCATCCGCATCGCATTCCTAATTCCTGGAGCATGACTAGTGACCTTTGGAGAAGTACATGAAGATGAAGAATCGTAATCGAATAAAGAATTTGTGTTATTACCGGTGAGTTTGTTGTTGACATACAACGATCTCATCATCTTATCAGTTTCCGTGTTGGGCGATTCAGGAGGCAGAGGAGGGGGAGGAAGAAGAGGAGAACATAATATATTTTTGAAATTCATCGATGAAATGGAAGTAAAATTAATTGAGATGAGAGAGTATTGAATGAGGAGATGGTGACCTATATATTGAAGTCTCTGTGCGTTTGTGTGTCACCCCTCTCACAATGTTTAAAGCTTAACAATTTGGTTTTCATTGGTAAATATGGACAACATTTATTATTCTTTGACCATTCATAGATGTATTTTGAATTTAATTACGTCAATTGAAATTAAAAATTAAAAAATTGTTTTATTTTTTCTTTTCATATTCACTAAGTATGAAAGTTGACTCGTTAAAAAGGAAACATGTAATATTGGTTTGTGATTGTGCATGCATGTTTATATTTTGTAAAACTATACAAAAAACCAACAAAAAAGATAAAAAAAAAAGACAAGGTACATTAAATTTTGTAAACGTTTATTTCTAAAATTTATCGATGAAATGGTAGATAAATTTATTGATAAGAGAATGTATTGACAATGGAGAGTGTTGGCTAATATATTGATATTAGCGTGTGTGTCACCCCTTTCTCAATGTATGGAGCTCGATTAATTTCTTTTTACAATTTTTTTCCAACTTCGACCCCATTAATTTGTTGTTAAACTACCAAAATATATTTACTAAACTATTTAATATATTTAAAGTTTACTTTTGTAATTTAATTTAATATTTTAATGATGTATTATGTCATTCTCCCATAAGTAATCAAATACTTGTATTCTTGTATTTGAGATGTAATAACAATATACTAGATGTTTTATTATATATAGTTTAAAATTACATATGCTTTAGTAAATAGTGTATATTTTATTTGATAAATATTTTCATGTGTAAATATTGTCAACAATTATTATTCTTTGACCAACCATGGAGAAACTTATAAATCAATAACTTCAATTAAATTTTTAATTAAAAAATGATTTTCTTTTTTCTTTTTTTAATCACTGAATAAGAAAGTTAATTCATTAAAAAGGAAACATGTACATTTTGTTTGTGATTGTGCATGCATGTTTACATTTGTAACATTTTATAAAAAAACCCATTAAAAATTAGAAAAGACAGGGTACATAAAAATTTAATGATTTTAAAACTTTATTTTTAAAACAAAAATCAGGGCAAGCGCCATATGGGAATTGAAAACCAAGAAAGGTAACAATCATATGAAAGATATTAAGACACGAAATAAAACCCTTTTAAAATTTGAAAATATATTTGAAGTCCTGATGGTTTGAAATAGTTTATGATTTCTCAATTGATTTTTTCCGTGCAACTATTTTTTAAATTTGTGATTATTAATTGTTCTAAGAATTAAAATTATATTAATTGATGTAAAAAACTATATAACATATTATTTTTTCCTTGTAGTAATCAATTAAGATTTGAAATTACATAAGATATATAATCTAATTTAAATGTGAAATTTTCAATTAATATTTCCATTTTTATAATAAAAAGTTAAATTAAAATATATGCCCAAAGTAGAATTAATAATATGTGTATTTAATTAAAATAATTCTATTAACTTAAAATGGAAAAAATGCTTTATAAATTCTTTCGTTTTACTAAAAATGAGAGGGGTCTATCTTTTGACCAATTTTTAGAGATTTATATTAGGTAAAATCTTATTATGGGTCAATATATTATAAATTTACTTAAATTTGGTCAATAAATCAGAAACCATTAAAAATATTCGAAACGTAATCAATTTTACCTATTTTAGTAAAATAATAATTAATAATAGATATAGTATATAGTAGTTCATTTTAAAATATTAAAAACATAATAGTATTTTAGGTATCGACTCCATATTATGAGCATTCTTAAAAAATTGTCTAAACGAGTCTCTTACTATTTATAATAAATAATAACATTTATATTAAATGAAAACGGAAAACAAATATCATTTTAATCAATGTCTCTGTAGTTTTTAATTGTTTATTATATTTATAATATATTAATGAATTCATTTTAATCAATATTTTTTTTTTTAATAAAATCAACAAGGAGAATTATTCTCATGTTCTATTGTATATTTTTCTCGTAATACTCTTAAAAAAAAGAGGCTCATCGTCTCTATTTTATTTACATCACAGTCAATCTTCTTTTTATTTGAATATTTTATATTTAGATATTTATTCGTAAAATAAGAATATTTAATTATAGGGTATAGTAATATTAGATGAAATGTGATTGGTAATAACATTTTAAACAGAACCTCCTAAATCGTGAAAACACATTGAAAAAAATTATTATTAAAAAAAATCAAATGAGTACTAATAGTTTTGGTTCACTAAACGATGTCTAACTATATAATGTTTTTAATTAGATAATAAATTATGAAAAAAAAAACAATAACTATTGAGTTTAATTTATATTACAATAGAATATAAATATTGATTTGGTCATTGAATCCCTTATTTGATAGATGGAATGAATTAAGGATATCATGCAAAAAAGAATAATTAATAATAAAATTAAAAACAAATTTAAGATCAAAATTTAAAAAGGCATAAATATTAAAAACATAAAATCAAAACAAATATCGAGTAATATTTAGATTATTACAAAAGAAGTAAATATTGCAAAGTAAACATGAAAATTAGTCATAAAATTTTTTTGCCTCCAATTTTACTTTTACTTCACTTAAAGCAGAAAATGGAGAAACCAAAAACTCTTATCATCATCATTTAAAGAAGAAACATGTGTCTGCTTCCCATATGCAGATACATGAACAAAAGTCTTTATTCCATCGTTGACCTTATGAATGCATATATCTTATCTCTTTCGGATCTTGGCCATGCTTCTCTTCTTTCGTTCTTCCACACTTTCGAATTTATAGTGAATTGACGCTACATGATTTGCAAATTTTTGGGATGTATTAAAAACATTGTAGCACTTTGGACATGTGTATGGTCCATATTTTTTGAATGGTAGACTGTGGATTCTTCCATCATTCATGTGTTCATCGTTCTTCTTCCTTTTACTATTGTTCTTGCTATCAACCCTATCATTGTCTCCATCATCAACATCAAAGTTAAGTGTTTGAGATAACCACCTGCGTGGTTGTGATGATGAATCTCCACGAAGACCAGGATGATAAGAAACAAAGAAAGCATTGGTCATCATATTGTTGGCGTTGGTGGCATCATTAATATCATTATAAATCGATATTGTATTGGAACTTCCAAATTGTACTTCAAGCATCCGCATCGCATTCCTAATTCCTGGAGCATGACTAGTGACCTTTGGAGAAGTACATGAAGATGAAGAATCGTAATCGAATAAAGAATTTGTGTTATTACCGGTGAGTTTGTTGTTGACATACAACGATCTCATCATCTTATCAGTTTCCGTGTTGGGCGATTCAGGAGGCAGAGGAGGGGGAGGAAGAAGAGGAGAACATAATATATTTTTGAAATTCATCGATGAAATGGAAGTAAAATTAATTGAGATGAGAGAGTATTGAATGAGGAGATGGTGACCTATATATTGAAGTCTCTGTGCGTTTGTGTGTCACCCCTCTCACAATGTTTAAAGCTTAACAATTTGGTTTTCATTGGTAAATATGGACAACATTTATTATTCTTTGACCATTCATAGATGTATTTTGAATTTAATTACGTCAATTGAAATTTAAAATAAAAAAATTGTTTTATTTTTTCTTTTCATATTCACTAAGTATGAAAGTTGACTCGTTAAAAAGGAAACATGTAATATTGGTTTGTGATTGTGCATGCATGTTTATATTTTGTAAAACTATACAAAAAACCAACAAAAAAGATAAAAAAAAAAAGACAAGGTACATTAAATTTTGTAAACGTTTATTTCTAAAATTTATCGATGAAATGGTAGATAAATTTATTGATAAGAGAATGTATTGACAATGGAGAGTGTTGGCTAATATATTGATATTAGCGTGTGTGTCACCCCTTTCTCAATGTATGGAGCTCGATTAATTTCTTTTTACAATTTTTTTCCAACTTCGACCCCATTAATTTGTTGTTAAACTACCAAAATATATTTACTAAACTATTTAATATATTTAAAGTTTACTTTTGTAATTTAATTTAATATTTTAATGATGTATTATGTCATTCTCCCATAAGTAATCAAATACTTGTATTCTTGTATTTGAGATGTAATAACAATATACTAGATGTTTTATTATATATAGTTTAAAATTACATATGCTTTAGTAAATAGTGTATATTTTATTTGATAAATATTTTCATGTGTAAATATTGTCAACAATTATTATTCTTTGACCAACCATGGAGAAACTTATAAATCAATAACTTCAATTAAATTTTTAATTAAAAAATTATTTTCTTTTTTCTTTTTTTAATCACTGAATAAGAAAGTTAATTCATTAAAAAGGAAACATGTACATTTTGTTTGTGATTGTGCATGCATGTTTACATTTGTAACATTTTATAAAAAAACCCATTAAAAATTAGAAAAGACAGGGTACATAAAAATTTAATGATTTTAAAACTTTATTTTTAAAACAAAAATCAGGGCAAGCGCCATATGGGAATTGAAAACCAAGAAAGGTAACAATCATATGAAAGATATTAAGACACGAAATAAAACCCTTTTAAAATTTGAAAATATATTTGAAGTCCTGATGGTTTGAAATAGTTTATGATTTCTCAATTGATTTTTTCCGTGCAACTATTTTTTAAATTTGTGATTATTAATTGTTCTAAGAATTATAATTATATTAATTGATGTAAAAAACTATATAACATATTATTTTTTCCTTGTAGTAATCAATTAAGATTTGAAATTACATAAGATATATAATCTAATTTAAATGTGAAATTTTCAATTAATATTTCCATTTTTATAATAAAAAGTTAAATTAAAATATATGCCCAAAGTAGAATTAATAATATGTGTATTTAATTAAAATAATTCTATTAACTTAAAATGGAAAAAATGCTTTATAAATTCTTTCGTTTTACTAAAAATGAGAGGGGTCTATCTTTTGACCAATTTTTAGAGATTTATATTAGGTAAAATCTTATTATGGGTCAATATATTATAAATTTACTTAAATTTGGTCAATAAATCAGAAACCATTAAAAATATTCGAAACGTAATCAATTTTACCTATTTTAGTAAAATAATAATTAATAATAGAGATAGTATATAGTAGTTCATTTTAAAATATTAAAAACATAATAGTATTTTAGGTATCGACTCCATATTATGAGCATTCTTAAAAAATTGTCTAAACGAGTCTCTTACTATTTATAATAAATAATAACATTTATATTAAATGAAAACGGAAAACAAATATCATTTTAATCAATGTCTCTGTAGTTTTTAATTGTTTATTATATTTATAATATATTAATGAATTCATTTTAATCAATATTTTTTTTTTTAATAAAATCAACAAGGAGAATTATTCTCATGTTCTATTGTATATTTTTCTCGTAATACTCTTAAAAAAAAGAGGCTCATCGTCTCTATTTTATTTACATCACAGTCAATCTTCTTTTTATTTGAATATTTTATATTTAGATATTTATTCGTAAAATAAGAATATTTAATTATAGGGTATAGTAATATTAGATGAAATGTGATTGGTAATAACATTTTAAACAGAACCTCCTAAATCGTGAAAACACATTGAAAAAAATTATTATTAAAAAAAATCAAATGAGTACTAATAGTTTTGGTTCACTAAACGATGTCTAACTATATAATGTTTTTAATTAGATAATAAATTATGAAAAAAAAAACAATAACTATTGAGTTTAATTTATATTACAATAGAATATAAATATTGATTTAGTCATTGAATCCCTTATTTGATAGATGGAATGAATTAAGGATATCATGCAAAAAAGAATAATTAATAATAAAATTAAAAACAAATTTAAGATCAAAATTTAAAAAGGCATAAATATTAAAAACATAAAATCAAAACAAATATCGAGTAATATTTAGATTATTACAAAAGAAGTAAATATTGCAAAGTAAACATGAAAATTAGTCATAAAATTTTTTTGCCTCCAATTTTACTTTTACTTCACTTAAAGCAGAAAATGGAGAAACCAAAAACTCTTATCATCATCATTTAAAGAAGAAACATATGTCTGCTTCCCATATGCAGATACATGAACAAAAGTCTTTATTCCATCGTTGACCTTATGAATGCATATATCTTATCTCTTTCGGATCTTGGCCATGCTTCTCTTCTTTCGTTCTTCCACACTTTCGAATTTATAGTGAATTGACGCTACATGATTTGCAAATTTTTGGGATGTATTAAAAACATTGTAGCACTTTGGACATGTGTATGGTCCATATTTTTTGAATGGTAGACTGTGGATTCTTCCATCATTCATGTGTTCATCGTTCTTCTTCCTTTTACTATTGTTCTTGCTATCAACCCTATCATTGTCTCCATCATCAACATCAAAGTTAAGTGTTTGAGATAACCACCTGCGTGGTTGTGATGATGAATCTCCACGAAGACCAGGATGATAAGAAACAAAGAAAGCATTGGTCATCATATTGTTGGCGTTGGTGGCATCATTAATATCATTATAAATCGATATTGTATTGGAACTTCCAAATTGTACTTCAAGCATCCGCATCGCATTCCTAATTCCTGGAGCATGACTAGTGACCTTTGGAGAAGTACATGAAGATGAAGAATCGTAATCGAATAAAGAATTTGTGTTATTACCGGTGAGTTTTTTGTTGACATACAACGATCTCATCATCTTATCAGTTTCCGTGTTGGGCGATTCAGGAGGCAGAGGAGGGGGAGGAAGAAGAGGAGAACATAATATATTTTTGAAATTCATCGATGAAATGGAAGTAAAATTAATTGAGATGAGAGAGTATTGAATGAGGAGATGGTGACCTATATATTGAAGTCTCTGTGCGTTTGTGTGTCACCCCTCTCACAATGTTTAAAGCTTAACAATTTGGTTTTCATTGGTAAATATGGACAACATTTATTATTCTTTGACCATTCATAGATGTATTTTGAATTTAATTACGTCAATTGAAATTTAAAATTAAAAAATTGTTTTATTTTTTCTTTTCATATTCACTAAGTATGAAAGTTGACTCGTTAAAAAGGAAACATGTAATATTGGTTTGTGATTGTGCATGCATGTTTATATTTTGTAAAACTATACAAAAAACCAACAAAAAAGATAAAAAAAAAAGACAAGGTACATTAAATTTTGTAAACGTTTATTTCTAAAATTTATCGATGAAATGGTAGATAAATTTATTGATAAGAGAATGTATTGACAATGGAGAGTGTTGGCTAATATATTGATATTAGCGTGTGTGTCACCCCTTTCTCAATGTATGGAGCTCGATTAATTTCTTTTTACAATTTTTTTCCAACTTCGACCCCATTAATTTGTTGTTAAACTACCAAAATATATTTACTAAACTATTTAATATATTTAAAGTTTACTTTTGTAATTTAATTTAATATTTTAATGATGTATTATGTCATTCTCCCATAAGTAATCAAATACTTGTATTCTTGTATTTGAGATGTAATAACAATATACTAGATGTTTTATTATATATAGTTTAAAATTACATATGCTTTAGTAAATAGTGTATATTTTATTTGATAAATATTTTCATGTGTAAATATTGTCAACAATTATTATTCTTTGACCAACCATGGAGAAACTTATAAATCAATAACTTCAATTAAATTTTTAATTAAAAAATGATTTTCTTTTTTCTTTTTTTAATCACTGAATAAGAAAGTTGTAATACCCCGTAAATTTATAAACGCTCTGGTTAATATTATTATGATCAACTGGGTTCCGGAGTACTCTGAACAATTATTTGATAAAATAATTAGAGTAAACTGACGAACTCATAGTTGATTAAATTAATAGTATTTAACGTTGAGTTTTATTCTTTCGCGCATTTGAGCTAATTTGGACATTTAGTAGTATTGCTAATTGATGGAAATTATTTTCTTTACTATGTTTTCCTTTCTCATTTGTAAAACAAACAAAGGATAGTAAAGAGAAAGGGAAAAGGAAGAGAAGGAAAGGAAGGAGGAGGAACAAGAGAGGAAAATTTCCCAAAAGCTCAAGATCATCATCAATTCATCTGTTTTTCGTTCAATCGTCTCCGCATCAACCTCCTCGTCTAGTAATCCAGGTGGGTTCTAGTTAGACTCTTTAGGGTAGAGTTTTATTGAGTTAGCGTTAGATTGGTATTATGGAAATTGATTAATTTTGCATGAAATTCATGAATCTAGCTGCTAAATGCAATGTGTGATTGTATGTTTATACCAATGGTTATGTTATAATATGTTTTGATGAATTTTAGATTGGAAAAAATGGGATTTTGGGGTTGAATTGAATCAACCCGTAGCAGACAGATTCTGCAGGAAAATTTCTGGGTTCAAACTGCCCAGACGCGTATCACGCAGGGCTATACGCGTATTGACTTGGGCAATACGCGTATGGATGTGAAGAAAATTGGGCGTTACGCGTATGGACAAGGCAATGCGCGTATGAGACATGGTGGTACGCGTATTGGACTTTTACAAGTGAATTTTGAAGGAAAATAGCCTTGCCCATACGCGTATGGCCTTGGGCAATACGCGTATGGCTGGGCGAGAATCTTAGGCAATACGCGTACGGGGAGTGCCAATACGCGTATGGCCAGGGGACTTGCAGAATTCTGCTGTTGTGATATTTTATTTCCGATCGTTTGTTTCCAATGCCGTAACTTTTTATCCGTAACTCGGAATGGAACAATTTTGGTATCGTTGGAAAGGTAATAAAATGTACTTTATTATTACATGGGTTTTAAGATTGACGGCCGATTTAATTATATCGGAATTGTTGGAATTGTGTCGTTTTGTTGATTTTGGTGTGTAATGGTTGTTGAAAATGTAAGCATGATTAAAATATGGAATAAGTAGAGCCGAGAGGACTTTAAGATAGGGAACTCACTGAGATTTGATGTATCTCACCCCACTGTTGTTGTTTACATCACAGGTTCTGCAGGTTTAGCGAAGGGTAAGGACAAGGTTATTTGACTTTCCTTACGGATCGTGGTTTTGTGATGGCATGGCTTCCGCTATGGCGTTATGTTTTGAGATCATTGTATTGATCTAGTTCTTAGTTTTTATCAATTTTGGAACATCTTGTATATGTAATGCCTGAGACTTTTAGGTGTTTTGTTTTAGAGGCATTTATGTATATAATGTGTTAACTAGGAACTTATTATGTTTCAGTACCAAAAAGTGAAACTCATGTATAATATATGATTTGATGCATGTATTATTATATGGTCTTTACAAAAGTTAATTCATTAAAAAGGAAACATGTACATTTTGTTTGTGATTGTGCATGCATGTTTACATTTGTAACATTTTATAAAAAAACCCATTAAAAATTAGAAAAGACAGGGTACATAAAAATTTAATGATTTTAAAACTTTATTTTTAAAACAAAAATCAGGGCAAGCGCCATATGGGAATTGAAAACCAAGAAAGGTAACAATCATATGAAAGATATTAAGACACAAAATAAAACCCTTTTAAAATTTGAAAATATATTTGAAGTCCTGATGGTTTGAAATAGTTTATGATTTCTCAATTGATTTTTTCCGTGCAACTATTTTTTAAATTTGTGATTATTAATTGTTCTAAGAATTATAATTATATTAATTGATGTAAAAAACTATATAACATATTATTTTTTCCTTGTAGTAATCAATTAAGATTTGAAATTACATAAGATATATAATCTAATTTAAATGTGAAATTTTCAATTAATATTTCCATTTTTATAATAAAAAGTTAAATTAAAATATATGCCCAAAGTAGAATTAATAATATGTGTATTTAATTAAAATAATTCTATTAACTTAAAATAGAAAAAATGCTTTATAAATTCTTTCGTTTTACTAAAAATGAGAGGGGTCTATCTTTTGACCAATTTTTAGAGATTTATATTAGGTAAAATCTTATTATGGGTCAATATATTATAAATTTACTTAAATTTGGTCAATAAATCAGAAACCATTAAAAATATTCGAAACGTAATCAATTTTACCTATTTTAGTAAAATAATAATTAATAATAGAGATAGTATATAGTAGTTCATTTTAAAATATTAAAAACATAATAGTATTTTAGGTATCGACTCCATATTATGAGCATTCTTAAAAAATTGTCTAAACGAGTCTCTTACTATTTATAATAAATAATAACATTTATATTAAATGAAAACGGAAAACAAATATCATTTTAATCAATGTCTCTGTAGTTTTTAATTGTTTATTATATTTATAATATATTAATGAATTCATTTTAATCAATATTTTTTTTTTAATAAAATCAACAAGGAGAATTATTCTCATGTTCTATTGTATATTTTTCTCGTAATACTCTTAGAAAAAAGAGGCTCATCGTCTCTATTTTATTTACATCACAGTCAATCTTCTTTTTATTTGAATATTTTATATTTAGATATTTATTCGTAAAATAAGAATATTTAATTATAGGGTATAGTAATATTAGATGAAATGTGATTGGTAATAACATTTTAAACAGAACCTCCTAAATCGTGAAAACACATTGAAAAAAATTATTATTAAAAAAAATCAAATGAGTACTAATAGTTTTGGTTCACTAAACGATGTCTAACTATATAATGTTTTTAATTAGATAATAAATTATGAAAAAAAAAACAATAACTATTGAGTTTAATTTATATTACAATAGAATATAAATATTGATTTGGTCATTGAATCCCTTATTTGATAGATGGAATGAATTAAGGATATCATGCAAAAAAGAATAATTAATAATAAAATTAAAAACAAATTTAAGATCAAAATTTAAAAAGGCATAAATATTAAAAACATAAAATCAAAACAAATATCGAGTAATATTTAGATTATTACAAAAGAAGTAAATATTGCAAAGTAAACATGAAAATTAGTCATAAAATATTTTTGCCTCCAATTTTACTTTTACTTCACTTAAAGCAGAAAATGGAGAAACCAAAAACTCTTATCATCATCATTTAAAGAAGAAACATGTGTCTGCTTCCCATATGCAGATACATGAACAAAAGTCTTTATTCCATCGTTGATCTTATGAATGCATATATCTTATCTCTTTCGGATCTTGGCCATGCTTCTCTTCTTTCGTTCTTCCACACTTTCGAATTTATAGTGAATTGACGCTACATGATTTGCAAATTTTTGGGATGTATTAAAAACATTGTAGCACTTTGGACATGTGTATGGTCCATATTTTTTGAATGGTAGACTGTGGATTCTTCCATCATTCATGTGTTCATCGTTCTTCTTCCTTTTACTATTGTTCTTGCTATCAACCCTATCATTGTCTCCATCATCAACATCAAAGTTAAGTGTTTGAGATAACCACCTGCGTGGTTGTGATGATGAATCTCCACGAAGACCAGGATGATAAGAAACAAAGAAAGCATTGGTCATCATATTGTTGGCGTTGGTGGCATCATTAATATCATTATAAATCGATATTGTATTGGAACTTCCAAATTGTACTTCAAGCATCCGCATCGCATTCCTAATTCCTGGAGCATGACTAGTGACCTTTGGAGAAGTACATGAAGATGAAGAATCGTAATCGAATAAAGAATTTGTGTTATTACCGGTGAGTTTGTTGTTGACATACAACGATCTCATCATCTTATCAGTTTCCGTGTTGGGCGATTCAGGAGGCAGAGGAGGGGGAGGAAGAAGAGGAGAACATAATATATTTTTGAAATTCATCGATGAAATGGAAGTAAAATTAATTGAGATGAGAGAGTATTGAATGAGGAGATGGTGACCTATATATTGAAGTCTCTGTGCGTTTGTGTGTCACCCCTCTCACAATGTTTAAAGCTTAACAATTTGGTTTTCATTGGTAAATATGGACAACATTTATTATTCTTTGACCATTCATAGATGTATTTTGAATTTAATTACGTCAATTGAAATTTAAAATTAAAAAATTGTTTTATTTTTTCTTTTCATATTCACTAAGTATGAAAGTTGACTCGTTAAAAAGGAAACATGTAATATTGGTTTGTGATTGTGCATGCATGTTTATATTTTGTAAAACTATACAAGAAACCAACAAAAAAGATTAAAAAAAAAGACAAGGTACATTAAATTTTGTAAACGTTTATTTCTAAAATTTATCGATGAAATGGTAGATAAATTTATTGATAAGAGAATGTATTGACAATGGAGAGTGTTGGCTAATATATTGATATTAGCGTGTGTGTCACCCCTTTCTCAATGTATGGAGCTCGATTAATTTCTTTTTACAATTTTTTTCCAACTTCGACCCCATTAATTTGTTGTTAAACTACCAAAATATATTTACTAAACTATTTAATATATTTAAAGTTTACTTTTGTAATTTAATTTAATATTTTAATGATGTATTATGTCATTCTCCCATAAGTAATCAAATACTTGTATTCTTGTATTTGAGATGTAATAACAATATACTAGATGTTTTATTATATATAGTTTAAAATTACATATGCTTTAGTAAATAGTGTATATTTTATTTGATAAATATTTTCATGTGTAAATATTGTCAACAATTATTATTCTTTGACCAACCATGAAGAAACTTATAAATCAATAACTTCAATTAAATTTTTAATTAAAAAATGATTTTCTTTTTTCTTTTTTTAATCACTGAATAAGAAAGTTAATTCATTAAAAAGGAAACATGTACATTTTGTTTGTGATTGTGCATGCATGTTTACATTTGTAACATTTTATAAAAAAACCCATTAAAAATTAGAAAAGACAGGGTACATAAAAATTTAATGATTTTAAAACTTTATTTTTAAAACAAAAATCAGGGCAAGCGCCATATGGGAATTGAAAACCAAGAAAGGTAACAATCATATGAAAGATATTAAGACACGAAATAAAACCCTTTTAAAATTTGAAAATATATTTGAAGTCCTGATGGTTTGAAATAGTTTATGATTTCTCAATTGATTTTTTCCGTGCAACTATTTTTTAAATTTGTGATTATTAATTGTTCTAAGAATTATAATTATATTAATTGATGTAAAAAACTATATAACATATTATTTTTTCCTTGTAGTAATCAATTAAGATTTGAAATTACATAAGATATATAATCTAATTTAAATGTGAAATTTTCAATTAATATTTCCATTTTTATAATAAAAAGTTAAATTAAAATATATGCCCAAAGTAGAATTAATAATATGTGTATTTAATTAAAATAATTCTATTAACTTAAAATGGAAAAAATGCTTTATAAATTCTTTCGTTTTACTAAAAATGAGAGGGGTCTATCTTTTGACCAATTTTTAGAGATTTATATTAGGTAAAATCTTATTATGGGTCAATATATTATAAATTTACTTAAATTTGGTCAATAAATCAGAAACCATTAAAAATATTCGAAACGTAATCAATTTTACCTATTTTAGTAAAATAATAATTAATAATAGAGATAGTATATAGTAGTTCATTTTAAAATATTAAAAACATAATAGTATTTTAGGTATCGACTCCATATTATGAGCATTCTTAAAAAATTGTCTAAACGAGTCTCTTACTATTTATAATAAATAATAACATTTATATTAAATGAAAACGGAAAACAAATATCATTTTAATCAATGTCTCTGTAGTTTTTAATTGTTTATTATATTTATAATATATTAATGAATTCATTTTAATCAATATTTTTTTTTTAATAAAATCAACAAGGAGAATTATTCTCATGTTCTATTGTATATTTTTCTCGTAATACTCTTAGAAAAAAGAGGCTCATCGTCTCTATTTTATTTACATCACAGTCAATCTTCTTTTTATTTGAATATTTTATATTTAGATATTTATTCGTAAAATAAGAATATTTAATTATAGGGTATAGTAATATTAGATGAAATGTGATTGGTAATAACATTTTAAACAGAACCTCCTAAATCGTGAAAACACATTGAAAAAAATTATTATTAAAAAAAATCAAATGAGTACTAATAGTTTTGGTTCACTAAACGATGTCTAACTATATAATGTTTTTAATTAGATAATAAATTATGAAAAAAAAAACAATAACTATTGAGTTTAATTTATATTACAATAGAATATAAATATTGATTTGGTCATTGAATCCCTTATTTGATAGATGGAATGAATTAAGGATATCATGCAAAAAAGAATAATTAATAATAAAATTAAAAACAAATTTAAGATCAAAATTTAAAAAGGCATAAATATTAAAAACATAAAATCAAAACAAATATCGAGTAATATTTAGATTATTACAAAAGAAGTAAATATTGCAAAGTAAACATGAAAATTAGTCATAAAATATTTTTGCCTCCAATTTTACTTTTACTTCACTTAAAGCAGAAAATGGAGAAACCAAAAACTCTTATCATCATCATTTAAAGAAGAAACATGTGTCTGCTTCCCATATGCAGATACATGAACAAAAGTCTTTATTCCATCGTTGATCTTATGAATGCATATATCTTATCTCTTTCGGATCTTGGCCATGCTTCTCTTCTTTCGTTCTTCCACACTTTCGAATTTATAGTGAATTGACGCTACATGATTTGCAAATTTTTGGGATGTATTAAAAACATTGTAGCACTTTGGACATGTGTATGGTCCATATTTTTTGAATGGTAGACTGTGGATTCTTCCATCATTCATGTGTTCATCGTTCTTCTTCCTTTTACTATTGTTCTTGCTATCAACCCTATCATTGTCTCCATCATCAACATCAAAGTTAAGTGTTTGAGATAACCACCTGCGTGGTTGTGATGATGAATCTCCACGAAGACCAGGATGATAAGAAACAAAGAAAGCATTGGTCATCATATTGTTGGCGTTGGTGGCATCATTAATATCATTATAAATCGATATTGTATTGGAACTTCCAAATTGTACTTCAAGCATCCGCATCGCATTCCTAATTCCTGGAGCATGACTAGTGACCTTTGGAGAAGTACATGAAGATGAAGAATCGTAATCGAATAAAGAATTTGTGTTATTACCGGTGAGTTTGTTGTTGACATACAACGATCTCATCATCTTATCAGTTTCCGTGTTGGGCGATTCAGGAGGCAGAGGAGGGGGAGGAAGAAGAGGAGAACATAATATATTTTTGAAATTCATCGATGAAATGGAAGTAAAATTAATTGAGATGAGAGAGTATTGAATGAGGAGATGGTGACCTATATATTGAAGTCTCTGTGCGTTTGTGTGTCACCCCTCTCACAATGTTTAAAGCTTAACAATTTGGTTTTCATTGGTAAATATGGACAACATTTATTATTCTTTGACCATTCATAGATGTATTTTGAATTTAATTACGTCAATTGAAATTTAAAATTAAAAAATTGTTTTATTTTTTCTTTTCATATTCACTAAGTATGAAAGTTGACTCGTTAAAAAGGAAACATGTAATATTGGTTTGTGATTGTGCATGCATGTTTATATTTTGTAAAACTATACAAGAAACCAACAAAAAAGATTAAAAAAAAAGACAAGGTACATTAAATTTTGTAAACGTTTATTTCTAAAATTTATCGATGAAATGGTAGATAAATTTATTGATAAGAGAATGTATTGACAATGGAGAGTGTTGGCTAATATATTGATATTAGCGTGTGTGTCACCCCTTTCTCAATGTATGGAGCTCGATTAATTTCTTTTTACAATTTTTTTCCAACTTCGACCCCATTAATTTGTTGTTAAACTACCAAAATATATTTACTAAACTATTTAATATATTTAAAGTTTACTTTTGTAATTTAATTTAATATTTTAATGATGTATTATGTCATTCTCCCATAAGTAATCAAATACTTGTATTCTTGTATTTGAGATGTAATAACAATATACTAGATGTTTTATTATATATAGTTTAAAATTACATATGCTTTAGTAAATAGTGTATATTTTATTTGATAAATATTTTCATGTGTAAATATTGTCAACAATTATTATTCTTTGACCAACCATGAAGAAACTTATAAATCAATAACTTCAATTAAATTTTTAATTAAAAAATGATTTTCTTTTTTCTTTTTTTAATCACTGAATAAGAAAGTTAATTCATTAAAAAGGAAACATGTACATTTTGTTTGTGATTGTGCATGCATGTTTACATTTGTAACATTTTATAAAAAAACCCATTAAAAATTAGAAAAGACAGGGTACATAAAAATTTAATGATTTTAAAACTTTATTTTTAAAACAAAAATCAGGGCAAGCGCCATATGGGAATTGAAAACCAAGAAAGGTAACAATCATATGAAAGATATTAAGACACGAAATAAAACCCTTTTAAAATTTGAAAATATATTTGAAGTCCTGATGGTTTGAAATAGTTTATGATTTCTCAATTGATTTTTTCCGTGCAACTATTTTTTAAATTTGTGATTATTAATTGTTCTAAGAATTATAATTATATTAATTGATGTAAAAAACTATATAACATATTATTTTTTCCTTGTAGTAATCAATTAAGATTTGAAATTACATAAGATATATAATCTAATTTAAATGTGAAATTTTCAATTAATATTTCCATTTTTATAATAAAAAGTTAAATTAAAATATATGCCCAAAGTAGAATTAATAATATGTGTATTTAATTAAAATAATTCTATTAACTTAAAATGGAAAAAATGCTTTATAAATTCTTTCGTTTTACTAAAAATGAGAGGGGTCTATCTTTTGACCAATTTTTAGAGATTTATATTAGGTAAAATCTTATTATGGGTCAATATATTATAAATTTACTTAAATTTGGTCAATAAATCAGAAACCATTAAAAATATTCGAAACGTAATCAATTTTACCTATTTTAGTAAAATAATAATTAATAATAGAGATAGTATATAGTAGTTCATTTTAAAATATTAAAAACATAATAGTATTTTAGGTATCGACTCCATATTATGAGCATTCTTAAAAAATTGTCTAAACGAGTCTCTTACTATTTATAATAAATAATAACATTTATATTAAATGAAAACGGAAAACAAATATCATTTTAATCAATGTCTCTGTAGTTTTTAATTGTTTATTATATTTATAATATATTAATGAATTCATTTTAATCAATATTTTTTTTTTTAATAAAATCAACAAGGAGAATTATTCTCATGTTCTATTGTATATTTTTCTCGTAATACTCTTAAAAAAAAGAGGCTCATCGTCTCTATTTTATTTACATCACAGTCAATCTTCTTTTTATTTGAATATTTTATATTTAGATATTTATTCGTAAAATAAGAATATTTAATTATAGGGTATAGTAATATTAGATGAAATGTGATTGGTAATAACATTTTAAACAGAACCTCCTAAATCGTGAAAACACATTGAAAAAAATTATTATTAAAAAAAATCAAATGAGTACTAATAGTTTTGGTTCACTAAACGATGTCTAACTATATAATGTTTTTAATTAGATAATAAATTATGAAAAAAAAAACAATAACTATTGAGTTTAATTTATATTACAATAGAATATAAATATTGATTTGGTCATTGAATCCCTTATTTGATAGATGGAATGAATTAAGGATATCATGCAAAAAAGAATAATTAATAATAAAATTAAAAACAAATTTAAGATCAAAATTTAAAAAGGCATAAATATTAAAAACATAAAATCAAAACAAATATCGAGTAATATTTAGATTATTACAAAAGAAGTAAATATTGCAAAGTAAACATGAAAATTAGTCATAAAATTTTTTTGCCTCCAATTTTACTTTTACTTCACTTAAAGCAGAAAATGGAGAAACCAAAAACTCTTATCATCATCATTTAAAGAAGAAACATGTGTCTGCTTCCCATATGCAGATACATGAACAAAAGTCTTTATTCCATCGTTGACCTTATGAATGCATATATCTTATCTCTTTCGGATCTTGGCCATGCTTCTCTTCTTTCGTTCTTCCACACTTTCGAATTTATAGTGAATTGACGCTACATGATTTGCAAATTTTTGGGATGTATTAAAAACATTGTAGCACTTTGGACATGTGTATGGTCCATATTTTTTGAATGGTAGACTGTGGATTCTTCCATCATTCATGTGTTCATCGTTCTTCTTCCTTTTACTATTGTTCTTGCTATCAACCCTATCATTGTCTCCATCATCAACATCAAAGTTAAGTGTTTGAGATAACCACCTGCGTGGTTGTGATGATGAATCTCCACGAAGACCAGGATGATAAGAAACAACGAAAGCATTGGTCATCATATTGTTGGCGTTGGTGGCATCATTAATATCATTATAAATCGATATTGTATTGGAACTTCCAAATTGTACTTCAAGCATCCGCATCGCATTCCTAATTCCTGGAGCATGACTAGTGACCTTTGGAGAAGTACATGAAGATGAAGAATCGTAATCGAATAAAGAATTTGTGTTATTACCGGTGAGTTTGTTGTTGACATACAACGATCTCATCATCTTATCAGTTTCCGTGTTGGGCGATTCAGGAGGCAGAGGAGGGGGAGGAAGAAGAGGAGAACATAATATATTTTTGAAATTCATCGATGAAATAGAAGTAAAATTAATTGAGATGAGAGAGTATTGAATGAGGAGATGGTGACCTATATATTGAAGTCTCTGTGCGTTTGTGTGTCACCCCTCTCACAATGTTTAAAGCTTAACAATTTGGTTTTCATTGGTAAATATGGACAACATTTATTATTCTTTGACCATTCATAGATGTATTTTGAATTTAATTACGTCAATTGAAATTCAAAATTAAAAAATTGTTTTATTTTTTCTTTTCATATTCACTAAGTATGAAAGTTGACTCGTTAAAAAGGAAACATGTAATATTGGTTTGTGATTGTGCATGCATGTTTATATTTTGTAAAACTATACAAAAAACCAACAAAAAAGATAAAAAAAAAAGACAAGGTACATTAAATTTTGTAAACGTTTATTTCTAAAATTTATCGATGAAATGGTAGATAAATTTATTGATAAGAGAATGTATTGACAATGGAGAGTGTTGGCTAATATATTGATATTAGCGTGTGTGTCACCCCTTTCTCAATGTATGGAGCTCGATTAATTTCTTTTTACAATTTTTTTCCAACTTCGACCCCATTAATTTGTTGTTAAACTACCAAAATATATTTACTAAACTATTTAATATATTTAAAGTTTACTTTTGTAATTTAATTTAATATTTTAATGATGTATTATGTCATTCTCCCATAAGTAATCAAATACTTGTATTCTTGTATTTGAGATGTAATAACAATATACTAGATGTTTTATTATATATAGTTTAAAATTACATATGCTTTAGTAAATAGTGTATATTTTATTTGATAAATATTTTCATGTGTAAATATTGTCAACAATTATTATTCTTTGACCAACCATGGAGAAACTTATAAATCAATAACTTCAATTAAATTTTTAATTAAAAAATGATTTTCTTTTTTCTTTTTTTAATCACTGAATAAGAAAGTTAATTCATTAAAAAGGAAACATGTACATTTTGTTTGTGATTGTGCATGCATGTTTACATTTGTAACATTTTATAAAAAAACCCATTAAAAATTAGAAAAGACAGGGTACATAAAAATTTAATGATTTTAAAACTTTATTTTTAAAACAAAAATCAGGGCAAGCGCCATATGGGAATTGAAAACCAAGAAAGGTAACAATCATATGAAAGATATTAAGACACGAAATAAAACCCTTTTAAAATTTGAAAATATATTTGAAGTCCTGATGGTTTGAAATAGTTTATGATTTCTCAATTGATTTTTTCCGTGCAACTATTTTTTAAATTTGTGATTATTAATTGTTCTAAGAATTATAATTATATTAATTGATGTAAAAAACTATATAACATATTATTTTTTCCTTGTAGTAATCAATTAAGATTTGAAATTACATAAGATATATAATCTAATTTAAATGTGAAATTTTCAATTAATATTTCCATTTTTATAATAAAAAGTTAAATTAAAATATATGCCCAAAGTAGAATTAATAATATGTGTATTTAATTAAAATAATTCTATTAACTTAAAATGGAAAAAATGCTTTATAAATTCTTTCGTTTTACTAAAAATGAGAGGGGTCTATCTTTTGACCAATTTTTAGAGATTTATATTAGGTAAAATCTTATTATGGGTCAATATATTATAAATTTACTTAAATTTGGTCAATAAATCAGAAACCATTAAAAATATTCGAAACGTAATCAATTTTACCTATTTTAGTAAAATAATAATTAATAATAGAGATAGTATATAGTAGTTCATTTTAAAATATTAAAAACATAATAGTATTTTAGGTATCGACTCCATATTATGAGCATTCTTAAAAAATTGTCTAAACGAGTCTCTTACTATTTATAATAAATAATAACATTTATATTAAATGAAAACGGAAAACAAATATCATTTTAATCAATGTCTCTGTAGTTTTTAATTGTTTATTATATTTATAATATATTAATGAATTCATTTTAATCAATATTTTTTTTTTTAATAAAATCAACAAGGAGAATTATTCTCATGTTCTATTGTATATTTTTCTCGTAATACTCTTAAAAAAAAGAGGCTCATCGTCTCTATTTTATTTACATCACAGTCAATCTTCTTTTTATTTGAATATTTTATATTTAGATATTTATTCGTAAAATAAGAATATTTAATTATAGGGTATAGTAATATTAGATGAAATGTGATTGGTAATAACATTTTAAACAGAACCTCCTAAATCGTGAAAACACATTGAAAAAAATTATTATTAAAAAAAATCAAATGAGTACTAATAGTTTTGGTTCACTAAACGATGTCTAACTATATAATGTTTTTAATTAGATAATAAATTATGAAAAAAAAAACAATAACTATTGAGTTTAATTTATATTACAATAGAATATAAATATTGATTTGGTCATTGAATCCCTTATTTGATAGATGGAATGAATTAAGGATATCATGCAAAAAAGAATAATTAATAATAAAATTAAAAACAAATTTAAGATCAAAATTTAAAAAGGCATAAATATTAAAAACATAAAATCAAAACAAATATCGAGTAATATTTAGATTATTACAAAAGAAGTAAATATTGCAAAGTAAACATGAAAATTAGTCATAAAATTTTTTTGCCTCCAATTTTACTTTTACTTCACTTAAAGCAGAAAATGGAGAAACCAAAAACTCTTATCATCATCATTTAAAGAAGAAACATGTGTCTGCTTCCCATATGCAGATACATGAACAAAAGTCTTTATTCCATCGTTGACCTTATGAATGCATATATCTTATCTCTTTCGGATCTTGGCCATGCTTCTCTTCTTTCGTTCTTCCACACTTTCGAATTTATAGTGAATTGACGCTACATGATTTGCAAATTTTTGGGATGTATTAAAAACATTGTAGCACTTTGGACATGTGTATGGTCCATATTTTTTGAATGGTAGACTGTGGATTCTTCCATCATTCATGTGTTCATCGTTCTTCTTCCTTTTACTATTGTTCTTGCTATCAACCCTATCATTGTCTCCATCATCAACATCAAAGTTAAGTGTTTGAGATAACCACCTGCGTGGTTGTGATGATGAATCTCCACGAAGACCAGGATGATAAGAAACAACGAAAGCATTGGTCATCATATTGTTGGCGTTGGTGGCATCATTAATATCATTATAAATCGATATTGTATTGGAACTTCCAAATTGTACTTCAAGCATCCGCATCGCATTCCTAATTCCTGGAGCATGACTAGTGACCTTTGGAGAAGTACATGAAGATGAAGAATCGTAATCGAATAAAGAATTTGTGTTATTACCGGTGAGTTTGTTGTTGACATACAACGATCTCATCATCTTATCAGTTTCCGTGTTGGGCGATTCAGGAGGCAGAGGAGGGGGAGGAAGAAGAGGAGAACATAATATATTTTTGAAATTCATCGATGAAATAGAAGTAAAATTAATTGAGATGAGAGAGTATTGAATGAGGAGATGGTGACCTATATATTGAAGTCTCTGTGCGTTTGTGTGTCACCCCTCTCACAATGTTTAAAGCTTAACAATTTGGTTTTCATTGGTAAATATGGACAACATTTATTATTCTTTGACCATTCATAGATGTATTTTGAATTTAATTACGTCAATTGAAATTCAAAATTAAAAAATTGTTTTATTTTTTCTTTTCATATTCACTAAGTATGAAAGTTGACTCGTTAAAAAGGAAACATGTAATATTGGTTTGTGATTGTGCATGCATGTTTATATTTTGTAAAACTATACAAAAAACCAACAAAAAAGATAAAAAAAAAAGACAAGGTACATTAAATTTTGTAAACGTTTATTTCTAAAATTTATCGATGAAATGGTAGATAAATTTATTGATAAGAGAATGTATTGACAATGGAGAGTGTTGGCTAATATATTGATATTAGCGTGTGTGTCACCCCTTTCTCAATGTATGGAGCTCGATTAATTTCTTTTTACAATTTTTTTCCAACTTCGACCCCATTAATTTGTTGTTAAACTACCAAAATATATTTACTAAACTATTTAATATATTTAAAGTTTACTTTTGTAATTTAATTTAATATTTTAATGATGTATTATGTCATTCTCCCATAAGTAATCAAATACTTGTATTCTTGTATTTGAGATGTAATAACAATATACTAGATGTTTTATTATATATAGTTTAAAATTACATATGCTTTAGTAAATAGTGTATATTTTATTTGATAAATATTTTCATGTGTAAATATTGTCAACAATTATTATTCTTTGACCAACCATGGAGAAACTTATAAATCAATAACTTCAATTAAATTTTTAATTAAAAAATGATTTTCTTTTTTCTTTTTTTAATCACTGAATAAGAAAGTTAATTCATTAAAAAGGAAACATGTACATTTTGTTTGTGATTGTGCATGCATGTTTACTGTAATACCCCGTAAATTTATAAACGCTCTGGTTAATATTATTATGATCAACTGGGTTCCGGGGTACTCTGAGTAATTATTTGATAAAATAATTAGACTAAACTGACGAACTCAGAGTCGATTAAATTAATAGTATTTAACGTTGAGTTTTTATAATTTGATGTAATTGAGCTAATTTTGGACATTTAGTAGTGTTACTAAAAATGATAGTTTCTATACTATCTATTTTCTTTTCATTTTCCTTGAAAACCAAACAAAAGCTAAAAGAGATAGAAAGAAAGAAAAGGAAAAAGGGAAGGAAGGAAAGGAAAAGAAAGAGGAAGAAGAGAAATTTTCCAAAAGCTCAAGAATCATCATCAATTCATCTGTTCTTCGTTTAATCGTCTCTGTATCAACCTCCTCGTCTAGTAATCCAGGTGGGTTCTAGTTAGACTCTTTAGGGTAGAGTTTTATTGAGTTAGAGTTAGATTGGAATTGTGGAAATTGATTAATTTTGCATGAAATTCATGAATCTAACTGTTAAAACTCAATGTGTGATTATATGCTATACTGGTTGTTGTATTATAACATGTTTTATTGCTTGGTGATTGATCAAAATGGATTTTTGGGTTGAAATGGGTTGATCCCGTAGCAGAAAAATTCTGCAGAAAATTCTGCAGAATTTTCCTCTGCTCATACGCGTATTGGTCGAGGTAATACGCGTATGGAGCTTGTCAATACGCGTACGGCAAGGGCAATACGCGTATGGATGGCCGGGCATTTTGAGCAATACGCGTATCGCTTGGGGCAATACGCGTATGGCTGGGCGAGCATTTGGGCAATACGCGTACGGGGAGTGCCAATACGCGTACGGCCAGGAGAGTTACAGAATCCTGCTGTTGTGATTTATTTTTCCGATCGATTGTTTACAATGCCGTAACTTTTTGTACGTAACTCGGATTGGAACAATTTTGATATCGTTGGAAAGATAATAAAATGTACTTTCTTATTTCTTTGGTTTTAAAATCGTTGGCCAATTTAATAAAGTCGGGATTTCTGAAATTGTGTCGTTTTATCGACTTTTATCTGTTAATTGTGTAAAATTATTATTGACAATATATGCATGTTAAAATATGGACTAGGCAGGGTGAGGATTATTACCAAAACTGTGTCGGAAGTGTGATTGTTCCATGTGTAGCAACGCTCGTGCATGAAGGCCGAGGCGTATGTATTTCTGTTTATCAATAACCACAGTTGTGCGGTGTAGTTCATGAGACTCGAGCACCTCCTCTGAACGTTATACACAACTACTTGGCAGGTTTGAGTCCCGTGTTAAGTACGGTTGGAGCCTACGGGTAAAGAGACTTGTGACGGTGTACGGGCCGTGAGAAGTGACGGATCACGGTGTACGGACCGGTGATCCCGAATCCAATCGTATGCCAAGTAGCTACAAGGATCCATGACTCGGATCGCCTTCTAGACGTAGAAGGGTACGGGAAAAGGGGATACCTTGGTATTGGTTATTGATATGTGAGTTCTTGAGTGTACGGACTCAGAACGTATTTCGGTACTTTGTGAATCCTTGAGTTACAGGCTCAAGAGGTACTTCGGTACTAGTGTGAGTTTACAGGCTCACCGTGGCGGTTACTTGTGTGTGTGTACTCATGGTCTTTCCCCTTTCCCCTTGGACATGAGTTAGGACTTTGTTAGAACCTTTTAAAGCCGAGAGGACTTTAAGATAGGGAACTCACTGAGATTTGATGTATCTCACCCCACTGTTGTTGTTTACATCACAGGTTCTGCAGGTTCGGCGAAGGGTAAGGACAAGGTTATTTGACTTTCCTTACGGATCGTGGTTTTGTGATGGCATGGCTTCCGCTATGGCGTTATGTTTTGAGATCATTGTATTGATCTAGTTCTTAGTTTTTATCATTTTGGAACATCTTGTATATGTAATGCCTTAGACTTTTAGTTCTTTTGTATTAGAGGCATTTATATATATAATGTGTTAACTAGGAACTTATTATGTTTCAGTACCAAAAGTGAAAGTCATGTATAATATATGATTTGATGCATGTATTATTATATGGTCTTTACAGTTGGTATCAAAGCAGGTCGTATCCTCGACCTAGCCATGGAATAGAATAAGTATTTCTTTCCGTTTCATATGCGGCGTGTCGCCATGGGTCTTGTCTGTTATATTTATGGTATTGAGTCTGATCAACTTAATCCTATTGATATGGAATTCAGGAACATGGCTGATAGACGCAGAAACAACCGTGGAAGACCAAGGACTACTCCAGCTGGGACAGTTCCACAAGGTGATGAAGGGAATGCCCCGTTGTACCAATTTATGCAACAGATGCAGCAACAGCAGAATCAGTTCATGCAAGGAATGATGCAACAAATGGCTGATGGTCTGCATCCTCCAGTGGTTGTTTCGGAAGTTACAGGACGAACCTACAGGGAATTTGTTCGTATGAATCCTCCGGAGTTTCAAGGTGGGCTAGATCCGGTGAAGGCACACGAATGGATAACAGAAATGGAACGGATTTTTCTGATAGTTCATTGCAGTGAGGAGAATAAGGTGGTCTTTGCTTCTCACTGGTTGAAGGGTCCTGCCATGAGGTGGTGGGAGAGCGCTTCAGCCTTGATGACAACTCAGGAAGTGCCGAAAGTGTGGGAACAGTTTAAGGTAATCTTTATGGAGAAATATTTTCCGAGTTCTTTAAGGTCTCAAAAGGAGTTTGAGTTCCAACAGTTGAGACAGGGAAATTTATCAGTGGCTTCCTATGCGGAACAATTTGAGATCATGGCTGACTATTCTAGACAGGCCATGTATGCTCCTGATGAGAGGTGGAAGATAGATCAGTTTCTGTTTGGGTTAAGGGCTGAGATTTCACACAGCGTGTCTCAACGGGAATTTGCTACTTATGCTGAAATGTTAAGACAATGTTATGTGGCGGAAAATAGCTTGAAAAAGATACAAATGGAGGTGGATTCGAACAGGGTAACTCAAAGTGACAATGGAAGGTCGAATCAACAGTTTAGGCAAAGACAACAGTCTTCCAAAGGGAAGCAAGTACAGGGCTCTAGAACTAGTGTGCCTCCAGTATGTCGCACTTGTGGAAGGAGTCATTTTGGTAGGTGCTATTCGGATGGGATACGGTGTTATCAGTGTAACAAGATGGGTCATGTAGCGAGAGATTGTCCTCAGAGTAGGAATCAGACACAAGGGAAGACTACGGGTCGAGTATATACTCTGGATGCAAGGAAAGCAAAGGGTGATAATTCCTTGATTGCGGGTACGTGTTTTGTTAATGGTCAACCTTGTTTTGTTTTATTTGACTGTGGGGCTACACATTCTTTTGTGTCTTTAAGATGTGTGAAGCGACTTGGGTTTCAAACTATTCCTTTGTTTCCTCCTATGGTGGTTACTACTGCCATGGATGAAATGGTTGAAACACCCCTGATGTGTGAAAATTGTGTGTTGTCGGTAAACGAAAGAGTCTTCCAAATTGATCTTATTTGTCTGCCGCTCATGAAAGTGGATGTTGTTCTGGGAATGGACTGGCTTTCAGCTAATTCGGTTTTTATCGGTTGTGAGGAGAAGCTAATTATTATTCCATCTGTTGAGGCTACTCCGAAAGATGTATTATCAACGATTTTAGAAGGTACGGTTGGAATGGTAAATTTCTTGTTTAAGAAAGAGAAATCTGTTTTAATGGTTCTTACTAAGGAAGGAAGTAGTGAACAGCAAGTTCTGAGTATTCCAATAGTGTGTGAATTTCCTGAAGTGTTTCCTGAGGATGTTTCTTCTCTTCCTCCGGAGAGAGAAGTTGAGTTCTCTATTGACCTGATACCGGGAACGGCTCCTATATCCGTTTCTCCGTATCGGATGGCACCGCTTGAATTAAGAGAATTAAAGGACCAATTGGAGGACTTGATGTCTAAGCATTTCGTTAGGCCTAGTGTTTCACCGTGGGGAGCTCCAGTGTTGTTGGTAAAGAAGAAAGATGGGGGAATGCGGTTGTGCATTGATTATCGTAAGTTGAATAAAGTCACCATTAAGAATAAGTATCCCTTACCAAGGATAGACGACTTGTTAGATCAATTGAAAGGAGCCTGTGTGTTCTCGAAGATTGATTTACGGTCGGGTTATCACCAGATTCGAGTGAAGAGTTCCGATGTGCCAAAGACTGCATTTAGGACACGTTACGGTCATTACGAATTCTTAGTGATGCCTTTCGGTGTGACTAATGCTCCAGCTGTTTTCATGGATTACATGAATCGAATATTTCAGGCTTACTTGGACCAATTTGTGGTAATCTTTATTGACGACATTCTTATTTATTCTCGTACTCCACAAGAGCACGGAGAACATCTGAGGATTGTCTTATCGGTCTTGCAAGAGAAGCAATTGTTTGCTAAGTTGAGCAAGTGTGAGTTTTGGATGTCGGAAGTTAATTTTCTTGGACATGTGATATCTCGAGGTGGTGTGGCAGTGGATCCATCGAAAGTAGAAGCAGTGATTAATTGGGAGAGACCGAGAAATGTTTCAGAAGTCAGAAGTTTCTTGGGATTGGCCGGTTACTATAGAAGGTTTAATAAGGGCTTTTCTCAATTGGCCTTACCAATGACGAAACTTACTCGGAAGGATGTTACGTTTGAATGGGATTCAGGTTGCGAACAAAGTTTTATACATTTGAAGGAAAGTTTGACGAGTGCTCCAGTATTTATTATTCCTGATCCTAACAACTCTTATGAAGTATTCTGTGATGCTTCTAAGAGGGGATTAGGGGGTGTTCTGATGCAAGGTGGTCAAGTGGTAGCTTATGCTTCTCGACAGTTAAAAGTTCATGAGAAGAATTATCCAACTCATGATTTGGAACTAGCTGCAGTGGTTTTTGCACTGAAGGTGTGGCGTCATTATTTATATGGTGTACGTTTTGAAATGTTCAGTGACCACAAAAGTTTGAAGTATTTGTTTGATCAAAAGGAGTTGAATATGCGACAAAGAAGGTGGATGGAGTACTTAAAGGATTATGATTTAGAATTGAAGTATCATCCAGGAAAGGCGAATAAAGTAGCGGATGCTTTAAGTCGGAAAATGGTTCATAGTGCGGAATTGATGATTTTAGAGTATTCATTGTTGGAAAAGTTTAGAGATCTTAATCTCCAGTTTGTGTGGACTCCGAATGGTGTGATTATGGGAAATTTGAATGTCAATTCTACTTTGAGAGTTGAGATTCAACAGGCACAATTGTTAGAGGAAGAGTTACAAGAATTGTTACTTCAGCCGGGTTTTACACAAGCGACAGATGGGATTGTTCTGTTTAATCAAAGGATTTGTGTTCCGAGGGATGAGACATTGAAAAGGAAGATTTTAGACGAAGCTCATGAAGGTACTTTTACGATACATCCTGGTTCTTCAAAGATGTATCAGGATTTAAAGAAGGATTATTGGTGGTCCGGGATGAAAAAGGATATAGCGGAGTATGTGTCAGAATGTGCGGTGTGTCAACAGGTGAAGATTGAACACCAAAGACCGGGCGGTTTGTTACAACCTTTGGATATTCCAGTTTGGAAGTGGGATAGTATTTCTATGGATTTTGCAGTAGGGTTACCCCGTACCCAAGGTGGGTATGATTCTATTTGGGTGATTGTAGATCGACTAACGAAATCTGCACACTTCTTAGCCGTAAAGACTACTCATAAGGCAAGTCATCTTGCAAGGTTGTTTATTGCTGAGATTGTGAGATTGCATGGTATTCCTTCCAGTATTGTGTCCGATAGAGATCCGAAGTTTACTTCGAGATTTTGGAAAGTGTTCCAACAAGCGATGGGTACGAATCTGTGTTTGAGCACGTCGAATCATCCTCAAACGGATGGTCAGACTGAACGAACAATACAAACGATGAAGGATATGTTAAGAGCTTGTGTGTTAGAGAGTAGAGGGAATTGGAAAGAACTTTTACCGTTAATTGAGTTTTCATATAACAATAGTTACCATGCGAGCATCGGTATGGCTCCTTATGAAGCATTGTATGGGAGAAAGTGTAGGACACCTTTGTGTTGGGCTGAAATTGGCGAAGATAGGATTTTGGGACCCGAGATTATTCAAGAGACTACGAAAAAGATTCGAATGATCCGCGAGAAGGTTAAACAAGCACAAGATCGTCAGAAGAGTTATGCGGACAATCGTAGGAGACCTTTGGAATTTGAGGAAGGTGACCATGTATTTCTGAAAGTTACTCCGAGATTGAGATTGAAAGGACCGTTTAAGTCACGTAAGTTAAGTCCGAGATACGTGGGACCGTATCAGATTTTAGAAAGGATTGGTGAAGTTGCTTATAGATTAGCCTTACCACCCTCTCTATCCGAGATGCATGACGTTTTTCACGTATCTCAGCTCCGTAAGTTTATTCCAGATCCTCTTCAGCCGATTCTACCCGAATCAGTGGAAATTGAAGCGGATTTGACTTTTGAACCACAACCGAGTTTTATTGTGGGAAGGGAAACAAAAGTGTTAAGGAACAAAGATATTCCACTTGTTAAGGTGCAATGGGATATGACGCATCCGGGCGATGCTACTTGGGAACTAGAATCGGAAATGCGAGATTCTTATCCACATCTGTTCAGGTAATATTCTAAATTCGAGGACGAATTTCTATTTAAGGGGGGGAGGATGTAATACCCCGTAAATTTATAAACGCTCTGGTTAATATTATTATGATCAACTGGGTTCCGGGGTACTCTGAGTAATTATTTGATAAAATAATTAGACTAAACTGACGAACTCAGAGTCGATTAAATTAATAGTATTTAACGTTGAGTTTTTATAATTTGATGTAATTGAGCTAATTTTGGACATTTAGTAGTGTTACTAAAAATGATAGTTTCTATACTATCTATTTTCTTTTCATTTTCCTTGAAAACCAAACAAAAGCTAAAAGAGATAGAAAGAAAGAAAAGGAAAAAGGGAAGGAAGGAAAGGAAAAGAAAGAGGAAGAAGAGAAATTTTCCAAAAGCTCAAGAATCATCATCAATTCATCTGTTCTTCGTTTAATCGTCTCTGTATCAACCTCCTCGTCTAGTAATCCAGGTGGGTTCTAGTTAGACTCTTTAGGGTAGAGTTTTATTGAGTTAGAGTTAGATTGGAATTGTGGAAATTGATTAATTTTGCATGAAATTCATGAATCTAACTGTTAAAACTCAATGTGTGATTATATGCTATACTGGTTGTTGTATTATAACATGTTTTATTGCTTGGTGATTGATCAAAATGGATTTTTGGGTTGAAATGGGTTGATCCCGTAGCAGAAAAATTCTGCAGAAAATTCTGCAGAATTTTCCTCTGCTCATACGCGTATTGGTCGAGGTAATACGCGTATGGAGCTTGTCAATACGCGTACGGCAAGGGCAATACGCGTATGGATGGCCGGGCATTTTGAGCAATACGCGTATCGCTTGGGGCAATACGCGTATGGCTGGGCGAGCATTTGGGCAATACGCGTACGGGGAGTGCCAATACGCGTACGGCCAGGAGAGTTACAGAATCCTGCTGTTGTGATTTATTTTTCCGATCGATTGTTTACAATGCCGTAACTTTTTGTACGTAACTCGGATTGGAACAATTTTGATATCGTTGGAAAGATAATAAAATGTACTTTCTTATTACTTTGGTTTTAAAATCGTTGGCCAATTTAATAAAGTCGGGATTTCTGAAATTGTGTCGTTTTATCGACTTTTATCTGTTAATTGTGTAAAATTATTATTGACAATATATGCATGTTAAAATATGGACTAGGCAGGGTGAGGATTATTACCAAAACTGTGTCGGAAGTGTGATTGTTCCATGTGTAGCAACGCTCGTGCATGAAGGCCGAGGCGTATGTATTTCTGTTTATCAATAACCACAGTTGTGCGGTGTAGTTCATGAGACTCGAGCACCTCCTCTGAACGTTATACACAACTACTTGGCAGGTTTGAGTCCCGTGTTAAGTACGGTTGGAGCCTACGGGTAAAGAGACTTGTGACGATGTACGGGCCGTGAGAAGTGACGGATCACGGTGTACGGACCGGTGATCCCGAATCCAATCGTATGCCAAGTAGCTACAAGGATCCATGACTCGGATCGCCTTCTAGACGTAGAAGGGTACGGGAAAAGGGGATACCTTGGTATTGGTTATTGATATGTGAGTTCTTGAGTGTACGGACTCAGAACGTATTTCGGTACTTTGTGAATCCTTGAGTTACAGGCTCAAGAGGTACTTCGGTACTAGTGTGAGTTTACAGGCTCACCGTGGCGGTTACTTGTGTGTGTGTACTCATGGTCTTTCCCCTTTCCCCTTGGACATGAGTTAGGACTTTGTTAGAACCTTGTAAAGCCGAGAGGACTTTAAGATAGGGAACTCACTGAGATTTGATGTATCTCACCCCACTGTTGTTGTTTACATCACAGGTTCTGCAGGTTCGGCGAAGGGTAAGGACAAGGTTATTTGACTTTCCTTACGGATCGTGGTTTTGTGATGGCATGGCTTCCGCTATGGCGTTATGTTTTGAGATCATTGTATTGATCTAGTTCTTAGTTTTTATCATTTTGGAACATCTTGTATATGTAATGCCTTAGACTTTTAGTTCTTTTGTATTAGAGGCATTTATATATATAATGTGTTAACTAGGAACTTATTATGTTTCAGTACCAAAAGTGAAAGTCATGTATAATATATGATTTGATGCATGTATTATTATATGGTCTTTACATTTACATTTGTAACATTTTATAAAAAAACCCATTAAAAATTAGAAAAGACAGGGTACATAAAAATTTAATGATTTTAAAACTTTATTTTTAAAACAAAAATCAGGGCAAGCGCCATATGGGAATTGAAAACCAAGAAAGGTAACAATCATATGAAAGATATTAAGACACGAAATAAAACCCTTTTAAAATTTGAAAATATATTTGAAGTCCTGATGGTTTGAAATAGTTTATGATTTCTCAATTGATTTTTTCCGTGCAACTATTTTTTAAATTTGTGATTATTAATTGTTCTAAGAATTATAATTATATTAATTGATGTAAAAAACTATATAACATATTATTTTTTCCTTGTAGTAATCAATTAAGATTTGAAATTACATAAGATATATAATCTAATTTAAATGTGAAATTTTCAATTAATATTTCCATTTTTATAATAAAAAGTTAAATTAAAATATATGCCCAAAGTAGAATTAATAATATGTGTATTTAATTAAAATAATTCTATTAACTTAAAATGGAAAAAATGCTTTATAAATTCTTTCGTTTTACTAAAAATGAGAGGGGTCTATCTTTTGACCAATTTTTAGAGATTTATATTAGGTAAAATCTTATTATGGGTCAATATATTATAAATTTACTTAAATTTGGTCAATAAATCAGAAACCATTAAAAATATTCGAAACGTAATCAATTTTACCTATTTTAGTAAAATAATAATTAATAATAGAGAAAGTATATAGTAGTTCATTTTAAAATATTAAAAACATAATAGTATTTTAGGTATCGACTCCATATTATGAGCATTCTTAAAAAATTGTCTAAACGAGTCTCTTACTATTTATAATAAATAATAACATTTATATTAAATGAAAACGGAAAACAAATATCATTTTAATCAATGTCTCTGTAGTTTTTAATTGTTTATTATATTTATAATATATTAATGAATTCATTTTAATCAATATTTTTTTTTAATAAAATCAACAAGGAGAATTATTCTCATGTTCTATTGTATATTTTTCTCGTAATACTCTTAAAAAAAAGAGGCTCATCGTCTCTATTTTATTTACATCACAGTCAATCTTCTTTTTATTTGAATATTTTATATTTAGATATTTATTCGTAAAATAAGAATATTTAATTATAGGGTATAGTAATATTAGATGAAATGTGATTGGTAATAACATTTTAAACAGAACCTCCTAAATCGTGAAAACACATTGAAAAAAATTATTATTAAAAAAAATCAAATGAGTACTAATAGTTTTGGTTCACTAAACGATGTCTAACTATATAATGTTTTTAATTAGATAATAAATTATGAAAAAAAAACAATAACTATTGAGTTTAATTTATATTACAATAGAATATAAATATTGATTTGGTCATTGAATCCCTTATTTGATAGATGGAATGAATTAAGGATATCATGCAAAAAAGAATAATTAATAATAAAATTAAAAACAAATTTAAGATCAAAATTTAAAAAGGCATAAATATTAAAAACATAAAATCAAAACAAATATCGAGTAATATTTAGATTATTACAAAAGAAGTAAATATTGCAAAGTAAACATGAAAATTAGTCATAAAATTTTTTTGCCTCCAATTTTACTTTTACTTCACTTAAAGCAGAAAATGGAGAAACCAAAAACTCTTATCATCATCATTTAAAGAAGAAACATGTGTCTGCTTCCCATATGCAGATACATGAACAAAAGTCTTTATTCCATCGTTGACCTTATGAATGCATATATCTTATCTCTTTCGGATCTTGGCCATGCTTCTCTTCTTTCGTTCTTCCACACTTTCGAATTTATAGTGAATTGACGCTACATGATTTGCAAATTTTTGGGATGTATTAAAAACATTGTAGCACTTTGGACATGTGTATGGTCCATATTTTTTGAATGGTAGACTGTGGATTCTTCCATCATTCATGTGTTCATCGTTCTTCTTCCTTTTACTATTGTTCTTGCTATCAACCCTATCATTGTCTCCATCATCAACATCAAAGTTAAGTGTTTGAGATAACCACCTGCGTGGTTGTGATGATGAATCTCCACGAAGACCAGGATGATAAGAAACAAAGAAAGCATTGGTCATCATATTGTTGGCGTTGGTGGCATCATTAATATCATTATAAATCGATATTGTATTGGAACTTCCAAATTGTACTTCAAGCATCCGCATCGCATTCCTAATTCCTGGAGCATGACTAGTGACCTTTGGAGAAGTACATGAAGATGAAGAATCGTAATCGGATAAAGAATTTGTGTTATTACCGGTGAGTTTGTTGTTGACATACAACGATCTCATCATCTTATCAGTTTCCGTGTTGGGCGATTCAGGAGGCAGAGGAGGGGGAGGAAGAAGAGGAGAACATAATATATTTTTGAAATTCATCGATGAAATGGAAGTAAAATTAATTGAGATGAGAGAGTATTGAATGAGGAGATGGTGACCTATATATTGAAGTCTCTGTGCGTTTGTGTGTCACCCCTCTCACAATGTTTAAAGCTTAACAATTTGGTTTTCATTGGTAAATATGGACAACATTTATTATTCTTTGACCATTCATAGATGTATTTTGAATTTAATTACGTCAATTGAAATTTAAAATTTAAAAATTGTTTTATTTTTTCTTTTCATATTCACTAAGTATGAAAGTTGACTCGTTAAAAAGGAAACATGTAATATTGGTTTGTGATTGTGCATGCATGTTTATATTTTGTAAAACTATACAAAAAACCAACAAAAAAGATAAAAAAAAAAAGACAAGGTACATTAAATTTTGTAAACGTTTATTTCTAAAATTTATCGATGAAATGGTAGATAAATTTATTGATAAGAGAATGTATTGACAATGGAGAGTGTTGGCTAATATATTGATATTAGCGTGTGTGTCACCCCTTTCTCAATGTATGGAGCTCGATTAATTTCTTTTTACAATTTTTTTCCAACTTCGACCCCATTAATTTGTTGTTAAACTACCAAAATATATTTACTAAACTATTTAATATATTTAAAGTTTACTTTTGTAATTTAATTTAATATTTTAATGATGTATTATGTCATTCTCCCATAAGTAATCAAATACTTGTATTCTTGTATTTGAGATGTAATAACAATATACTAGATGTTTTATTATATATAGTTTAAAATTACATATGCTTTAGTAAATAGTGTATATTTTATTTGATAAATATTTTCATGTGTAAATATTGTCAACAATTATTATTCTTTGACCAACCATGGAGAAACTTATAAATCAATAACTTCAATTAAATTTTTAATTAAAAAATGATTTTCTTTTTTCTTTTTTTAATCACTGAATAAGAAAGTTAATTCATTAAAAAGGAAACATGTACATTTTGTTTGTGATTGTGCATGCATGTTTACATTTGTAACATTTTATAAAAAAACCCATTAAAAATTAGAAAAGACAGGGTACATAAAAATTTAATGATTTTAAAACTTTATTTTTAAAACAAAAATCAGGGCAAGCGCCATATGGGAATTGAAAACCAAGAAAGGTAACAATCATATGAAAGATATTAAGACACGAAATAAAACCCTTTTAAAATTTGAAAATATATTTGAAGTCCTGATGGTTTGAAATAGTTTATGATTTCTCAATTGATTTTTTCCGTGCAACTATTTTTTAAATTTGTGATTATTAATTGTTCTAAGAATTATAATTATATTAATTGATGTAAAAAACTATATAACATATTATTTTTTCCTTGTAGTAATCAATTAAGATTTGAAATTACATAAGATATATAATCTAATTTAAATGTGAAATTTTCAATTAATATTTCCATTTTTATAATAAAAAGTTAAATTAAAATATATGCCCAAAGTAGAATTAATAATATGTGTATTTAATTAAAATAATTCTATTAACTTAAAATGGAAAAAATGCTTTATAAATTCTTTCGTTTTACTAAAAATGAGAGGGGTCTATCTTTTGACCAATTTTTAGAGATTTATATTAGGTAAAATCTTATTATGGGTCAATATATTATAAATTTACTTAAATTTGGTCAATAAATCAGAAACCATTAAAAATATTCGAAACGTAATCAATTTTACCTATTTTAGTAAAATAATAATTAATAATAGAGATAGTATATAGTAGTTCATTTTAAAATATTAAAAACATAATAGTATTTTAGGTATCGACTCCATATTATGAGCATTCTTAAAAAATTGTCTAAACGAGTCTCTTACTATTTATAATAAATAATAACATTTATATTAAATGAAAACGGAAAACAAATATCATTTTAATCAATGTCTCTGTAGTTTTTAATTGTTTATTATATTTATAATATATTAATGAATTCATTTTAATCAATATTTTTTTTTAATAAAATCAACAAGGAGAATTATTCTCATGTTCTATTGTATATTTTTCTCGTAATACTCTTAAAAAAAAGAGGCTCATCGTCTCTATTTTATTTACATCACAGTCAATCTTCTTTTTATTTGAATATTTTATATTTAGATATTTATTCGTAAAATAAGAATATTTAATTATAGGGTATAGTAATATTAGATGAAATGTGATTGGTAATAACATTTTAAACAGAACCTCCTAAATCGTGAAAACACATTGAAAAAAATTATTTTTAAAAAAAATCAAATGAGTACTAATAGTTTTGGTTCACTAAACGATGTCTAACTATATAATGTTTTTAATTAGATAATAAATTATGAAAAAAAAACAATAACTATTGAGTTTAATTTATATTACAATAGAATATAAATATTGATTTGGTCATTGAATCCCTTATTTGATAGATGGAATGAATTAAGGATATCATGCAAAAAAGAATAATTAATAATAAAATTAAAAACAAATTTAAGATCAAAATTTAAAAAGGCATAAATATTAAAAACATAAAATCAAAACAAATATCGAGTAATATTTAGATTATTACAAAAGAAGTAAATATTGCAAAGTAAACATGAAAATTAGTCATAAAATTTTTTTGCCTCCAATTTTACTTTTACTTCACTTAAAGCAGAAAATGGAGAAACCAAAAACTCTTATCATCATCATTTAAAGAAGAAACATGTGTCTGCTTCCCATATGCAGATACATGAACAAAAGTCTTTATTCCATCGTTGACCTTATGAATGCATATATCTTATCTCTTTCGGATCTTGGCCATGCTTCTCTTCTTTCGTTCTTCCACACTTTCGAATTTATAGTGAATTGACGCTACATGATTTGCAAATTTTTGGGATGTATTAAAAACATTGTAGCACTTTGGACATGTGTATGGTCCATATTTTTTGAATGGTAGACTGTGGATTCTTCCATCATTCATGTGTTCATCGTTCTTCTTCCTTTTACTATTGTTCTTGCTATCAACCCTATCATTGTCTCCATCATCAACATCAAAGTTAAGTGTTTGAGATAACCACCTGCGTGGTTGTGATGATGAATCTCCACGAAGACCAGGATGATAAGAAACAAAGAAAGCATTGGTCATCATATTGTTGGCGTTGGTGGCATCATTAATATCATTATAAATCGATATTGTATTGGAACTTCCAAATTGTACTTCAAGCATCCGCATCGCATTCCTAATTCCTGGAGCATGACTAGTGACCTTTGGAGAAGTACATGAAGATGAAGAATCGTAATCGGATAAAGAATTTGTGTTATTACCGGTGAGTTTGTTGTTGACATACAACGATCTCATCATCTTATCAGTTTCCGTGTTGGGCGATTCAGGAGGCAGAGGAGGGGGAGGAAGAAGAGGAGAACATAATATATTTTTGAAATTCATCGATGAAATGGAAGTAAAATTAATTGAGATGAGAGAGTATTGAATGAGGAGATGGTGACCTATATATTGAAGTCTCTGTGCGTTTGTGTGTCACCCCTCTCACAATGTTTAAAGCTTAACAATTTGGTTTTCATTGGTAAATATGGACAACATTTATTATTCTTTGACCATTCATAGATGTATTTTGAATTTAATTACGTCAATTGAAATTTAAAATTTAAAAATTGTTTTATTTTTTCTTTTCATATTCACTAAGTATGAAAGTTGACTCGTTAAAAAGGAAACATGTAATATTGGTTTGTGATTGTGCATGCATGTTTATATTTTGTAAAACTATACAAAAAACCAACAAAAAAGATAAAAAAAAAAGACAAGGTACATTAAATTTTGTAAACGTTTATTTCTAAAATTTATCGATGAAATGGTAGATAAATTTATTGATAAGAGAATGTATTGACAATGGAGAGTGTTGGCTAATATATTGATATTAGTGTGTGTGTCACCCCTTTCTCAATGTATGGAGCTCGATTAATTTCTTTTTACAATTTTTTTCCAACTTCGACCCCATTAATTTGTTGTTAAACTACCAAAATATATTTACTAAACTATTTAATATATTTAAAGTTTACTTTTGTAATTTAATTTAATATTTTAATGATGTATTATGTCATTCTCCCATAAGTAATCAAATACTTGTATTCTTGTATTTGAGATGTAATAACAATATACTAGATGTTTTATTATATATAGTATAAAATTACATATGCTTTAGTAAATAGTGTATATTTTATTTGATAAATATTTTCATGTGTAAATATTGTCAACAATTATTATTCTTTGACCAACCATGGAGAAACTTATAAATCAATAACTTCAATTAAATTTTTAATTAAAAAATGATTTTCTTTTTTCTTTTTTTAATCACTGAATAAGAAAGTTAATTCATTAAAAAGGAAACATGTACATTTTGTTTGTGATTGATTGTGCTTGCATGTTTACATTTGTAACATTTTATAAAAAAACCCATTAAAAATTAGAAAAGACAGGGTACATAAAAATTTAATGATTTTAAAACTTTATTTTTAAAACAAAAATCAGGGCAAGCGCCATATGGGAATTGAAAACCAAGAAAGGTAACAATCATATGAAAGATATTAAGACACGAAATAAAACCCTTTTAAAATTTGAAAATATATTTGAAGTCCTGATGGTTTGAAATAGTTTATGATTTCTCAATTGATTTTTTCCGTGCAACTATTTTTTAAATTTGTGATTATTAATTGTTCTAAGAATTATAATTATATTAATTGATGTAAAAAACTATATAACATATTATTTTTTCCTTGTAGTAATCAATTAAGATTTGAAATTACATAAGATATATAATCTAATTTAAATGTGAAATTTTCAATTAATATTTCCATTTTTATAATAAAAAGTTAAATTAAAATATATGCCCAAAGTAGAATTAATAATATGTGTATTTAATTAAAATAATTCTATTAACTTAAAATGGAAAAAATGCTTTATAAATTCTTTCGTTTTACTAAAAATGAGAGGGGTCTATCTTTTGACCAATTTTTAGAGATTTATATTAGGTAAAATCTTATTATGGGTCAATATATTATAAATTTACTTAAATTTGGTCAATAAATCAGAAACCATTAAAAATATTCGAAACGTAATCAATTTTACCTATTTTAGTAAAATAATAATTAATAATAGAGATAGTATATAGTAGTTCATTTTAAAATATTAAAAACATAATAGTATTTTAGGTATCGACTCCATATTATGAGCATTCTTAAAAAATTGTCTAAACGAGTCTCTTACTATTTATAATAAATAATAACATTTATATTAAATGAAAACGGAAAACAAATATCATTTTAATCAATGTCTTTGTAGTTTTTAATTGTTTATTATATTTATAATATATTAATGAATTCATTTTAATCAATATTTTTTTTTTTAATAAAATCAACAAGGAGAATTATTCTCATGTTCCATTGTATATTTTTCTCGTAATACTCTTAAAAAAAAGAGGCTCATCGTCTCTATTTTATTTACATCACAGTCAATCTTCTTTTTATTTGAATATTTTATATTTAGATATTTATTCGTAAAATAAGAATATTTAATTATAGGGTATAGAAATATTAGATGAAATGTGATTGGTAATAACATTTTAAACAGAACCTCCTAAATCGTGAAAACACATTAAAAAAAATTATTATTAAAAAAAATCAAATGAGTACTAATAGTTTTGGTTCACTAAACGATGTCTAACTATATAATGTTTTTAATTAGATAATAAATTATGAAAAAAAAACAATAACTATTGAGTTTAATTTATATTACAATAGAATATAAATATTGATTTGGTCATTGAATCCCTTATTTGATAGATGGAATGAATTAAGGATATCATGCAAAAAAGAATAATTAATAATAAAATTAAAAACAAATTTAAGATCAAAATTTAAAAAGGCATAAATATTAAAAACATAAAATCAAAACAAATATCGAGTAATATTTAGATTATTACAAAAGAAGTAAATATTGCAAAGTAAACATGAAAATTAGTCATAAAATTTTTTTGCCTCCAATTTTACTTTTACTTCACTTAAAGCAGAAAATGGAGAAACCAAAAACTCTTATCATCATCATTTAAAGAAGAAACATGTGTCTGCTTCCCATATGCCGATACATGAACAAAAGTCTTTATTCCATCGTTGACCTTATGAATGCATATATCTTATCTCTTTCGGATCTTGGCCATGCTTCTCTTCTTTCGTTCTTCCACACTTTCGAATTTATAGTGAATTGACGCTACATGATTTGCAAATTTTTGGGATGTATTAAAAACATTGTAGCACTTTGGACATGTGTATGGTCCATATTTTTTGAATGGTAGACTGTGGATTCTTCCATCATTCATGTGTTCATCGTTCTTCTTCCTTTTACTATTGTTCTTGCTATCAACCCTATCATTGTCTCCATCATCAACATCAAAGTTAAGTGTTTGAGATAACCACCTGCGTGGTTGTGATGATGAATCTCCACGAAGACCAGGATGATAAGAAACAAAGAAAGCATTGGTCATCATATTGTTGGCGTTGGTGGCATCATTAATATCATTATAAATCGATATTGTATTGGAACTTCCAAATTGTACTTCAAGCATCCGCATCGCATTCCTAATTCCTGGAGCATGACTAGTGGCCTTTGGAGAAGTACATGAAGATGAAGAATCGTAATCGAATAAAGAATTTGTGTTATTACCGGTGAGTTTGTTGTTGACATACAACGATCTCATCATCTTATCAGTTTCCGTGTTGGGCGATTCAGGAGGCAGAGGAGGGGGAGGAAGAAGAGGAGAACATAATATATTTTTGAAATTCATCGATGAAATGGAAGTAAAATTAATTGAGATGAGAGAGTATTGAATGAGGAGATGGTGACCTATATATTGAAGTCTCTGTGCGTTTGTGTGTCACCCCTCTCACAATGTTTAAAGCTTAACAATTTGGTTTTCATTGGTAAATATGGACAACATTTATTATTCTTTGACCATTCATAGATGTATTTTGAATTTAATTACGTCAATTGAAATTTAAAATTTAAAAATTGTTTTATTTTTTCTTTTCATATTCACTAAGTATGAAAGTTGACTCGTTAAAAAGGAAACATGTAATATTGGTTTGTGATTGTGCATGCATGTTTATATTTTGTAAAACTATACAAAAAACCAACAAAAAAGATAAAAAAAAAGACAAGGTACATTAAATTTTGTAAACGTTTATTTCTAAAATTTATCGATGAAATGGTAGATAAATTTATTGATAAGAGAATGTATTGACAATGGAGAGTGTTGGCTAATATATTGATATTAGCGTGTGTGTCACCCCTTTCTCAATGTATGGAGCTCGATTAATTTCTTTTTACAATTTTTTTCCAACTTCGACCCCATTAATTTGTTGTTAAACTACCAAAATATATTTACTAAACTATTTAATATATTTAAAGTTTACTTTTGTAATTTAATTTAATATTTTAATGATGTATTATGTCATTCTCCCATAAGTAATCAAATACTTGTATTCTTGTATTTGAGATGTAATAACAATATACTAGATGTTTTATTATATATAGTTTAAAATTACATATGCTTTAGTAAATAGTGTATATTTTATTTGATAAATATTTTCATGTGTAAATATTGTCAACAATTATTATTCTTTGACCAACCATGGAGAAACTTATAAATCAATAACTTCAATTAAATTTTTAATTAAAAAATGATTTTCTTTTTTCTTTTTTTAATCACTGAATAAGAAAGTTAATTCATTAAAAAGGAAACATGTACATTTTGTTTGTGATTGTGCATGCATGTTTACATTTGTAACATTTTATAAAAAAACCCATTAAAAATTAGAAAAGACAGGGTACATAAAAATTTAATGATTTTAAAACTTTATTTTTAAAACAAAAATCAGGGCAAGCGCCATATGGGAATTGAAAACCAAGAAAGGTAACAATCATATGAAAGATATTAAGACACGAAATAAAACCCTTTTAAAATTTGAAAATATATTTGAAGTCCTGATGGTTTGAAATAGTTTATGATTTCTCAATTGATTTTTTCCGTGCAACTATTTTTAAAATTTGTGATTATTAATTGTTCTAAGAATTATAATTATATTAATTGATGTAAAAAACTATATAACATATTATTTTTTCCTTGTAGTAATCAATTAAGATTTGAAATTACATAAGATATATAATCTAATTTAAATGTGAAATTTTCAATTAATATTTCTATTTTTATAATAAAAAGTTAAATTAAAATATATGCCCAAAGTAGAATTAATAATATGTGTATTTAATTAAAATAATTCTATTAACTTAAAATGGAAAAAATGCTTTATAAATTCTTTCGTTTTACTAAAAATGAGAGGGGTCTATCTTTTGACCAATTTTTAGAGATTTATATTAGGTAAAATCTTATTATGGGTCAATATATTATAAATTTACTTAAATTTGGTCAATAAATCAGAAACCATTAAAAATATTCGAAACGTAATCAATTTAACCTATTTTAGTAAAATAATAATTAATAATAGAGATAGTATATAGTAGTTCATTTTAAAATATTAAAAACATAATAGTATTTTAGGTATCGACTCCATATTATGAGCATTCTTAAAAAATTGTCTAAACGAGTCTCTTACTATTTATAATAAATAATAACATTTATATTAAATGAAAACGGAAAACAAATATCATTTTAATCAATGTCTCTGTAGTTTTTAATTGTTTATTATATTTATAATATATTAATGAATTCATTTTAATCAATTTTTTTTTTTTAATAAAATCAACAAGGAGAATTATTCTCATGTTCAATTGTATATTTTTCTCGTAATACTCTTAAAAAAAAGAGGCTCATCGTCTCTATTTTATTTACATCACAGTCAATCTTCTTTTTATTTGAATATTTTATATTTAGATATTTATTCGTAAAATAAGAATATTTAATTATAGGGTATAGTAATATTAGATGAAATGTGATTGGTAATAACATTTTAAACAGAACCTCCTAAATCGTGAAAACACATTGAAAAAAATTATTATTAAAAAAAATCAAATGAGTACTAATAGTTTTGGTTCACTAAACGATGTCTAACTATATAATGTTTTTAATTAGATAATAAATTATGAAAAAAAAAACAATAACTATTGAGTTTAATTTATATTACAATAGAATATAAATATTGATTTGGTCATTGAATCCCTTATTTGATAGATGGAATGAATTAAGGATATCATGCAAAAAAGAATAATTAATAATAAAATTAAAAACAAATTTAAGATCAAAATTTAAATAGGCATAAATATTAAAAACATAAAATCAAAACAAATATCGAGCAATATTTAGATTATTACAAAAGAAGTAAATATTGCAAAGTAAACATGAAAATTAGTCATAAAATTTTTTTGCCTCCAATTTTACTTTTACTTCACTTAAAGCAGAAAATGGAGAAACCAAAAACTCTTATCATCATCATTTAAAGAAGAAACATGTGTCTGCTTCCCATATGCAGATACATGAACAAAAGTCTTTATTCCATCGTTGACCTTATGAATGCATATATCTTATCTCTTTCGGATCTTGGCCATGATTCTCTTCTTTCGTTCTTCCACACTTTCGAATTTATAGTGAATTGACGCTACATGATTTGCAAATTTTTGGGATGTATTAAAAACATTGTAGCACTTTGGACATGTGTATGGTCCATATTTTTTGAATGGTAGACTGTGGATTCTTCCATCATTCATGTGTTCATCATTCTTCTTCCTTTTACTATTGTTTTTGCTATCAACCCTATCATTGTCTCCATCATCAACATCAAAGTTAAGTGTTTGAGATAACCACCTGCGTGGTTGTGATGATGAATCTCCACGAAGACCAGGATGATAAGAAACAAAGAAAGCATTGGTCATCATATTGTTGGCGTTGGTGGCATCATTAATATCATTATAAATCGATATTGTATTGGAACTTCCAAATTGTACTTCAAGCATCCGCATCGCATTCCTAATTCCTGGAGCATGACTAGTGACCTTTGGAGAAGTACATGAAGATGAAGAATCGTAATCGAGTAAAGAATTTGTGTTATTACCGGTGAGTTTGTTGTTGACATACAACGATCTCATCATCTTATCAGTTTCTGTGTTGGGCGATTCAGGAGGCAGAGGAGGGGGAGGAAGAAGAGGAGAACATAATATATTTTTGAAATTCATCGATGAAATGGAAGTAAAATTAATTGAGATGAGAGAGTATTGAATGAGGAGATGGTGACCTATATATTGAAGTCTCTGTGCGTTTGTGTGTCACCCCTCTCACAATGTTTAAAGCTTAACAATTTGGTTTTCATTGGTAAATATGGACAACATTTATTATTCTTTGACCATTCATAGATGTATTTTGAATTTAATTACGTCAATTGAAATTTAAAATTTAAAAATTGTTTTATTTTTTCTTTTCATATTCACTAAGTATGAAAGTTGACTCGTTAAAAAGGAAACATGTAATATTGGTTTGTGATTGTGCATGCATGTTTATATTTTGTAAAACTATACAAAAAACCAACAAAAAAGATAAAAAAAAAAAAGACAAGGTACATTAAATTTTGTAAACGTTTATTTCTAAAATTTATCGATGAAATGGTAGATAAATTTATTGATAAGAGAATGTATTGACAATGGAGAGTGTTGGCTAATATATTGATATTAGCGTGTGTGTCACCCCTTTCTCAATGTATGGAGCTCGATTAATTTCTTTTTACAATTTTTTTCCAACTTCGACCCCATTAATTTGTTGTTAAACTACCAAAATATATTTACTAAACTATTTAATATATTTAAAGTTTACTTTTGTAATTTAATTTAATATTTTAATGATGTATTATGTCATTCTCCCATAAGTAATCAAATACTTGTATTCTTGTATTTGAGATGTAATAACAATATACTAGATGTTTTATTATATATAGTTTAAAATTACATATGCTTTAGTAAATAGTGTATATTTTATTTGATAAATATTTTCATGTGTAAATATTGTCAACAATTATTATTCTTTGACCAACCATGGAGAAACTTATAAATCAATAACTTCAATTAAATTTTTAATTAAAAAATGATTTTCTTTTTTCTTTTTTTAATCACTGAATAAGAAAGTTAATTCATTAAAAAGGAAACATGTACATTTTGTTTGTGATTGTGCATGCATGTTTACATTTGTAACATTTTATAAAAAAACCCATTAAAAATTAGAAAAGACAGGGTACATAAAAATTTAATGATTTTAAAACTTTATTTTTAAAACAAAAATCAGGGCAAGCGCCATATGGGAATTGAAAACCAAGAAAGGTAACAATCATATGAAAGATATTAAGACACGAAATAAAACCCTTTTAAAATTTGAAAATATATTTGAAGTCCTGATGGTTTGAAATAGTTTATGATTTCTCAATTGATTTTTTCCGTGCAACTATTTTTAAAATTTGTGATTATTAATTGTTCTAAGAATTATAATTATATTAATTGATGTAAAAAACTATATAACATATTATTTTTTCCTTGTAGTAATCAATTAAGATTTGAAATTACATAAGATATATAATCTAATTTAAATGTGAAATTTTCAATTAATATTTCTATTTTTATAATAAAAAGTTAAATTAAAATATATGCCCAAAGTAGAATTAATAATATGTGTATTTAATTAAAATAATTCTATTAACTTAAAATGGAAAAAATGCTTTATAAATTCTTTCGTTTTACTAAAAATGAGAGGGGTCTATCTTTTGACCAATTTTTAGAGATTTATATTAGGTAAAATCTTATTATGGGTCAATATATTATAAATTTACTTAAATTTGGTCAATAAATCAGAAACCATTAAAAATATTCGAAACGTAATCAATTTTACCTATTTTAGTAAAATAATAATTAATAATAGAGATAGTATATAGTAGTTCATTTTAAAATATTAAAAACATAATAGTATTTTAGGTATCGACTCCATATTATGAGCATTCTTAAAAAATTGTCTAAACGAGTCTCTTACTATTTATAATAAATAATAACATTTATATTAAATGAAAACGGAAAACAAATATCATTTTAATCAATGTCTCTGTAGTTTTTAATTGTTTATTATATTTATAATATATTAATGAATTCATTTTAATCAATTTTTTTTTTTTAATAAAATCAACAAGGAGAATTATTCTCATGTTCTATTGTATATTTTTCTCGTAATACTCTTAAAAAAAAGAGGCTCATCGTCTCTATTTTATTTACATCACAGTCAATCTTCTTTTTATTTGAATATTTTATATTTAGATATTTATTCGTAAAATAAGAGTATTTAATTATAGGGTATAGTAATATTAGATGAAATGTGATTGGTAATAACATTTTAAACAGAACCTCCTAAATCGTGAAAACACATTGAAAAAAATTATTATTAAAAAAAATCAAATGAGTACTAATAGTTTTGGTTCACTAAACGATGTCTAACTATATAATGTTTTTAATTAGATAATAAATTATGAAAAAAAAAACAATAACTATTGAGTTTAATTTATATTACAATAGAATATAAATATTGATTTTGTCATTGAATCCCTTATTTGATAGATGGAATGAATTAAGGATATCATGCAAAAAAGAATAATTAATAATAAAATTAAAAACAAATTTAAGATCAAAATTTAAATAGGCATAAATATTAAAAACATAAAATCAAAACAAATATCGAGTAATATTTAGATTATTACAAAAGAAGTAAATATTGCAAAGTAAACATGAAAATTAGTCATATAATTTTTTTGCCTCCAATTTTACTTTTACTTCACTTAAAGCAGAAAATGGAGAAACCAAAAACTCTTATCATCATCATTTAAAGAAGAAACACGTGTCTGCTTCCCATATGCAGATACATGAACAAAAGTCTTTATTCCATCGTTGACCTTATGAATGCATATATCTTATCTCTTTCGGATCTTGGCCATGATTCTCTTCTTTCGTTCTTCCACACTTTCGAATTTATAGTGAATTGATGCTACATGATTTGCAAATTTTTGGGATGTATTAAAAACATTGTAGCACTTTGGACATGTGTATGGTCCATATTTTTTGAATGGTAGACTGTGGATTCTTCCATCATTCATGTGTTCATCATTCTTCTTCCTTTTACTATTGTTTTTGCTATCAACCCTATCATTGTCTCCATCATCAACATCAAAGTTAAGTGTTTGAGATAACCACCTGCGTGGTTGTGATGATGAATCTCCACGAAGACCAGGATGATAAGAAACAAAGAAAGCATTGGTCATCATATTGTTGGCGTTGGTGGCATCATTAATATCATTATAAATCGATATTGTATTGGAACTTCCAAATTGTACTTCAAGCATCCGCATCGCATTCCTAATTCCTGGAGCATGACTAGTGACCTTTGGAGAAGTACATGAAGATGAAGAATCGTAATCGAATAAAGAATTTGTGTTATTACCGGTGAGTTTGTTGTTGACATACAACGATCTCATCATCTTATCAGTTTTCGTGTTGGGCGATTCAGGAGGCAGAGGAGGGGGAGGAAGAAGAGGAGAACATAATATATTTTTGAAATTCATCGATGAAATGGAAGTAAAATTAATTGAGATGAGAGAGTATTGAATGAGGAGATGGTGACCTATATATTGAAGTCTCTGTGCGTTTGTGTGTCACCCCTCTCACAATGTTTAAAGCTTAACAATTTGGTTTTCATTGGTAAATATGGACAACATTTATTATTCTTTGACCATTCATAGATGTATTTTGAATTTAATTACGTCAATTGAAATTTAAAATTTAAAAATTGTTTTATTTTTTCTTTTCATATTCACTAAGTATGAAAGTTGACTCGTTAAAAAGGAAACATGTAATATTGGTTTGTGATTGTGCATGCATGTTTATATTTTGTAAAACTATACAAAAAACCAACAAAAAAGATAATAAAAAAAGACAAGGTACATTAAATTTTGTAAACGTTTATTTCTAAAATTTATCGATGAAATGGTAGATAAATTTATTGATAAGAGAATGTAGTGACAATGGAGAGTGTTGGCTAATATATTGATATTAGCGTGTGTGTCACCCCTTTCTCAATGTATGGAGCTCGATTAATTTCTTTTTACAATTTTTTTCCAACTTCGACCCCATTAATTTGTTGTTAAACTACCAAAATATATTTACTAAACTATTTAATATATTTAAAGTTTACTTTTGTAATTTAATTTAATATTTTAATGATGTATTATGTCATTCTCCCATAAGTAATCAAATACTTGTATTCTTGTATTTGAGATGTAATAACAATATACTAGATGTTTTATTATATATAGTTTAAAATTACATATGCTTTAGTAAATAGTGTATATTATATTTGATAAATATTTTCATGTGTAAATATTGTCAACAATTATTATTCTTTGACCAACCATGGAGAAACTTATAAATCAATAACTTCAATTAAATTTTTAATTAAAAAATGATTTTCTTTTTTCTTTTTTTAATCACTGAATAAGAAAGTTAATTCATTAAAAAGGAAACATGTACATTTTGTTTGTGATTGTGCATGCATGTTTACATTTGTAACATTTTATAAAAAAACCCATTAAAAATTAGAAAAGACAGGGTACATAAAAATTTAATGATTTTAAAACTTTATTTTTAAAACAAAAATCAGGGCAAGCGCCATATGGGAATTGAAAACCAAGAAAGGTAATAATCATATGAAAGATATTAAGACACGAAATAAAACCCTTTTAAAATTTGAAAATATATTTGAAGTCCTGATGGTTTGAAATAGTTTATGATTTCTCAATTGATTTTTTCCGTGCAACTATTTTTAAAATTTGTGATTATTAATTGTTCTAAGAATTATAATTATATTAATTGATGTAAAAAACTATATAACATATTATTTTTTCCTTGTAGTAATCAATTAAGATTTGAAATTACATAAGATATATAATCTAATTCAAATGTGAAATTTTCAATTAATATTTCTATTTTTATAATAAAAAGTTAAATTAAAATATATGCCCAAAGTAGAATTAATAATATGTGTATTTAATTAAAATAATTCTATTAACTTAAAATGGAAAAAATGCTTTATAAATTCTTTCGTTTTACTAAAAATGAGAGGGGTCTATCTTTTGACCAATTTTTAGAGATTTATATTAGGTAAAATCTTATTATGGGTCAATATATTATAAATTTACTTAAATTTGGTCAATAAATCAGAAACCATTAAAAATATTCGAAACGTAATCAATTTTACCTATTTTAGTAAAATAATAATTAATAATAGAGATAGTATATAGTAGTTCATTTTAAAATATTAAAAACATAATAGTATTTTAGGTATCGACTCCATATTATGAGCATTCTTAAAAAATTGTCTAAACGAGTCTCTTACTATTTATAATAAATAATAACATTTATATTAAATGAAAACGGAAAACAAATATCATTTTAATCAATGTCTCTGTAGTTTTTAATTGTTTATTATATTTATAATATATTAATGAATTCATTTTAATCAATATTTTTTTTTTTAATAAAATCAACAAGGAGAATTATTCTCATGTTCTATTGTATATTTTTCTCGTAATACTCTTAAAAAAAAGAGGCTCATCGTCTCTATTTTATTTACATCACAGTCAATCTTCTTTTTATTTGAATATTTTATATTTAGATATTTATTCGTAAAATAAGAATATTTAATTATAGGGTATAGTAATATTAGATGAAATGTGATTGGTAATAACATTTTAAACAGAACCTCCTAAATCGTGAAAACACATTGAAAAAAATTATTATTAAAAAAAATCAAATGAGTACTAATAGTTTTGGTTCACTAAACGATGTCTAACTATATAATGTTTTTAATTAGATAATAAATTATGAAAAAAAAAACAATAACTATTGAGTTTAATTTATATTACAATAGAATATAAATATTGATTTTGTCATTGAATCCCTTATTTGATAGATGGAATGAATTAAGGATATCATGCAAAAAAGAATAATTAATAATAAAATTAAAAACAAATTTAAGATCAAAATTTAAATAGGCATAAATATTAAAAACATAAAATCAAAACAAATATCGAGTAATATTTAGATTATTACAAAAGAAGTAAATATTGCAAAGTAAACATGAAAATTAGTCATAAAATTTTTTTGCCTCCAATTTTACTTTTACTTCACTTAAAGCAAAAAATGGAGAAACCAAAAACTCTTATCATCATCATTTAAAGAAGAAACATGTGTCTGCTTCCCATATGCAGATACATGAACAAAAGTCTTTATTCCATCGTTGACCTTATGAATGCATATATCTTATCTCTTTCGGATCTTGGCCATGATTCTCTTCTTTCGTTCTTCCACACTTTCGAATTTATAGTGAATTGACGCTACATGATTTGCAAATTTTTGGGATGTATTAAAAACATTGTAGCACTTTGGACATGTGTATGGTCCATATTTTTTGAATGGTAGACTGTGGATTCTTCCATCATTCATGTGTTCATCATTCTTCTTCCTTTTACTATTGTTTTTGCTATCAACCCTATCATTGTCTCCATCATCAACATCAAAGTTAAGTGTTTGAGATAACCACCTGCGTGGTTGTGATGATGAATCTCCACGAAGACCAGGATGATAAGAAACAAAGAAAGCATTGGTCATCATATTGTTGGCGTTGGTGGCATCATTAATATCATTATAAATCGATATTGTATTGGAACTTCCAAATTGTACTTCAAGCATCCGCATCGCATTCCTAATTCCTGGAGCATGACTAGTGACCTTTGGAGAAGTACATGAAGATGAAGAATCGTAATCGAATAAAGAATTTGTGTTATTACCGGTGAGTTTGTTGTTGACATACAACGATCTCATCATCTTATCAGTTTCCGTGTTGGGCGATTCAGGAGGCAGAGGAGGGGGAGGAAGAAGAGGAGAACATAATATATTTTTGAAATTCATCGATGAAATGGAAGTAAAATTAATTGAGATGAGAGAGTATTGAACGAGGAGATGGTGACTTATATATTGAAATCTCTGTGCGTTTGTGTGTCACCCCTCTCACAATGTTTAAAGCTTAACAATTTGGTTTTCATTGGTAAATATGGACAACATTTATTATTCTTTGACCATTCATAGATGTATTTTGAATTTAATTACGTCAATTGAAATTTAAAATTTAAAAATTGTTTTATTTTTTCTTTTCATATTCACTAAGTATGAAAGTTGACTCGTTAAAAAGGAAACATGTAATATTGGTTTGTGATTGTGCATGCATGTTTATATTTTGTAAAACTATACAAAAAACCAACAAAAAAGATAATAAAAAAAGACAAGGTACATTAAATTTTGTAAACGTTTATTTCTAAAATTTATCGATGAAATGGTAGATAAATTTATTGATAAGAGAATGTATTGACAATGGAGAGTGTTGGCTAATATATTGATATTAGCGTGTGTGTCACCCCTTTCTCAATGTATGGAGCTCGATTAATTTCTTTTTACAATTTTTTTCCAACTTCGACCCCATTAATTTGTTGTTAAACTACCAAAATATATTTACTAAACTATTTAATATATTTAAAGTTTACTTTTGTAATTTAATTTAATATTTTAATGATGTATTATGTCATTCTCCCATAAGTAATCAAATACTTGTATTCTTGTATTTGAGATGTAATAACAATATACTAGATGTTTTATTATATATAGTTTAAAATTACATATGCTTTAGTAAATAGTGTATATTTTATTTGATAAATATTTTCATGTGTAAATATTGTCAACAATTATTATTCTTTGACCAACCATGGAGAAACTTATAAATCAATAACTTCAATTAAATTTTTAATTAAAAAATGATTTTCTTTTTTCTTTTTTTAATCACTGAATAAGAAAGTTAATTCATTAAAAAGGAAACATGTACATTTTGTTTGTGATTGTGCATGCATGTTTACATTTGTAACATTTTATAAAAAAACCCATTAAAAATTAGAAAAGACAGGGTACATAAAAATTTAATGATTTTAAAACTTTATTTTTAAAACAAAAATCAGGGCAAGCGCCATATGGGAATTGAAAACCAAGAAAGGTAACAATCATATGAAAGATATTAAGACACGAAATAAAACCCTTTTAAAATTTGAAAATATATTTGAAGTCCTGATGGTTTGAAATAGTTTATGATTTCTCAATTGATTTTTTCCGTGCAACTATTTTTTAAATTTGTGATTATTAATTGTTCTAAGAATTATAATTATATTAATTGATGTAAAAAACTATATAACATATTATTTTTTCCTTGTAGTAATCAATTAAGATTTGAAATTACATAAGATATATAATCTAATTTAAATGTGAAATTTTCAATTAATATTTCCATTTTTATAATAAAAAGTTAAATTAAAATATATGCCCAAAGTAGAATTAATAATATGTGTATTTAATTAAAATAATTCTATTAACTTAAAATGGAAAAAATGCTTTATAAATTCTTTCGTTTTACTAAAAATGAGAGGGGTCTATCTTTTGACCAATTTTTAGAGATTTATATTAGGTAAAATCTTATTATGGGTCAATATATTATAAATTTACTTAAATTTGGTCAATAAATCAGAAACCATTAAAAATATTCGAAACGTAATCAATTTTACCTATTTTAGTAAAATAATAATTAATAATAGAGATAGTATATAGTAGTTCATTTTAAAATATTAAAAACATAATAGTATTTTAGGTATCGACTCCATATTATGAGCATTCTTAAAAAATTGTCTAAACGAGTCTCTTACTATTTATAATAAATAATAACATTTATATTAAATGAAAACGGAAAACAAATATCATTTTAATCAATGTCTCTGTAGTTTTTAATTGTTTATTATATTTATAATATATTAATGAATTCATTTTAATCAATATTTTTTTTTTTAATAAAATCCACAAGGAGAATTATTCTCATGTTCTATTATATATTTTTCTCGTAATACTCTTAAAAAAAAGAGGTTCATCATCTCTATTTTATTTACATCACAGTCAATCTTCTTTTTATTTGAATATTTTATATTTAGATATTTATTCGTAAAATAAGAATATTTAATTATAGGGTATAGTAATATTAGATGAAATGTGATTGGTAATAACATTTTAAACAGAACCTCCTAAATCGTGAAAACACATTGAAAAAAATTATTATTAAAAAAAATCAAATGAGTACTAATAGTTTTGGTTCACTAAACGATGTCTAACTATATAATGTTTTTAATTAGATAATAAATTATGAAAAAAAAAACAATAACTATTGAGTTTAATTTATATTACAATAGAATATAAATATTGATTTGGTCATTGAATCCCTTATTTGATAGATGGAATGAATTAAGGATATCATGCAAAAAAGAATAATTAATAATAAAATTAAAAACAAATTTAAGATCAAAATTTAAAAAGGCATAAATATTAAAAACATAAAATCAAAACAAATATCGAGTAATATTTAGATTATTACAAAAGAAGTAAATATTGCAAAGTAAACATGAAAATTAGTCATATAATTTTTTTGCCTCCAATTTTACTTTTACTTCACTTAAAGCAGAAAATGGAGAAACCAAAAACTCTTATCATCATCATTTAAAGAAGAAACATGTGTCTGCTTCCCATATGCAGATACATGAACAAAAGTCTTTATTCCATCGTTGACCTTATGAATGCATATATCTTATCTCTTTCGGATCTTGGCCATGATTCTCTTCTTTCGTTCTTCCACACTTTCGAATTTATAGTGAATTGACGCTACATGATTTGCAAATTTTTGGGATGTATTAAAAACATTGTAGCACTTTGGACATGTGTATGGTCCATATTTTTTGAATGGTAGACTGTGGATTCTTCCATCATTCATGTGTTCATCATTCTTCTTCCTTTTACTATTGTTTTTGCTATCAACCCTATCATTGTCTCCATCATCAACATCAAAGTTAAGTGTTTGAGATAACCACCTGCGTGGTTGTGATGATGAATCTCCACGAAGACCAGGATGATAAGAAACAAAGAAAGCATTGGTCATCATATTGTTGGCGTTGGTGGCATCATTAATATCATTATAAATCGATATTGTATTGGAACTTCCAAATTGTACTTCAAGCATCCGCATCGCATTCCTAATTCCTGGAGCATGACTAGTGACCTTTGGAGAAGTACATGAAGATGAAGAATCGTAATCGAATAAAGAATTTGTGTTATTACCGGTGAGTTTGTTGTTGACATACAACGATCTCATCATCTTATCAGTTTCCGTGTTGGGCGATTCAGGAGGCAGAGGAGGGGGAGGAAGAAGAGGAGAACATAATATATTTTTGAAATTCATCGATGAAATGGAAGTAAAATTAATTGAGATGAGAGATTATTGAATGAGGAGATGGTGACCTATATATTGAAGTCTCTGTGCGTTTGTGTGTCACCCCTCTCACAATGTTTAAAGCTTAACAATTTGGTTTTCATTGGTAAATATGGACAACATTTATTATTCTTTGACCATTCATAGATGTATTTTGAATTTAATTACGTCAATTGAAATTTAAAATTTAAAAATTGTTTTATTTTTTCTTTTCATATTCACTAAGTATGAAAGTTGACTCGTTAAAAAGGAAACATGTAATATTGGTTTGTGATTGTGCATACATGTTTATATTTTGTAAAACTATACAAAAAACCAACAAAAAAGATAAAAAAAAAAGACAAGGTACATTAAATTTTGTAAACGTTTATTTCTAAAATTTATCGATGAAATGGTAGATAAATTTATTGATAAGAGAATGTATTGACAATGGAGAGTGTTGGCTAATATATTGATATTAGCGTGTGTGTCACCCCTTTCTCAATGTATGGAGCTCGATTAATTTCTTTTTACAATTTTTTTCCAACTTCGACCCCATTAATTTGTTGTTAAACTACCAAAATATATTTACTAAACTATTTAATATATTTAAAGTTTACTTTTGTAATTTAATTTAATATTTTAATGATGTATTATGTCATTCTCCCATAAGTAATCAAATACTTGTATTCTTGTATTTGAGATGTAATAACAATATACTAGATGTTTTATTATATATAGTTTAAAATTACATATGCTTTAGTAAATAGTGTATATTTTATTTGATAAATATTTTCATGTGTAAATATTGTCAACAATTATTATTCTTTGACCAACCATGGAGAAACTTATAAATCAATAACTTCAATTAAATTTTTAATTAAAAAATGATTTTCTTTTTTCTTTTTTTAATCACTGAATAAGAAAGTTAATTCATTAAAAAGGAAACATGTACATTTTGTTTGTGATTGTGCATGCATGTTTACATTTGTAACATTTTATAAAAAAACCCATTAAAAATTAGAAAAGACAGGGTACATAAAAATTTAATGATTTTAAAACTTTATTTTTAAAACAAAAATCAGGGCAAGCGCCATATGGGAATTGAAAACCAAGAAAGGTAACAATCATATGAAAGATATTAAGACACGAAATAAAACCCTTTTAAAATTTGAAAATATATTTGAAGTCCTGATGGTTTGAAATAGTTTATGATTTCTCAATTGATTTTTTCCGTGCAACTATTTTTTAAATTTGTGATTATTAATTGTTCTAAGAATTATAATTATATTAATTGATGTAAAAAACTATATAACATATTATTTTTTCCTTGTAGTAATCAATTAAGATTTGAAATTACATAAGATATATAATCTAATTTAAATGTGAAATTTTCAATTAATATTTCCATTTTTATAATAAAAAGTTAAATTAAAATATATGCCCAAAGTAGAATTAATAATATGTGTATTTAATTAAAATAATTCTATTAACTTAAAATGGAAAAAATGCTTTATAAATTCTTTCGTTTTACTAAAAATGAGAGGGGTCTATCTTTTGACCAATTTTTAGAGATTTATATTAGGTAAAATCTTATTATGGGTCAATATATTATAAATTTACTTAAATTTGGTCAATAAATCAGAAACCATTAAAAATATTCGAAACGTAATCAATTTTACCTATTTTAGTAAAATAATAATTAATAATAGAGATAGTATATAGTAGTTCATTTTAAAATATTAAAAACATAATAGTATTTTAGGTATCGACTCCATATTATGAGCATTCTTAAAAAATTGTCTAAACGAGTCTCTTACTATTTATAATAAATAATAACATTTATATTAAATGAAAACGGAAAACAAATATCATTTTAATCAATGTCTCTGTAGTTTTTAATTGTTTATTATATTTATAATATATTAATGAATTCATTTTAACAATATTTTTTTTTTAATAAAATCAACAAGTAGAATTATTCTCATGTTCTATTGTATATTTTTCTCGTAATACTCTTAAAAAAAAGAGGCTCATCGTCTCTATTTTATTTACATCACAGTCAATCTTCTTTTTATTTGAATATTTTATATTTAGATATTTATTCGTAAAATAAGAATATTTAATTATAGGGTATAGTAATATTAGATGAAATGTGATTGGTAATAACATTTTAAACAGAACCTCCTAAATCGTGAAAACACATTGAAAAAAATTATTATTAAAAAAAATCAAATGAGTACTAATAGTTTTGGTTCACTAAACGATGTCTAACTATATAATTTTTTTAATTAGATAATAAATTATGAAAAAAAAAACAATAACTATTGAGTTTAATTTATATTACAATAGAATATAAATATTGATTTGGTCATTGAATCCCTTATTTGATAGATGGAATGAATTAAGGATATCATGCAAAAAAGAATAATTAATAATAAAATTAAAAACAAATTTAAGATCAAAATTTAAAAAGGCATAAATATTAAAAACATAAAATCAAAACAAATATCGAGTAATATTTAGATTATTACAAAAGAAGTAAATATTGCAAAGTAAACATGAAAATTAGTCATATAATTTTTTTGCCTCCAATTTTACTTTTACTTCACTTAAAGCAGAAAATGGAGAAACCAAAAACTCTTATCATCATCATTTAAAGAAGAAACATGTGTCTGCTTCCCATATGCAGATACATGAACAAAAGTCTTTATTCCATCGTTGACCTTATGAATGCATATATCTTATCTCTTTCGGATCTTGGCCATGATTCTCTTCTTTCGTTCTTCCACACTTTCGAATTTATAGTGAATTGACGCTACATGATTTGCAAATTTTTGGGATGTATTAAAAACATTGTAGCACTTTGGACATGTGTATGGTCCATATTTTTTGAATGGTAGACTGTGGATTCTTCCATCATTCATGTGTTCATCATTCTTCTTCCTTTTACTATTGTTTTTGCTATCAACCCTATCATTGTCTCCATCATCAACATCAAAGTTAAGTGTTTGAGATAACCACCTGCGTGGTTGTGATGATGAATCTCCACGAAGACCAGGATGATAAGAAACAAAGAAAGCATTGGTCATCATATTGTTGGCGTTGGTGGCATCATTAATATCATTATAAATCGATATTGTATTGGAACTTCCAAATTGTACTTCAAGCATCCGCATCGCATTCCTAATTCCTGGAGCATGACTAGTGACCTTTGGAGAAGTACATGAAGATGAAGAATCGTAATCGAATAAAGAATTTGTGTTATTACCGGTGAGTTTGTTGTTGACATACAACGATCTCATCATCTTATCAGTTTCCGTGTTGGGCGATTCAGGAGGCAGAGGAGGGGGAGGAAGAAGAGGAGAACATAATATATTTTTGAAATTCATCGATGAAATGGAAGTAAAATTAATTGAGATGAGAGATTATTGAATGAGGAGATGGTGACCTATATATTGAAGTCTCTGTGCGTTTGTGTGTCACCCCTCTCACAATGTTTAAAGCTTAACAATTTGGTTTTCATTGGTAAATATGGACAACATTTATTATTCTTTGACCATTCATAGATGTATTTTGAATTTAATTACGTCAATTGAAATTTAAAATTTAAAAATTGTTTTATTTTTTCTTTTCATATTCACTAAGTATGAAAGTTGACTCGTTAAAAAGGAAACATGTAATATTGGTTTGTGATTGTGCATACATGTTTATATTTTGTAAAACTATACAAAAAACCAACAAAAAAGATAAAAAAAAAAGACAAGGTACATTAAATTTTGTAAACGTTTATTTCTAAAATTTATCGATGAAATGGTAGATAAATTTATTGATAAGAGAATGTATTGACAATGGAGAGTGTTGGCTAATATATTGATATTAGCGTGTGTGTCACCCCTTTCTCAATGTATGGAGCTCGATTAATTTCTTTTTACAATTTTTTTCCAACTTCGACCCCATTAATTTGTTGTTAAACTACCAAAATATATTTACTAAACTATTTAATATATTTAAAGTTTACTTTTGTAATTTAATTTAATATTTTAATGATGTATTATGTCATTCTCCCATAAGTAATCAAATACTTGTATTCTTGTATTTGAGATGTAATAACAATATACTAGATGTTTTATTATATATAGTTTAAAATTACATATGCTTTAGTAAATAGTGTATATTTTATTTGATAAATATTTTCATGTGTAAATATTGTCAACAATTATTATTCTTTGACCAACCATGGAGAAACTTATAAATCAATAACTTCAATTAAATTTTTAATTAAAAAATGATTTTCTTTTTTCTTTTTTTAATCACTGAATAAGAAAGTTAATTCATTAAAAAGGAAACATGTACATTTTGTTTGTGATTGTGCATGCATGTTTACATTTGTAACATTTTATAAAAAAACCCATTAAAAATTAGAAAAGACAGGGTACATAAAAATTTAATGATTTTAAAACTTTATTTTTAAAACAAAAATCAGGGCAAGCGCCATATGGGAATTGAAAACCAAGAAAGGTAACAATCATATGAAAGATATTAAGACACGAAATAAAACCCTTTTAAAATTTGAAAATATATTTGAAGTCCTGATGGTTTGAAATAGTTTATGATTTCTCAATTGATTTTTTCCGTGCAACTATTTTTAAAATTTGTGATTATTAATTGTTCTAAGAATTATAATTATATTAATTGATGTAAAAAACTATATAACATATTATTTTTTCCTTGTAGTAATCAATTAAGATTTGAAATTACATAAGATATATAATCTAATTTAAATGTGAAATTTTCAATTAATATTTCCATTTTTATAATAAAAAGTTAAATTAAAATATATGCCCAAAGTAGAATTAATAATATGTGTATTTAATTAAAATAATTCTATTAACTTAAAATGGAAAAAATGCTTTATAAATTCTTTCGTTTTACTAAAAATGAGAGGGGTCTATCTTTTGACCAATTTTTAGAGATTTATATTAGGTAAAATCTTATTATGGGTCAATATATTATAAATTTACTTAAATTTGGTCAATAAATCAGAAACCATTAAAAATATTCGAAACGTAATCAATTTTACCTATTTTAGTAAAATAATAATTAATAATAGAGATAGTATATAGTAGTTCATTTTAAAATATTAAAAACATAATAGTATTTTAGGTATCGACTCCATATTATGAGCATTCTTAAAAAATTGTCTAAACGAGTCTCTTACTATTTATAATAAATAATAACATTTATATTAAATGAAAACGGAAAACAAATATCATTTTAATCAATGTCTCTGTAGTTTTTAATTGTTTATTATATTTATAATATATTAATGAATTCATTTTAACAATATTTTTTTTTTAATAAAATCAACAAGTAGAATTATTCTCATGTTCTATTGTATATTTTTCTCGTAATACTCTTAAAAAAAAGAGGCTCATCGTCTCTATTTTATTTACATCACAGTCAATCTTCTTTTTATTTGAATATTTTATATTTAGATATTTATTCGTAAAATAAGAATATTTAATTATAGGGTATAGTAATATTAGATGAAATGTGATTGGTAATAACATTTTAAACAGAACCTCCTAAATCGTGAAAACACATTGAAAAAAATTATTATTAAAAAAAATCAAATGAGTACTAATAGTTTTGGTTCACTAAACGATGTCTAACTATATAATGTTTTTAATTAGATAATAAATTATGAAAAAAAAAACAATAACTATTGAGTTTAATTTATATTACAATAGAATATAAATATTGATTTGGTCATTGAATCCCTTATTTGATAGATGGAATGAATTAAGGATATCATGCAAAAAAGAATAATTAATAATAAAATTAAAAACAAATTTAAGATCAAAATTTAAAAAGGCATAAATATTAAAAACATAAAATCAAAACAAATATCGAGTAATATTTAGATTATTACAAAAGAAGTAAATATTGCAAAGTAAACATGAAAATTAGTCATATAATTTTTTTGCCTCCAATTTTACTTTTACTTCACTTAAAGCAGAAAATGGAGAAACCAAAAACTCTTATCATCATCATTTAAAGAAGAAACATGTGTCTGCTTCCCATATGCAGATACATGAACAAAAGTCTTTATTCCATCGTTGACCTTATGAATGCATATATCTTATCTCTTTCGGATCTTGGCCATGATTCTCTTCTTTCGTTCTTCCACACTTTCGAATTTATAGTGAATTGACGCTACATGATTTGCAAATTTTTGGGATGTATTAAAAACATTGTAGCACTTTGGACATGTGTATGGTCCATATTTTTTGAATGGTAGACTGTGGATTCTTCCATCATTCATGTGTTCATCATTCTTCTTCCTTTTACTATTGTTTTTGCTATCAACCCTATCATTGTCTCCATCATCAACATCAAAGTTAAGTGTTTGAGATAACCACCTGCGTGGTTGTGATGATGAATCTCCACGAAGACCAGGATGATAAGAAACAAAGAAAGCATTGGTCATCATATTGTTGGCGTTGGTGGCATCATTAATATCATTATAAATCGATATTGTATTGGAACTTCCAAATTGTACTTCAAGCATCCGCATCGCATTCCTAATTCCTGGAGCATGACTAGTGACCTTTGGAGAAGTACATGAAGATGAAGAATCGTAATCGAATAAAGAATTTGTGTTATTACCGGTGAGTTTGTTGTTGACATACAACGATCTCATCATCTTATCAGTTTCCGTGTTGGGCGATTCAGGAGGCAGAGGAGGGGGAGGAAGAAGAGGAGAACATAATATATTTTTGAAATTCATCGATGAAATGGAAGTAAAATTAATTGAGATGAGAGATTATTGAATGAGGAGATGGTGACCTATATATTGAAGTCTCTGTGCGTTTGTGTGTCACCCCTCTCACAATGTTTAAAGCTTAACAATTTGGTTTTCATTGGTAAATATGGACAACATTTATTATTCTTTGACCATTCATAGATGTATTTTGAATTTAATTACGTCAATTGAAATTTAAAATTTAAAAATTGTTTTATTTTTTCTTTTCATATTCACTAAGTATGAAAGTTGACTCGTTAAAAAGGAAACATGTAATATTGGTTTGTGATTGTGCATACATGTTTATATTTTGTAAAACTATACAAAAAACCAACAAAAAAGATAAAAAAAAAAGACAAGGTACATTAAATTTTGTAAACGTTTATTTCTAAAATTTATCGATGAAATGGTAGATAAATTTATTGATAAGAGAATGTATTGACAATGGAGAGTGTTGGCTAATATATTGATATTAGCGTGTGTGTCACCCCTTTCTCAATGTATGGAGCTCGATTAATTTCTTTTTACAATTTTTTTCCAACTTCGACCCCATTAATTTGTTGTTAAACTACCAAAATATATTTACTAAACTATTTAATATATTTAAAGTTTACTTTTGTAATTTAATTTAATATTTTAATGATGTATTATGTCATTCTCCCATAAGTAATCAAATACTTGTATTCTTGTATTTGAGATGTAATAACAATATACTAGATGTTTTATTATATATAGTTTAAAATTACATATGCTTTAGTAAATAGTGTATATTTTATTTGATAAATATTTTCATGTGTAAATATTGTCAACAATTATTATTCTTTGACCAACCATGGAGAAACTTATAAATCAATAACTTCAATTAAATTTTTAATTAAAAAATGATTTTCTTTTTTCTTTTTTTAATCACTGAATAAGAAAGTTAATTCATTAAAAAGGAAACATGTAAATTTTGTTTGTGATTGTGCATGCATGTTTACATTTGTAACATTTTATAAAAAAACCCATTAAAAATTAGAAAAGACAGGGTACATAAAAATTTAATGATTTTAAAACTTTATTTTTAAAACAAAAATCAGGGCAAGCGCCATATGGGAATTGAAAACCAAGAAAGGTAACAATCATATGAAAGATATTAAGACACGAAATAAAACCCTTTTAAAATTTGAAAATATATTTGAAGTCCTGATGGTTTGAAATAGTTTATGATTTCTCAATTGATTTTTTCCGTGCAACTATTTTTAAAATTTGTGATTATTAATTGTTCTAAGAATTATAATTATATTAATTGATGTAAAAAACCATATAACATATTATTTTTTCCTTGTAGTAATCAATTAAGATTTGAAATTACATAAGATATATAATCTAATTTAAATGTGAAATTTTCAATTAATATTTCCATTTTTATAATAAAAAGTTAAATTAAAATATATGCCCAAAGTAGAATTAATAATATGTGTATTTAATTAAAATAATTCTATTAACTTAAAATGGAAAAAATGCTTTATAAATTCTTTCGTTTTACTAAAAATGAGAGGGGTCTATCTTTTGACCAATTTTTAGAGATTTATATTAGGTAAAATCTTATTATGGGTCAATATATTATAAATTTACTTAAATTTGGTCAATAAATCAGAAACCATTAAAAATATTCGAAACGTAATCAATTTTACCTATTTTAGTAAAATAATAATTAATAATAGAGATAGTATATAGTAGTTCATTTTAAAATATTAAAAACATAATAGTATTTTAGGTATCGACTCCATATTATGAGCATTCTTAAAAAATTGTCTAAACGAGTCTCTTACTATTTATAATAAATAATAACATTTATATTAAATGAAAACGGAAAACAAATATCATTTTAATCAATGTCTCTGTAGTTTTTAATTGTTTATTATATTTATAATATATTAATGAATTCATTTTAATCAATATTTTTTTTTTAATAAAATCAACAAGGAGAATTATTCTCATGTTCTATTGTATATTTTTCTCGTAATACTCTTAAAAAAAAGAGGCTCATCGTCTCTATTTTATTTACATCACAGTCAATCTTCTTTTTATTTAAATATTTTATATTTAGATATTTATTCGTAAAATAAGAATATTTAATTATAGGGTATAGTAATATTAGATGAAATGTGATTGGTAATAACATTTTAAACAGAACCTCCTAAATCGTGAAAACACATTGAAAAAAATTATTATTAAAAAAAATCAAATGAGTACTAATAGTTTTGGTTCACTAAACGATGTCTAACTATATAATGTTTTTAATTAGATAATAAATTATGAAAAAAAAAACAATAACTATTGAGTTTAATTTATATTACAATAGAATATAAATATTGATTTGGTCATTGAATCCCTTATTTGATAGATGGAATGAATTAAGGATATCATGCAAAAAAGAATAATTAATAATAAAATTAAAAACAAATTTAAGATCAAAATTTAAAAAGGCATAAATATTAAAAACATAAAATCAAAACAAATATCGAGTAATATTTAGATTATTACAAAAGAAGTAAATATTGCAAAGTAAACATGAAAATTAGTCATAAAATTTTTTTGCCTCCAATTTTACTTTTACTTCACTTAAAGCAGAAAATGGAGAAACCAAAAACTCTTATCATCATCATTTAAAGAAGAAACATGTGTCTGCTTCCCATATGCAGATACATGAACAAAAGTCTTTATTCCATCGTTGACCTTATGAATGCATATATCTTATCTCTTTCGGATCTTGGCCATGCTTCTCTTCTTTCGTTCTTCCACACTTTCGAATTTATAGTGAATTGACGCTACATGATTTGCAAATTTTTGGGATGTATTAAAAACATTGTAGCACTTTGGACATGTGTATGGTCCATATTTTTTGAATGGTAGACTGTGGATTCTTCCATCATTCATGTGTTCATCGTTCTTCTTCCTTTTACTATTGTTCTTGCTATCAACCCTATCATTGTCTCCATCATCAACATCAAAGTTAAGTGTTTGAGATAACCACCTGCGTGGTTGTGATGATGAATCTCCACGAAGACCAGGATGATAAGAAACAAAGAAAGCATTGGTCATCATATTGTTGGCGTTGGTGGCATCATTAATATCATTATAAATCGATATTGTATTGGAACTTCCAAATTGTACTTCAAGCATCCGCATCGCATTCCTAATTCCTGGAGCATGACTAGTGACCTTTGGAGAAGTACATGAAGATGAAGAATCGTAATCGAATAAAGAATTTGTGTTATTACCGGTGAGTTTGTTGTTGACATACAACGATCTCATCATCTTATCAGTTTCCGTGTTGGGCGATTCAGGAGGCAGAGGAGGGGGAGGAAGAAGAGGAGAACATAATATATTTTTGAAATTCATCGATGAAATGGAAGTAAAATTAATTGAGATGAGAGATTATTGAATGAGGAGATGGTGACCTATATATTGAAGTCTCTGTGCGTTTGTGTGTCACCCCTCTCACAATGTTTAAAGCTTAACAATTTGGTTTTCATTGGTAAATATGGACAACATTTATTATTCTTTGACCATTCATAGATGTATTTTGAATTTAATTACGTCAATTGAAATTTAAAATTTAAAAATTGTTTTATTTTTTCTTTTCATATTCACTAAGTATGAAAGTTGACTCGTTAAAAAGGAAACATGTAATATTGGTTTGTGATTGTGCATACATGTTTATATTTTGTAAAACTATACAAAAAACCAACAAAAAAGATAAAAAAAAAAGACAAGGTACATTAAATTTTGTAAACGTTTATTTCTAAAATTTATCGATGAAATGGTAGATAAATTTATTGATAAGAGAATGTATTGACAATGGAGAGTGTTGGCTAATATATTGATATTAGCGTGTGTGTCACCCCTTTCTCAATGTATGGAGCTCGATTAATTTCTTTTTACAATTTTTTTCCAACTTCGACCCCATTAATTTGTTGTTAAACTACCAAAATATATTTACTAAACTATTTAATATATTTAAAGTTTACTTTTGTAATTTAATTTAATATTTTAATGATGTATTATGTCATTCTCCCATAAGTAATCAAATACTTGTATTCTTGTATTTGAGATGTAATAACAATATACTAGATGTTTTATTATATATAGTTTAAAATTACATATGCTTTAGTAAATAGTGTATATTTTATTTGATAAATATTTTCATGTGTAAATATTGTCAACAATTATTATTCTTTGACCAACCATGGAGAAACTTATAAATCAATAACTTCAATTAAATTTTTAATTAAAAAATGATTTTCTTTTTTCTTTTTTTAATCACTGAATAAGAAAGTTAATTCATTAAAAAGGAAACATGTAAATTTTGTTTGTGATTGTGCATGCATGTTTACATTTGTAACATTTTATAAAAAAAACCCATTAAAAATTAGAAAAGACAGGGTACATAAAAATTTAATGATTTTAAAACTTTATTTTTAAAACAAAAATCAGGGCAAGCGCCATATGGGAATTGAAAACCAAGAAAGGTAACAATCATATGAAAGATATTAAGACACGAAATAAAACCCTTTTAAAATTTGAAAATATATTTGAAGTCCTGATGGTTTGAAATAGTTTATGATTTCTCAATTGATTTTTTCCGTGCAACTATTTTTAAAATTTGTGATTATTAATTGTTCTAAGAATTATAATTATATTAATTGATGTAAAAAACCATATAACATATTATTTTTTCCTTGTAGTAATCAATTAAGATTTGAAATTACATAAGATATATAATCTAATTTAAATGTGAAATTTTCAATTAATATTTCCATTTTTATAATAAAAAGTTAAATTAAAATATATGCCCAAAGTAGAATTAATAATATGTGTATTTAATTAAAATAATTCTATTAACTTAAAATGGAAAAAATGCTTTATAAATTCTTTCGTTTTACTAAAAATGAGAGGGGTCTATCTTTTGACCAATTTTTAGAGATTTATATTAGGTAAAATCTTATTATGGGTCAATATATTATAAATTTACTTAAATTTGGTCAATAAATCAGAAACCATTAAAAATATTCGAAACGTAATCAATTTTACCTATTTTAGTAAAATAATAATTAATAATAGAGATAGTATATAGTAGTTCATTTTAAAATATTAAAAACATAATAGTATTTTAGGTATCGACTCCATATTATGAGCATTCTTAAAAAATTGTCTAAACGAGTCTCTTACTATTTATAATAAATAATAACATTTATATTAAATGAAAACGGAAAACAAATATCATTTTAATCAATGTCTCTGTAGTTTTTAATTGTTTATTATATTTATAATATATTAATGAATTCATTTTAATCAATATTTTTTTTTTAATAAAATCAACAAGGAGAATTATTCTCATGTTCTATTGTATATTTTTCTCGTAATACTCTTAAAAAAAAGAGGCTCATCGTCTCTATTTTATTTACATCACAGTCAATCTTCTTTTTATTTAAATATTTTATATTTAGATATTTATTCGTAAAATAAGAATATTTAATTATAGGGTATAGTAATATTAGATGAAATGTGATTGGTAATAACATTTTAAACAGAACCTCCTAAATCGTGAAAACACATTGAAAAAAATTATTATTAAAAAAAATCAAATGAGTACTAATAGTTTTGGTTCACTAAACGATGTCTAACTATATAATGTTTTTAATTAGATAATAAATTATGAAAAAAAAAACAATAACTATTGAGTTTAATTTATATTACAATAGAATATAAATATTGATTTGGTCATTGAATCCCTTATTTGATAGATGGAATGAATTAAGGATATCATGCAAAAAAGAATAATTAATAATAAAATTAAAAACAAATTTAAGATCAAAATTTAAAAAGGCATAAATATTAAAAACATAAAATCAAAACAAATATCGAGTAATATTTAGATTATTACAAAAGAAGTAAATATTGCAAAGTAAACATGAAAATTAGTCATAAAATTTTTTTGCCTCCAATTTTACTTTTACTTCACTTAAAGCAGAAAATGGAGAAACCAAAAACTCTTATCATCATCATTTAAAGAAGAAACATGTGTCTGCTTCCCATATGCAGATACATGAACAAAAGTCTTTATTCCATCGTTGACCTTATGAATGCATATATCTTATCTCTTTCGGATCTTGGCCATGCTTCTCTTCTTTCGTTCTTCCACACTTTCGAATTTATAGTGAATTGACGCTACATGATTTGCAAATTTTTGGGATGTATTAAAAACATTGTAGCACTTTGGACATGTGTATGGTCCATATTTTTTGAATGGTAGACTGTGGATTCTTCCATCATTCATGTGTTCATCGTTCTTCTTCCTTTTACTATTGTTCTTGCTATCAACCCTATCATTGTCTCCATCATCAACATCAAAGTTAAGTGTTTGAGATAACCACCTGCGTGGTTGTGATGATGAATCTCCACGAAGACCAGGATGATAAGAAACAAAGAAAGCATTGGTCATCATATTGTTGGCGTTGGTGGCATCATTAATATCATTATAAATCGATATTGTATTGGAACTTCCAAATTGTACTTCAAGCATCCGCATCGCATTCCTAATTCCTGGAGCATGACTAGTGACCTTTGGAGAAGTACATGAAGATGAAGAATCGTAATCGAATAAAGAATTTGTGTTATTACCGGTGAGTTTGTTGTTGACATACAACGATCTCATCATCTTATCAGTTTCCGTGTTGGGCGATTCAGGAGGCAGAGGAGGGGGAGGAAGAAGAGGAGAACATAATATATTTTTGAAATTCATCGATGAAATGGAAGTAAAATTAATTGAGATGAGAGATTATTGAATGAGGAGATGGTGACCTATATATTGAAGTCTCTGTGCGTTTGTGTGTCACCCCTCTCACAATGTTTAAAGCTTAACAATTTGGTTTTCATTGGTAAATATGGACAACATTTATTATTCTTTGACCATTCATAGATGTATTTTGAATTTAATTACGTCAATTGAAATTTAAAATTTAAAAATTGTTTTATTTTTTCTTTTCATATTCACTAAGTATGAAAGTTGACTCGTTAAAAAGGAAACATGTAATATTGGTTTGTGATTGTGCATACATGTTTATATTTTGTAAAACTATACAAAAAACCAACAAAAAAGATAAAAAAAAAAGACAAGGTACATTAAATTTTGTAAACGTTTATTTCTAAAATTTATCGATGAAATGGTAGATAAATTTATTGATAAGAGAATGTATTGACAATGGAGAGTGTTGGCTAATATATTGATATTAGCGTGTGTGTCACCCCTTTCTCAATGTATGGAGCTCGATTAATTTCTTTTTACAATTTTTTTCCAACTTCGACCCCATTAATTTGTTGTTAAACTACCAAAATATATTTACTAAACTATTTAATATATTTAAAGTTTACTTTTGTAATTTAATTTAATATTTTAATGATGTATTATGTCATTCTCCCATAAGTAATCAAATACTTGTATTCTTGTATTTGAGATGTAATAACAATATACTAGATGTTTTATTATATATAGTTTAAAATTACATATGCTTTAGTAAATAGTGTATATTTTATTTGATAAATATTTTCATGTGTAAATATTGTCAACAATTATTATTCTTTGACCAACCATGGAGAAACTTATAAATCAATAACTTCAATTAAATTTTTAATTAAAAAATGATTTTCTTTTTTCTTTTTTTAATCACTGAATAAGAAAGTTAATTCATTAAAAAGGAAACATGTACATTTTGTTTGTGATTGTGCATGCATGTTTACATTTGTAACATTTTATAAAAAAACCCATTAAAAATTAGAAAAGACAGGGTACATAAAAATTTAATGATTTTAAAACTTTATTTTTAAAACAAAAATCAGGGCAAGCGCCATATGGGAATTGAAAACCAAGAAAGGTAACAATCATATGAAAGATATTAAGACACGAAATAAAACCCTTTTAAAATTTGAAAATATATTTGAAGTCCTGATGGTTTGAAATAGTTTATGATTTCTCAATTGATTTTTTCCGTGCAACTATTTTTAAAATTTGTGATTATTAATTGTTCTAAGAATTATAATTATATTAATTGATGTAAAAAACCATATAACATATTATTTTTTCCTTGTAGTAATCAATTAAGATTTGAAATTACATAAGATATATAATCTAATTTAAATGTGAAATTTTCAATTAATATTTCCATTTTTATAATAAAAAGTTAAATTAAAATATATGCCCAAAGTAGAATTAATAATATGTGTATTTAATTAAAATAATTCTATTAACTTAAAATGGAAAAAATGCTTTATAAATTCTTTCGTTTTACTAAAAATGAGAGGGGTCTATCTTTTGACCAATTTTTAGAGATTTATATTAGGTAAAATCTTATTATGGGTCAATATATTATAAATTTACTTAAATTTGGTCAATAAATCAGAAACCATTAAAAATATTCGAAACGTAATCAATTTTACCTATTTTAGTAAAATAATAATTAATAATAGAGATAGTATATAGTAGTTCATTTTAAAATATTAAAAACATAATAGTATTTTAGGTATCGACTCCATATTATGAGCATTCTTAAAAAATTGTCTAAACGAGTCTCTTACTATTTATAATAAATAATAACATTTATATTAAATGAAAACGGAAAACAAATATCATTTTAATCAATGTCTCTGTAGTTTTTAATTGTTTATTATATTTATAATATATTAATGAATTCATTTTAATCAATATTTTTTTTTTTAATAAAATCAACAAGGAGAATTATTCTCATGTTCTATTGTATATTTTTCTCGTAATACTCTTAAAAAAAAGAGGCTCATCGTCTCTATTTTATTTACATCACAGTCAATCTTCTTTTTATTTGAATATTTTATATTTAGATATTTATTCGTAAAATAAGAATATTTAATTATAGGGTATAGTAATATTAGATGAAATGTGATTGGTAATAACATTTTAAACAGAACCTCCTAAATCGTGAAAACACATTGAAAAAAATTATTATTAAAAAAAATCAAATGAGTACTAATAGTTTTGGTTCACTAAACGATGTCTAACTATATAATGTTTTTAATTAGATAATAAATTATGAAAAAAAAAACAATAACTATTGAGTTTAATTTATATTACAATAGAATATAAATATTGATTTGGTCATTGAATCCCTTATTTGATAGATGGAATGAATTAAGGATATCATGCAAAAAAGAATAATTAATAATAAAATTAAAAACAAATTTAAGATCAAAATTTAAAAAGGCATAAATATTAAAAACATAAAATCAAAACAAATATCGAGTAATATTTAGATTATTACAAAAGAAGTAAATATTGCAAAGTAAACATGAAAATTAGTCATAAAATTTTTTTGCCTCCAATTTTACTTTTACTTCACTTAAAGCAGAAAATGGAGAAACCAAAAACTCTTATCATCATCATTTAAAGAAGAAACATATGTCTGCTTCCCATATGCAGATACATGAACAAAAGTCTTTATTCCATCGTTGACCTTATGAATGCATATATCTTATCTCTTTCGGATCTTGGCCATGCTTCTCTTCTTTCGTTCTTCCACACTTTCGAATTTATAGTGAATTGACGCTACATGATTTGCAAATTTTTGGGATGTATTAAAAACATTGTAGCACTTTGGACATGTGTATGGTCCATATTTTTTGAATGGTAGACTGTGGATTCTTCCATCATTCATGTGTTCATCGTTCTTCTTCCTTTTACTATTGTTCTTGCTATCAACCCTATCATTGTCTCCATCATCAACATCAAAGTTAAGTGTTTGAGATAACCACCTGCGTGGTTGTGATGATGAATCTCCACGAAGACCAGGATGATAAGAAACAAAGAAAGCATTGGTCATCATATTGTTGGCGTTGGTGGCATCATTAATATCATTATAAATCGATATTGTATTGGAACTTCCAAATTGTACTTCAAGCATCCGCATCGCATTCCTAATTCCTGGAGCATGACTAGTGACCTTTGGAGAAGTACATGAAGATGAAGAATCGTAATCGAATAAAGAATTTGTGTTATTACCGGTGAGTTTGTTGTTGACATACAACGATCTCATCATCTTATCAGTTTCCGTGTTGGGCGATTCAGGAGGCAGAGGAGGGGGAGGAAGAAGAGGAGAACATAATATATTTTTGAAATTCATCGATGAAATGGAAGTAAAATTAATTGAGATGAGAGAGTATTGAATGAGGAGATGGTGACCTATATATTGAAGTCTCTGTGCGTTTGTGTGTCACCCCTCTCACAATGTTTAAAGCTTAACAATTTGGTTTTCATTGGTAAATATGGACAACATTTATTATTCTTTGACCATTCATAGATGTATTTTGAATTTAATTACGTCAATTGAAATTTAAAATTAAAAAATTGTTTTATTTTTTCTTTTCATATTCACTAAGTATGAAAGTTGACTCGTTAAAAAGGAAACATGTAATATTGGTTTGTGATTGTGCATGCATGTTTATATTTTGTAAAACTATACAAAAAACCAACAAAAAAGATAAAAAAAAAGACAAGGTACATTAAATTTTGTAAACGTTTATTTCTAAAATTTATCGATGAAATGGTAGATAAATTTATTGATAAGAGAATGTATTGACAATGGAGAGTGTTGGCTAATATATTGATATTAGCGTGTGTGTCACCCCTTTCTCAATGTATGGAGCTCGATTAATTTCTTTTTACAATTTTTTTCCAACTTCGACCCCATTAATTTGTTGTTAAACTACCAAAATATATTTACTAAACTATTTAATATATCTTTTTTTAAAGTTTACATTTGTAATTTAATTTAATATTTTAATGATGTATTATGTCATTCTCCCATAAGTAATCAAATACTTGTATTCTTGTATTTGAGATGTAATAACAATATACTAGATGTTTTATTATATATAGTTTAAAATTACATATGCTTTAGTAAATAGTGTATATTTTATTTGATAAATATTTTCATGTGTAAATATTGTCAACAATTATTATTCTTTGACCAACCATGGAGAAACTTATAAATCAATAACTTCAATTAAATTTTTAATTAAAAAATGATTTTCTTTTTTCTTTTTTTAATCACTGAATAAGAAAGTTAATTCATTAAAAAGGAAACATGTACATTTTGTTTGTGATTGTGCATACATGTTTACATTTGTAACATTTTATAAAAAAACCCATTAAAAATTAGAAAAGACAGGGTACATAAAAATTTAATGATTTTAAAACTTTATTTTTAAAACAAAAATCAGGGCAAGCGCCATATGGGAATTGAAAACCAAGAAAGGTAACAATCATATGAAAGATATTAAGACACGAAATAAAACCCTTTTAAAATTTGAAAATATATTTGAAGTCCTGATGGTTTGAAATATTTTATGATTTCTCAATTGATTTTTTCCGTGCAACTATTTTTAAAATTTGTGATTATTAATTGTTCTAAGAATTATAGTTATATTAATTGATGTAAAAAACTATATAACATATTATTTTTTCCTTGTAGTAATCAATTAAGATTTGAAATTACATAAGATATATAATCTAATTTAAATGTGAAATTTTCAATTAATATTTCCATTTTTATAATAAAAAGTTAAATTAAAATATATGCCCAAAGTAGAATTAATAATATGTGTATTTAATTAAAATAATTCTATTAACTTAAAATGGAAAAAACGCTTTATAAATTCTTTCGTTTTACTAAAAATGAGAGGGGTCTATCTTTTGACCAATTTTTAGAGATTTATATTAGGTAAAATCTTATTATGGGTCAATATATTATAAATTTACTTAAATTTGGTCAATAAATCAGAAACCATTAAAAATATTCGAAACGTAATCAATTTTACCTATTTTAGTAAAATAATAATTAATAATAGAGATAGTATATAGTAGTTCATTTTAAAATATTAAAAACATAATAGTATTTTAGGTATCGACTCCATATTATGAGCATTCTTAAAAAATTGTCTAAACGAGTCTCTTACTATTTATAATAAATAATAACATTTATATTAAATGAAAACGGAAAACAAATATCATTTTAATCAATGTCTCTGTAGTTTTTAATTGTTTATTATATTTATAATATATTAATGAATTCATTTTAATCAATTTTTTTTTTTTAATAAAATCAACAAGGAGAATTATTCTCATGTTCTATTGTATATTTTTCTCGTAATACTCTTAAAAAAAAGAGGCTCATCGTCTCTATTTTATTTACATCACAGTCAATCTTCTTTTTATTTAAATATTTTATATTTAGATATTTATTCGTAAAATAAGAATATTTAATTATAGCGTATAGTAATATTAGATGAAATGTGATTGGTAATAACATTTTAAACAGAACCTCCTAAATCGTGAAAACACATTGAAAAAAATTATTATTAAAAAAAATCAAATGAGTACTAATAGTTTTGGTTCACTAAACGATGTCTAACTATATAATGTTTTTAATTAGATAATAAATTATGAAAAAAAAAACAATAACTATTGAGTTTAATTTATATTACAATAGAATATAAATATTGATTTGGTCATTGAATCCCTTATTTGATAGATGGAATGAATTAAGGATATCATGCAAAAAAGAATAATTAATAATAAAATTAAAAACAAATTTAAGATCAAAATTTAAAAAGGCATAAATATTAAAAACATAAAATCAAAACAAATATCGAGTAATATTTAGATTATTACAAAAGAAGTAAATATTGCAAAGTAAACATGAAAATTAGTCATAAAATTTTTTTGCCTCCAATTTTACTTTTACTTCACTTAAAGCGGAAAATGGAGAAACCAAAAACTCCTATCATCATCATTTAAAGAAGAAACATGTGTCTGCTTCCCATATGCAGATACATGAACAAAAGTCTTTATTCCATCATTGACCTTATGAATGCATATATCTTATCTCTTTCGGATCTTGGCCATGCTTCTCTTCTTTCGTTCTTCCACACTTTCGAATTTATAGTGAATTGACGCTACATGATTTGCAAATTTTTGGGATGTATTAAAAACATTGTAGCACTTTGGACATGTGTATGGTCCATATTTTTTGAATGGTAGACTGTGGATTCTTCCATCATTCATGTGTTCATCGTTCTTCTTCCTTTTACTATTGTTCTTGCTATCAACCCTATCATTGTCTCCATCATCAACATCAAAGTTAAGTGTTTGAGATAACCACCTGCGTGGTTGTGATGATGAATCTCCACGAAGACCAGGATGATAAGAAACAAAGAAAGCATTGGTCATCATATTGTTGGCGTTGGTGGCATCATTAATATCATTATAAATCGATATTGTATTGGAACTTCCAAATTGTACTTCAAGCATCCGCATCGCATTCCTAATTCCTGGAGCATGACTAGTGACCTTTGGAGAAGTACATGAAGATGAAGAATCGTAATCGAATAAAGAATTTGTGTTATTACCGGTGAGTTTGTTGTTGACATACAACGATCTCATCATCTTATCAGTTTCCGTGTTGGGCGATTCAGGAGGCAGAGGAGGGGGAGGAAGAAGAGGAGAACATAATATATTTTTGAAATTCATCGATGAAATGGAAGTAAAATTAATTGAGATGAGAGATTATTGAATGAGGAGATGGTGACCTATATATTGAAGTCTCTGTGCGTTTGTGTGTCACCCCTCTCACAATGTTTAAAGCTTAACAATTTGGTTTTCATTGGTAAATATGGACAACATTTATTATTCTTTGACCATTCATAGATGTATTTTGAATTTAATTACGTCAATTGAAATTTAAAATTTAAAAATTGTTTTATTTTTTCTTTTCATATTCACTAAGTATGAAAGTTGACTCGTTAAAAAGGAAACATGTAATATTGGTTTGTGATTGTGCATACATGTTTATATTTTGTAAAACTATACAAAAAACCAACAAAAAAGATAAAAAAAAAAGACAAGGTACATTAAATTTTGTAAACGTTTATTTCTAAAATTTATCGATGAAATGGTAGATAAATTTATTGATAAGAGAATGTATTGACAATGGAGAGTGTTGGCTAATATATTGATATTAGCGTGTGTGTCACCCCTTTCTCAATGTATGGAGCTCGATTAATTTCTTTTTACAATTTTTTTCCAACTTCGACCCCATTAATTTGTTGTTAAACTACCAAAATATATTTACTAAACTATTTAATATATTTAAAGTTTACTTTTGTAATTTAATTTAATATTTTAATGATGTATTATGTCATTCTCCCATAAGTAATCAAATACTTGTATTCTTGTATTTGAGATGTAATAACAATATACTAGATGTTTTATTATATATAGTTTAAAATTACATATGCTTTAGTAAATAGTGTATATTTTATTTGATAAATATTTTCATGTGTAAATATTGTCAACAATTATTATTCTTTGACCAACCATGGAGAAACTTATAAATCAATAACTTCAATTAAATTTTTAATTAAAAAATGATTTTCTTTTTTCTTTTTTTAATCACTGAATAAGAAAGTTAATTCATTAAAAAGGAAACATGTAAATTTTGTTTGTGATTGTGCATGCATGTTTACATTTGTAACATTTTATAAAAAAACCCATTAAAAATTAGAAAAGACAGGGTACATAAAAATTTAATGATTTTAAAACTTTATTTTTAAAACAAAAATCAGGGCAAGCGCCATATGGGAATTGAAAACCAAGAAAGGTAACAATCATATGAAAGATATTAAGACACGAAATAAAACCCTTTTAAAATTTGAAAATATATTTGAAGTCCTGATGGTTTGAAATAGTTTATGATTTCTCAATTGATTTTTTCCGTGCAACTATTTTTAAAATTTGTGATTATTAATTGTTCTAAGAATTATAATTATATTAATTGATGTAAGAAACTATATAACATATTATTTTTTCCTTGTAGTAATCAATTAAGATTTGAAATTACATAAGATATATAATCTAATTTAAATGTGAAATTTTCAATTAATATTTCCATTTTTATAATAAAAAGTTAAATTAAAATATATGCCCAAAGTAGAATTAATAATATGTGTATTTAATTAAAATAATTCTATTAACTTAAAATGGAAAAAATGCTTTATAAATTCTTTCGTTTTACTAAAAATGAGAGGGGTCTATCTTTTGACCAATTTTTAGAGATTTATATTAGGTAAAATCTTATTATGGGTCAATATATTATAAATTTACTTAAATTTGGTCAATAAATCAGAAACCATTAAAAATATTCGAAACGTAATCAATTTTACCTATTTTAGTAAAATAATAATTAATAATAGAGATAGTATATAGTAGTTCATTTTAAAATATTAAAAACATAATAGTATTTTAGGTATCGACTCCATATTATGAGCATTCTTAAAAAATTGTCTAAACGAGTCTCTTACTATTTATAATAAATAATAACATTTATATTAAATGAAAACGGAAAACAAATATCATTTTAATCAATGTCTCTGTAGTTTTTAATTGTTTATTATATTTATAATATATTAATGAATTCATTTTAACAATATTTTTTTTTTAATAAAATCAACAAGTAGAATTATTCTCATGTTCTATTGTATATTTTTCTCGTAATACTCTTAAAAAAAAGAGGCTCATCGTCTCTATTTTATTTACATCACAGTCAATCTTCTTTTTATTTAAATATTTTATATTTAGATATTTATTCGTAAAATAAGAATATTTAATTATAGGGTATAGTAATATTAGATGAAATGTGATTGGTAATAACATTTTAAACAGAACCTCCTAAATCGTGAAAACACATTGAAAAAAATTATTATTAAAAAAAATCAAATGAGTACTAATAGTTTTGGTTCACTAAACGATGTCTAACTATATAATGTTTTTAATTAGATAATAAATTATGAAAAAAAAAACAATAACTATTGAGTTTAATTTATATTACAATAGAATATAAATATTGATTTGGTCATTGAATCCCTTATTTGATAGATGGAATGAATTAAGGATATCATGCAAAAAAGAATAATTAATAATAAAATTAAAAACAAATTTAAGATCAAAATTTAAAAAGGCATAAATATTAAAAACATAAAATCAAAACAAATATCGAGTAATATTTAGATTATTACAAAAGAAGTAAATATTGCAAAGTAAACATGAAAATTAGTCATAAAATTTTTTTGCCTCCAATTTTACTTTTACTTCACTTAAAGCAGAAAATGGAGAAACCAAAAACTCTTATCATCATCATTTAAAGAAGAAACATGTGTCTGCTTCCCATATGCAGATACATGAACAAAAGTCTTTATTCCATCGTTGACCTTATGAATGCATATATCTTATCTCTTTCGGATCTTGGCCATGCTTCTCTTCTTTCGTTCTTCCACACTTTCGAATTTATAGTGAATTGACGCTACATGATTTGCAAATTTTTGGGATGTATTAAAAACATTGTAGCACTTTGGACATGTGTATGGTCCATATTTTTTGAATGGTAGACTGTGGATTCTTCCATCATTCATGTGTTCATCGTTCTTCTTCCTTTTACTATTGTTCTTGCTATCAACCCTATCATTGTCTCCATCATCAACATCAAAGTTAAGTGTTTGAGATAACCACCTGCGTGGTTGTGATGATGAATCTCCACGAAGACCAGGATGATAAGAAACAAAGAAAGCATTGGTCATCATATTGTTGGCGTTGGTGGCATCATTAATATCATTATAAATCGATATTGTATTGGAACTTCCAAATTGTACTTCAAGCATCCGCATCGCATTCCTAATTCCTGGAGCATGACTAGTGACCTTTGGAGAAGTACATGAAGATGAAGAATCGTAATCGAATAAAGAATTTGTGTTATTACCGGTGAGTTTGTTGTTGACATACAACGATCTCATCATCTTATCAGTTTCCGTGTTGGGCGATTCAGGAGGCAGAGGAGGGGGAGGAAGAAGAGGAGAACATAATATATTTTTGAAATTCATCGATGAAATGGAAGTAAAATTAATTGAGATGAGAGATTATTGAATGAGGAGATGGTGACCTATATATTGAAGTCTCTGTGCGTTTGTGTGTCACCCCTCTCACAATGTTTAAAGCTTAACAATTTGGTTTTCATTGGTAAATATGGACAACATTTATTATTCTTTGACCATTCATAGATGTATTTTGAATTTAATTACGTCAATTGAAATTTAAAATTTAAAAATTGTTTTATTTTTTCTTTTCATATTCACTAAGTATGAAAGTTGACTCGTTAAAAAGGAAACATGTAATATTGGTTTGTGATTGTGCATACATGTTTATATTTTGTAAAACTATACAAAAAACCAACAAAAAAGATAAAAAAAAAAGACAAGGTACATTAAATTTTGTAAACGTTTATTTCTAAAATTTATCGATGAAATGGTAGATAAATTTATTGATAAGAGAATGTATTGACAATGGAGAGTGTTGGCTAATATATTGATATTAGCGTGTGTGTCACCCCTTTCTCAATGTATGGAGCTCGATTAATTTCTTTTTACAATTTTTTTCCAACTTCGACCCCATTAATTTGTTGTTAAACTACCAAAATATATTTACTAAACTATTTAATATATTTAAAGTTTACTTTTGTAATTTAATTTAATATTTTAATGATGTATTATGTCATTCTCCCATAAGTAATCAAATACTTGTATTCTTGTATTTGAGATGTAATAACAATATACTAGATGTTTTATTATATATAGTTTAAAATTACATATGCTTTAGTAAATAGTGTATATTTTATTTGATAAATATTTTCATGTGTAAATATTGTCAACAATTATTATTCTTTGACCAACCATGGAGAAACTTATAAATCAATAACTTCAATTAAATTTTTAATTAAAAAATGATTTTCTTTTTTCTTTTTTTAATCACTGAATAAGAAAGTTAATTCATTAAAAAGGAAACATGTAAATTTTGTTTGTGATTGTGCATGCATGTTTACATTTGTAACATTTTATAAAAAAACCCATTAAAAATTAGAAAAGACAGGGTACATAAAAATTTAATGATTTTAAAACTTTATTTTTAAAACAAAAATCAGGGCAAGCGCCATATGGGAATTGAAAACCAAGAAAGGTAACAATCATATGAAAGATATTAAGACACGAAATAAAACCCTTTTAAAATTTGAAAATATATTTGAAGTCCTGATGGTTTGAAATAGTTTATGATTTCTCAATTGATTTTTTCCGTGCAACTATTTTTAAAATTTGTGATTATTAATTGTTCTAAGAATTATAATTATATTAATTGATGTAAAAAACTATATAACATATTATTTTTTCCTTGTAGTAATCAATTAAGATTTGAAATTACATAAGATATATAATCTAATTTAAATGTGAAATTTTCAATTAATATTTCCATTTTTATAATAAAAAGTTAAATTAAAATATATGCCCAAAGTAGAATTAATAATATGTGTATTTAATTAAAATAATTCTATTAACTTAAAATGGAAAAAATGCTTTATAAATTCTTTCGTTTTACTAAAAATGAGAGGGGTCTATCTTTTGACCAATTTTTAGAGATTTATATTAGGTAAAATCTTATTATGGGTCAATATATTATAAATTTACTTAAATTTGGTCAATAAATCAGAAACCATTAAAAATATTCGAAACGTAATCAATTTTACCTATTTTAGTAAAATAATAATTAATAATAGAGATAGTATATAGTAGTTCATTTTAAAATATTAAAAACATAATAGTATTTTAGGTATCGACTCCATATTATGAGCATTCTTAAAAAATTGTCTAAACGAGTCTCTTACTATTTATAATAAATAATAACATTTATATTAAATGAAAACGGAAAACAAATATCATTTTAATCAATGTCTCTGTAGTTTTTAATTGTTTATTATATTTATAATATATTAATGAATTCATTTTAACAATATTTTTTTTTTAATAAAATCAACAAGTAGAATTATTCTCATGTTCTATTGTATATTTTTCTCGTAATACTCTTAAAAAAAAGAGGCTCATCGTCTCTATTTTATTTACATCACAGTCAATCTTCTTTTTATTTAAATATTTTATATTTAGATATTTATTCGTAAAATAAGAATATTTAATTATAGGGTATAGTAATATTAGATGAAATGTGATTGGTAATAACATTTTAAACAGAACCTCCTAAATCGTGAAAACACATTGAAAAAAATTATTATTAAAAAAAATCAAATGAGTACTAATAGTTTTGGTTCACTAAACGATGTCTAACTATATAATGTTTTTAATTAGATAATAAATTATGAAAAAAAAAACAATAACTATTGAGTTTAATTTATATTACAATAGAATATAAATATTGATTTGGTCATTGAATCCCTTATTTGATAGATGGAATGAATTAAGGATATCATGCAAAAAAGAATAATTAATAATAAAATTAAAAACAAATTTAAGATCAAAATTTAAAAAGGCATAAATATTAAAAACATAAAATCAAAACAAATATCGAGTAATATTTAGATTATTACAAAAGAAGTAAATATTGCAAAGTAAACATGAAAATTAGTCATAAAATTTTTTTGCCTCCAATTTTACTTTTACTTCACTTAAAGCAGAAAATGGAGAAACCAAAAACTCTTATCATCATCATTTAAAGAAGAAACATGTGTCTGCTTCCCATATGCAGATACATGAACAAAAGTCTTTATTCCATCGTTGACCTTATGAATGCATATATCTTATCTCTTTCGGATCTTGGCCATGCTTCTCTTCTTTCGTTCTTCCACACTTTCGAATTTATAGTGAATTGACGCTACATGATTTGCAAATTTTTGGGATGTATTAAAAACATTGTAGCACTTTGGACATGTGTATGGTCCATATTTTTTGAATGGTAGACTGTGGATTCTTCCATCATTCATGTGTTCATCGTTCTTCTTCCTTTTACTATTGTTCTTGCTATCAACCCTATCATTGTCTCCATCATCAACATCAAAGTTAAGTGTTTGAGATAACCACCTGCGTGGTTGTGATGATGAATCTCCACGAAGACCAGGATGATAAGAAACAAAGAAAGCATTGGTCATCATATTGTTGGCGTTGGTGGCATCATTAATATCATTATAAATCGATATTGTATTGGAACTTCCAAATTGTACTTCAAGCATCCGCATCGCATTCCTAATTCCTGGAGCATGACTAGTGACCTTTGGAGAAGTACATGAAGATGAAGAATCGTAATCGAATAAAGAATTTGTGTTATTACCGGTGAGTTTGTTGTTGACATACAACGATCTCATCATCTTATCAGTTTCCGTGTTGGGCGATTCAGGAGGCAGAGGAGGGGGAGGAAGAAGAGGAGAACATAATATATTTTTGAAATTCATCGATGAAATGGAAGTAAAATTAATTGAGATGAGAGATTATTGAATGAGGAGATGGTGACCTATATATTGAAGTCTCTGTGCGTTTGTGTGTCACCCCTCTCACAATGTTTAAAGCTTAACAATTTGGTTTTCATTGGTAAATATGGACAACATTTATTATTCTTTGACCATTCATAGATGTATTTTGAATTTAATTACGTCAATTGAAATTTAAAATTTAAAAATTGTTTTATTTTTTCTTTTCATATTCACTAAGTATGAAAGTTGACTCGTTAAAAAGGAAACATGTAATATTGGTTTGTGATTGTGCATACATGTTTATATTTTGTAAAACTATACAAAAAACCAACAAAAAAGATAAAAAAAAAAGACAAGGTACATTAAATTTTGTAAACGTTTATTTCTAAAATTTATCGATGAAATGGTAGATAAATTTATTGATAAGAGAATGTATTGACAATGGAGAGTGTTGGCTAATATATTGATATTAGCGTGTGTGTCACCCCTTTCTCAATGTATGGAGCTCGATTAATTTCTTTTTACAATTTTTTTCCAACTTCGACCCCATTAATTTGTTGTTAAACTACCAAAATATATTTACTAAACTATTTAATATATTTAAAGTTTACTTTTGTAATTTAATTTAATATTTTAATGATGTATTATGTCATTCTCCCATAAGTAATCAAATACTTGTATTCTTGTATTTGAGATGTAATAACAATATACTAGATGTTTTATTATATATAGTTTAAAATTACATATGCTTTAGTAAATAGTGTATATTTTATTTGATAAATATTTTCATGTGTAAATATTGTCAACAATTATTATTCTTTGACCAACCATGGAGAAACTTATAAATCAATAACTTCAATTAAATTTTTAATTAAAAAATGATTTTCTTTTTTCTTTTTTTAATCACTGAATAAGAAAGTTAATTCATTAAAAAGGAAACATGTACATTTTGTTTGTGATTGTGCATGCATGTTTACATTTGTAACATTTTATAAAAAAACCCATTAAAAATTAGAAAAGACAGGGTACATAAAAATTTAATGATTTTAAAACTTTATTTTTAAAACAAAAATCAGGGCAAGCGCCATATGGGAATTGAAAACCAAGAAAGGTAACAATCATATGAAAGATATTAAGACACGAAATAAAACCCTTTTAAAATTTGAAAATATATTTGAAGTCCTGATGGTTTGAAATAGTTTATGATTTCTCAATTGATTTTTTCCGTGCAACTATTTTTAAAATTTGTGATTATTAATTGTTCTAAGAATTATAATTATATTAATTGATGTAAAAAACTATATAACATATTATTTTTTCCTTGTAGTAATCAATTAAGATTTGAAATTACATAAGATATATAATCTAATTTAAATGTGAAATTTTCAATTAATATTTCCATTTTTATAATAAAAAGTTAAATTAAAATATATGCCCAAAGTAGAATTAATAATATGTGTATTTAATTAAAATAATTCTATTAACTTAAAATGGAAAAAATGCTTTATAAATTCTTTCGTTTTACTAAAAATGAGAGGGGTCTATCTTTTGACCAATTTTTAGAGATTTATATTAGGTAAAATCTTATTATGGGTCAATATATTATAAATTTACTTAAATTTGGTCAATAAATCAGAAACCATTAAAAATATTCGAAACGTAATCAATTTTACCTATTTTAGTAAAATAATAATTAATAATAGAGATAGTATATAGTAGTTCATTTTAAAATATTAAAAACATAATAGTATTTTAGGTATCGACTCCATATTATGAGCATTCTTAAAAAATTGTCTAAACGAGTCTCTTACTATTTATAATAAATAATAACATTTATATTAAATGAAAACGGAAAACAAATATCATTTTAATCAATGTCTCTGTAGTTTTTAATTGTTTATTATATTTATAATATATTAATGAATTCATTTTAACAATATTTTTTTTTTAATAAAATCAACAAGTAGAATTATTCTCATGTTCTATTGTATATTTTTCTCGTAATACTCTTAAAAAAAAGAGGCTCATCGTCTCTATTTTATTTACATCACAGTCAATCTTCTTTTTATTTAAATATTTTATATTTAGATATTTATTCGTAAAATAAGAATATTTAATTATAGGGTATAGTAATATTAGATGAAATGTGATTGGTAATAACATTTTAAACAGAACCTCCTAAATCGTGAAAACACATTGAAAAAAATTATTATTAAAAAAAATCAAATGAGTACTAATAGTTTTGGTTCACTAAACGATGTCTAACTATATAATGTTTTTAATTAGATAATAAATTATGAAAAAAAAAACAATAACTATTGAGTTTAATTTATATTACAATAGAATATAAATATTGATTTGGTCATTGAATCCCTTATTTGATAGATGGAATGAATTAAGGATATCATGCAAAAAAGAATAATTAATAATAAAATTAAAAACAAATTTAAGATCAAAATTTAAAAAGGCATAAATATTAAAAACATAAAATCAAAACAAATATCGAGTAATATTTAGATTATTACAAAAGAAGTAAATATTGCAAAGTAAACATGAAAATTAGTCATAAAATTTTTTTGCCTCCAATTTTACTTTTACTTCACTTAAAGCAGAAAATGGAGAAACCAAAAACTCTTATCATCATCATTTAAAGAAGAAACATGTGTCTGCTTCCCATATGCAGATACATGAACAAAAGTCTTTATTCCATCGTTGACCTTATGAATGCATATATCTTATCTCTTTCGGATCTTGGCCATGCTTCTCTTCTTTCGTTCTTCCACACTTTCGAATTTATAGTGAATTGACGCTACATGATTTGCAAATTTTTGGGATGTATTAAAAACATTGTAGCACTTTGGACATGTGTATGGTCCATATTTTTTGAATGGTAGACTGTGGATTCTTCCATCATTCATGTGTTCATCGTTCTTCTTCCTTTTACTATTGTTCTTGCTATCAACCCTATCATTGTCTCCATCATCAACATCAAAGTTAAGTGTTTGAGATAACCACCTGCGTGGTTGTGATGATGAATCTCCACGAAGACCAGGATGATAAGAAACAAAGAAAGCATTGGTCATCATATTGTTGGCGTTGGTGGCATCATTAATATCATTATAAATCGATATTGTATTGGAACTTCCAAATTGTACTTCAAGCATCCGCATCGCATTCCTAATTCCTGGAGCATGACTAGTGACCTTTGGAGAAGTACATGAAGATGAAGAATCGTAATCGAATAAAGAATTTGTGTTATTACCGGTGAGTTTGTTGTTGACATACAACGATCTCATCATCTTATCAGTTTCCGTGTTGGGCGATTCAGGAGGCAGAGGAGGGGGAGGAAGAAGAGGAGAACATAATATATTTTTGAAATTCATCGATGAAATGGAAGTAAAATTAATTGAGATGAGAGATTATTGAATGAGGAGATGGTGACCTATATATTGAAGTCTCTGTGCGTTTGTGTGTCACCCCTCTCACAATGTTTAAAGCTTAACAATTTGGTTTTCATTGGTAAATATGGACAACATTTATTATTCTTTGACCATTCATAGATGTATTTTGAATTTAATTACGTCAATTGAAATTTAAAATTTAAAAATTGTTTTATTTTTTCTTTTCATATTCACTAAGTATGAAAGTTGACTCGTTAAAAAGGAAACATGTAATATTGGTTTGTGATTGTGCATACATGTTTATATTTTGTAAAACTATACAAAAAACCAACAAAAAAGATAAAAAAAAAAGACAAGGTACATTAAATTTTGTAAACGTTTATTTCTAAAATTTATCGATGAAATGGTAGATAAATTTATTGATAAGAGAATGTATTGACAATGGAGAGTGTTGGCTAATATATTGATATTAGCGTGTGTGTCACCCCTTTCTCAATGTATGGAGCTCGATTAATTTCTTTTTACAATTTTTTTCCAACTTCGACCCCATTAATTTGTTGTTAAACTACCAAAATATATTTACTAAACTATTTAATATATCTTTTTTTAAAGTTTACTTTTGTAATTTAATTTAATATTTTATTGATGTATTATGTCATTCTCCCATAAGTAATCAAATACTTGTATTCTTGTATTTGAGATGTAATAACAATATACTAGATGTTTTATTATATATAGTTTAAAATTACATATGCTTTAGTAAATAGTGTATATTTTATTTGATAAATATTTTCATGTGTAAATATTGTCAACAATTATTATTCTTTGACCAACCATGGAGAAACTTATAAATCAATAACTTCAATTAAATTTTTAATTAAAAAATGATTTTCTTTTTTCTTTTTTTAATCACTGAATAAGAAAGTTAATTCATTAAAAAGGAAACATGTACATTTTGTTTGTGATTGTGCATGCATGTTTACATTTGTAACATTTTATAAAAAAAACCCATTAAAAATTAGAAAAGACAGGGTACATAAAAATTTAATGATTTTAAAACTTTATTTTTAAAACAAAAATCAGGGCAAGCGCCATATGGGAATTGAAAACCAAGAAAGGTAACAATCCTATGAAAGATATTAAGACACGAAATAAAACCGTTTTAAAATTTGAAAATATATTTGAAGTCCTTATGGTTTGAAATAGTTTATGATTTCTTAATTGATTTTTTCCGTGCAACTACTTTTTAAATTTGTGATTATTGTTCTAAGAATTATAATTATATTAATTGATGTAAAAAACTATATAACATATTATTTTTTTCTTGTAGTAATCAATTAAGAATTGAAATTACATAAGATATATAATCTAACTTTTAATTTTCAATTAATATTTTCATTTTTATAAATAAAAAGTTAAATTAAAATATATGCCCAAAGTAGAATTAATAATATGTGTATTTAATTAAAATAATTCTATTAACTTAAAATGGAAAAAATGCTTTATAAATTCTTTCGTTTTACTAAAAATGAGAGGGGTCTGTCTTTTGACCAATTTTTAGAGATTTATATTAGGTAAAATCTTATTGTAATACCCCATATTATCTAATTGCTCAATTGGATGTCAGATGAGATTAGATGAGCATATATGTGCTCTATCTTTAGTATATTGGATTAATGGAATCCTCTAAGTACTTTAAGTATTGACATTTGGGATCAATAGAGCAACTGTTGACTCTGAAGAGATCAATTATTTCAATTCACAAAAGGATTTTAAGGTAACTTTAATAATTGATCAATTTAGTTGAGACGATAAAATATCAATTTGGAGATATTTTACCCTGTTGGAATTATATTATATAATAAGCATTATATATATATATATATATATATATATATATATATGTAAAGAAAAGAAAAAGAGAAAGATAGAAAGAAGAAGAAGGAAAAGAGGAAAAGAAGAGAAAGAGAGAAAAAGCGATGGATGAAGAAGAAAAGCTTGTGGATCATCTTCATCGATTCATCATCTTCTTCAAACTCCTCTTCGATTATCAGGTGGGTTCTAGTTAGACACTCTTAAGTTCTAGAAATAGATGTTTGGGACTTAGGTTAGAATTGAGAGAAAATGATTAAACGGAGAATCGATGAAATCTAACGGATGAAACGTGATACAAAATGTGTGGAATACTTGTTGTATGATTGGATTATGTTCTGGTATGATTTGGATGAGTTTTGGTTGAAGGAATGTTGGATTTTTGGCCCAAATGACCCATAACAGCACTGCTGGAAAACTCAGTTTTCGCAGGTTCGCACTGCGAGTCCCCTAGCGAAGGGGAAAGCGAGCATTTGTTGGTTACTCGCATGACGAAGGTGAGGGCAAACATTTTCCAGAGGTTCGCACTGCGAACTTTACCTTATTTTGGTTCTGCCATGATTCGCCAGACGCTCGCACTGCGAATGGGGTGGCGAACCCAGTGTTGTTTAGGCATTCGCTGGGAGCTTAGCACTGCGAATGAGAAAGCGAGCGTTTGCTGGCTGCTTCGCAAAGCAAACCTGACAGCTTTTCTGTTTTGTTTCCTTCATAACTTTCGATCCGTAACTCGGATCGGGACGTTCTTGGTGTCATTAGAAAGCTATGACGTTCTTGGTGTCATTAGTGGAAAATGAAAGAAATTGGTGTTTTGTGAAATGTGGGGATTGACATCTTTTGGATCGTAAATCCGATCGAGGTATATTTATAGCCGATGTAAAGCTGTGGAAATATCCTACGGGATAAGAGAGAAAAGTATGGACTTTGATACCCAATTAAATGAATCGGAGGGAACCGAGAGTGACTGTTTATGTGTGAACTAGTATGTGGGTTATATTTTATTTGTTATGTTATCTTGTGTGTTTTAAGATTGATGTTGTGATATGCTTGTCTAATATTGTTGCTGAGCATATGTGAGGGAATAATATGCATGTTAAAATGAATCAGGGAGAGTGAGAAAACTTACCCCAAACCTAATGATATGATTTTTAGGTTATGATTAGAATTGATAGAAACTCCGAATGGCGACGCTCGTGCATTCATTGACGAGTTATGGCCTAGGGTAGATGACCTAGATGGCGATGCTCGGGCACTTGATGTATAACGGTGTATCCGTGACGAGTATTGGTCTAGGAGAGAGAAAACACTAGTATAGAACATGTGTGAACCATAGTGATTTATGAGAAAGGCGAATGTGGCCTTAAGACATTGTGGCCTTGTGATTGTCGAATACAATCATGTTGTGTATATGATCACGTAATCGTAACCATTTATCTTGAGGTGTAGTTTCATGAGACTCAAGCTCCTCCTCTGAAACGTATGCACAATTACTTGGCAGGTTTGATTCTCGCGTGTAGTACGAATGGAACCTACGAGTAGAGACTTGTGATGGTTAACAGGCCATGTGAGTGACGGTTCACGGCTAACAAGCCAATGTTCCCGAATCCATGTCGTATGTCAAGTAAGTTACAAGGATCCATGACTCGGGTCGACTTCTTGACGTAGAAGCGGACGGGAAAAGGGGATGCCTTGGTACGGTTATCGATTCGTAAGGAATCTTGAGTTAACAGGCTCAGGACGTAATTCCTTCCGTGCGAACTTTATGAGTTAACAGACTCATGACATGTTTCCATATAGTGTGAGATTGTGAACTCAAAGTCTTTTCCCTTCCCCTTGACTTGAGTTAGGATTGATAGATCCCTGTAATCCCGAGAGGATCTATAGGATAGGGAACTCACTGAGATTTGATGTATCTCACCCCACTATAGTTGCTTTATTTCAGGTAATTGCAGGTTTGATTTGCAAGTGGAGAAATGGTGGGATGTTTCAAGAGAAGCTTGGCTTTAGTATTTCCGCTGTGTATTCTTTTGTTGTATACAATTGAGGATATTGTATATTATTCTTAGATTTTATTTTTGGCTAGTTTCCATGACTTGTGCCATGTGTTGTATTTATGTTTTAGAAATGGAAAAGTATGTGAACTATGCCATTAGGCACTTTTGATGTGTCAGTACCAAATAAAATGCTTGTATGGTATCATTCTAGACATATATTGTACAGGGCATTATAGTTGGTATCAGAGCAGGTCGTGTCCTCGACCTAGCCTTGAAACATCATAAGTAAATCTATTCCTACCTCTTAAGTGTGTCTTGCCATCATGAAACTTAATATCATACTATGTAGTGTTGGGCCTAATCAACCTAATACTATGTATGTGATAGGTAGAATCATGGTTGAGCGACCACGAGGACTCCGAAGTGTTGTCGTAACTTGTGCTATGAGGGTAGGCTCAAGCCAAGAGTTAGTAGTGTGGAGTTTTGGGTCAGCTCAGTGAGGTCTTATTAGAAGTCGTGCTTTGGGTAGCATGGAAATTGAAGAGTGGAATATTGTTTAAGAAATCCTTCGGAATGGATGGAGTCTGACAATTAAGGAAGATGTAAAGTCGCTCGTGTAGCTGGATTGACCACTGGTATAGATAAGAATTTTAAGTAATCTCATTCCGTGAAAAAGAAAGGTTGTTTTGTGGAATGCGTGGCGTAGGGTCCGGAAGTGAGATAGTAATTGGTACTTCAATTTCTAAGGTCGTTAACATATCTTGAATGGAAGAGAGTACCTTAAGGAATGTGTTCGGAACAATACCTTCCGATTGGTTAAAAGTTGAGAGTTGAGGACGTTCGGCTTCTATGGGAAGTTAAGGTAGTAGGGAAGTGTGTGAAGGAACATCGGGATGTGTTTACATGCTTCAAGTGAAACAAGTAGGTGCTGGGCGAAGAGTGTGTAATGAATGGCATATATTTAGTTATGTAGAGAGATTAAGTTCGGAATATTGCATCGGGATTTTTCTGTATTTGGTGAGGGACCAATTTGGAATTTAGGAAATGTCAAGTTACCCAAGGAACTGTATAAGGTGTTGTGTTGGGGAAAGAATGAACTCCATTTAGTAACGGAAGTGTAGTGATATGGATCGGAAGTAGTTCGTATTAAGAGACAGAGTAAGCATCTTGAATTAAAGAGAATCTTAGTAAGATGGTTTATATTGGGACCTAAGAGGATTACCGTGGAGAGCAAAGTAAACACGATGTGGAAAACGGTATTAATGGTATGTTATGAGAAAGGTTACACCTTGGTATTAAGAACAAACGTAGTAGTAGCATCGTGGTCACAAGTGTACGTGATGGATTATTATTCTTGAGACAAGTGTGAAGGGACGTACTTTGTGGAGCAGTGAGTACTGTATTTTCAAAAGCAAGATTGTGGTAAATCAACGAAAAGCAACTCAGGACTTATTACAGACTAAGTGTAAATCATGGAACGATTTATACCGGAAAGGTTTTGTTAATAGTTGATGAGAATTGTCAGTTACGGATTTTCCATTACGTAATTTGGTTTACGTGGGATGTTCAATGGATAGTGAAGGGTAAGAAATCCCGGTTAAGGGGTGCGAAGCGATGGAAAGGTTCTTCGAGAGGATACGTTACCCCGATCTAATTTAAAGTATAGAGGACTTCTGTATTTGTAAAGAGTCGGAATATTCGGAATCTACCTTTTGTTGGACTAAGAACGTTGTAGTATTATTTCTCACTAAGGAATTCAAGTGAGAGAACAAGGTTGTATGCTTGACATGAGATGTCCATCATTTTCGTGGTACCATGTAATGGTTGTGTGTTGGGTTTTGCTTATGGACGAATCAAGTAAGAGTTGTGGCTAAGACCCTAGGATGTCGTCATTATTGACTTCCTGCTAGTATCGTTGTATGAACAGAGAGTGAACTGTTCCGCTGAAGTTTTATGGTGTGCTTGTGTCAGAATTGGGAATGTTGATTGTCACTTGGTTGGAGTGTGTTGTCTGCATGTTTTGACTTTGTCGGTTTATCTTGAGTTGATCATGGTTGGTGAATGTTACACAAGTTAAAAGCCACGAGTTAAGAATGATATTGTGGGTTAGAGAAAATTGGATTGATGGTTTGTGTAGGGATGGTTTTGAATTATGAGGAATTGGTTTTGATTCAGCAGCAGTGTAACCAACTAACACAATGGGGTTAACCATTTAACACGTGCGAGAATGGTATTTTGAAATTAGAACTCCTGGAAGGTTATTGCATAGTTGACAATTTATTCAATCGACAAAAGAGTTTGACTTTAGGAGAAGTAATCTTGGGAACGATGTTGTGTATGAGGAAGTCTTAGGTGCATTGTTATTATTACTGTTGAGAACTTTAAGGACGAAGTTAGAGGATACTCACGAAGTATTGATCTTGCAAGGAATGTACTTCGATGTGTAATTATGGTTTTAAGTAAGGTATGGACAGTTGGCCCGAGTTTGTAATTGTTAACTTCCCTGAGCTCATGGTATTGGAATTAGACTCCATGAGAGTGGTACCAGTCGTGTGCAGTTGTGTTTGACCCAGAGAAGGAATTTGAAAGTTATCTTTCTAAGTACAAGTAAGAATTTGACGTTCCGAAGTTAAGTATGTGACTTGGAATCGTTTATGAAATGGAACGAATGGAAAAAAAAGTGGATTCAATTGAGAAACGTGTTATGGACTTCGAAGGTGTGTGTGTAAGTGGAATGTTGTACGTGAATGGGCGAGTAGTATGGAAACTTACAATTACGTTTCGGATGGTTTAAGTTTGGATAAGTGGTGACTCGCATCTGACTGAAGCTTTGTGATGGTGTTATGTAATATTAATTGAGAACTCGTACCAACAACAAACCTTGAGGGAGTCAGAACCCCGTAAGAAGAATCAATTTGGAATGTGGTAACCAGATCCGGAGGTTGTTAAACTGTTTTGGATATATTATTTCGAGTTTAGAATGGGTTGGAGTTGTGAATGTCAGGGTTGTAGCAGTGTAACTCTTGCGTCTTTATCGTCTAGAGAGTGTTGGGCAGAGGTTAAGATATTGTGTGTTGGTAAAGAAATTGTTCTACCATAGGACGTCAGTACGTTCTTGTGCCGACTGGTTAGTAAGGACCCCAGTGGATAAATGTGTCTCTTCACGAACTGTTAGCCACTTGGTAATGCTCAAGAATTGGTGGTATTCACTGTTAGAATTTGAGTTGCGCAGTGGAGGGTGACAAATGAAAGAGTTCAGTCGGATTAATAAGAATCAGATGGATGGTTACTTATAAGAATAATAAAGAAATAAGGAGATCTTGTTTAAGTGTGTTACCTTTTGGAGTGACACGAAAGAAAGGAAATATCGGATGTAATGATTACAATGTGTAGTATCAGACCGGATGGAACTGGTAAAGAAGTCGTTTGACTAGTTGTGAAGTGGTTTGAATGTTAAAGGATTTATGGAAGAATAGTTGTCGGTAAATGTATGAAGTTAAGGAATCGCTGAATTACATCGTGAAGATTTGTTGAGTGTTTGTTATCCTGAATCAAGATAAGATATTACGGTTGGATTTGTGACTCAGGGAAGGAATACAGAATGGTACATTATTTCCAAGGTAAGATGCGACAAAGTGTTTAGTATGGAACTACGGATGAGTTATAGAAAAAGCAAGGTTAGAATTTAACCCAATATTGGAATAAGAGCATGACTAAGGAACCGAAGTTTGATAGTTCATGGAAATATGGATTTTTGGTCTGTGGAATCGAGTTGGAATTGGAATGCGTCAGAAAGTTTAACAGAAGTAAAGTTGAGTGTGGAACTAAGACAATGATGCAAGTTATGATTATTGTCGAATAGAGGATATTCGGGGGCGAATTTCAATTTAAGGGGGGGGGGGGGAGGGAGAGTGTAATACCCCATATTATCTAATTGCTCAATTGGATGTCAGATGAGATCAGATGAGTATCTATGTGCTCTATCTTTGGTATATTGGATTAATAGAATCCTCTAAGTACTTTAAGTATTGACATTTGGGATCAATAGAGCAACTGTTGACTCTGAAGAGATCAATTATTTCAATTCACGAAAGGATTTCAAGGTAACTTTAATAATTGATCAATTTAGTTGAGACGATAAAATATCAATTTGGAGATATTTTACCCTGTTGGAATTATATTATATAATAAGCATTATATATATATATATATGTAAAGAAAAGAAAAAGAGAAAGATAGAAAGAAGAAGGAGGAAAAGAGGAAAAGAAGAGAAAGAGGGAAAAAGCCATGGATGAAGAAGAAAAGCTTGTGGATCATCTTCATCGATTCATCATCTTCTTCAAACTCCTCTTCGATTATCAGGTGGGTTCTAGTTAGACACCCTAATTTCTAGAAATAGATGTTTGGGACTTAGGTTAGAATTGAGAGAAAATGATTAAACGGATAATCGATGAAATCTAACGGATGAAACATGATATAAAATGTGTGGAATACTTGTTGTATGATTGGATTATGTTCTGGTATGATTTGGATGAGTTTTAGTTGAAGGAATATTGGATTTTTGGCCCAAATGACCCATAACAGCGCTGCTGGAAAACCCAGTTTTCGCAGGTTCGCACTGCGAGTCCCCTAGCGAAGGGGAAAGCGAGTATTTGCTGATTACTCGCACGGGGAAGGTGAGGGCGAACATTCGCCAGAGGTTCGCACTGCGAACTTTACCTTATTTTGGTTCTGCCACGATTCGCCAGACGCTCGCACTGCGAATGGGGTGGCGAACCCAGTGTTGTTTAGGCATTCGCTGGGAGCTTAGCACTGCGAATGAGAAAGCGAGCATTCGCTAGCTGCTTCGTAAAGCGAACTTGACAGCTTTTCCGGTTTGTTTCCTTCATAACTTTCGATCTGTAACTCGGATCGGGACGTTCTTGGTGTCATTAGAAAGCTATGACGTGGGATATTTCATTTAGTGGAAAATGAAAGAAAGTGGTGTTTTGTGAAATGAGGGGATTGACATCTTTTGGATCGTAAATCCGATCGAGGCATATTTATAGCCGATGTAAAGCTGTGGAAATATCCTACGGGATAAGAGAGAAAAGTATGGACTTTGATACCCGATTAAATGAATCGGGGGGAACCGAGAGTGACGATTTATGTGTGAACTAGTATGTGGGAATAAAATGCATGTTAAAATGAATTAGGGAGAGTGAGAAAACTTACCCCAAACCTAATGATATGATTTTTAGGCTGTGATTAGAATTGATAGAAACTCCAGATGGCGACGCTCGTGCATTCATTGACGAGTTCTGGCCTGGGGTAGATGACCTAGATGGCGGTGCTCAGGCACTTGATGTATAACGGTGCATCCGTGACGAGTATTGGTCAAGGAGAGAGAAAACACTAGTATGGAACATATGTGAACCACAGTGATTTATGTGAAAGGCGAATGTGGCCTTAAGGCATTGTGGCCTTGTGATTGTCAAATACAATCACGTTGTGTATATGATCACATAATCGTAACCATTTATCTTGAGGTGTAGTTTCATGAGACTTGAGCTCCTCCTCTGAAATGTATGCACAATTACTTGGCAGGTTTGATTCCCATGTGTAGTACGAATGGAACCTACGGGTAGAGACTTGTGATGGTTAACAGGCCATGTGAAGTGACGGTTCACGGCTAACAAGCCAATGTTCCCGAATCCATGTCGTATGTCAAGTAAGTTACAAGGATCCATGACTCGGGTCGACTTCTAGACGTAGAAGCAAACGGGAAAAGGGGATGCCTTGGTACGGTTATCGATTCGTAAGGAATCTTGAGTTAACAGGCTCAGGACGTAATTCCTTCCGTGCGAACTTTATGAGTTAACAGACTCATGACATGTTTCCATATAGTGTGAGATTATGAACTCAAAGGCATTTCCCTTCCCCTTGACTTGAGTTAGGATTGATAGAACCCTGTAAAGCCGAGAGGATCTATAGGATAGGGAACTCACTGAGATTTGATGTATCTCACCCCACTATAGTTGCTTTATTTTAGGTAATTGCAGGTTTGATTTGCAAGTGGAGAAATGTTGGGTTGTTTCAAGAGAAGTTTGGCTTTAGTATTTCCGCTGTGTATTCTTTTGTTGTATACAATTGAGGATATTGTATATTATTCTTAGATTTTATTTTTGGCTAGTTTCCATGACTTGTGCCATGTGTTGTATTTATGTTTTAGAAATGGACAAGTATGTGAACTATGCCATTAGGCACTTTTGATGTGTCAGTACCAAATAAAATGCTTGTATGGTATCATTATAGACATATATTGTACAGGGCATTACACTTATTATGGGTCAATATATTATAAATTTACTTAAATTTGGTCAATAAATCATAAACCATTAAAAATATTCGAAACGTAATCGATTTTACCTATTTTAGTAAAATAATAATTAATAATAGAGATAGTATATAGTAGTTCATTTTAAAATATTAAAAACATAATAGTATTTTACGTATCCACTCCATATTAGAAGCACTCTTAAAAATTTGTCTAAACGAGTCTCTTACTATTAATAATAAATAATAACATTTATATTAAATGAAAACGGAAAACAAATATCATTTTAATCAATGTCACTGTAGTTTTTAATTGTTTATTATATTTGTAATATATTAATGAATTCATTTTAATCAATATTTTTTTTTAATAAAATCAACAAGGAGAATTATTCTCATGTTCTATTGTATATTTTTCACTTAATACTCTTAAAAAAAAGAGGCTCATCGTCTCTATTTTATTTACATCACAGTCAATCTTCTTTTTATTTGAATATTTTATATTTAGATATTTATTCGTAAAATAAGAATATTTAATTATAGGGTATAGTAATATTAGATGAAATGTGATTGGTAATAACATTTTAAACAGAACCTCCTAAATCGTGAAAACACATTGAAAAAAATTATTATTAAAAAAAATCAAATGAGTAGTAAGAGTTTTGGTTCACTAAACGATGTTTAACTATATAATGTTTTTAATTAGATAATAAATTATGAAGAAAAAAACAATAACTATTGAGTTTAATTTATATTACAATAGAATATAAATATTGATTTGGTCATTGAATCCCTTATTGGATAGACGGAATGAATTAAGAATATCATGCAAAAAAAGAATAATTAATAATAAAATTAAAAACAAATTTAAGATCAAAATTTAAAAAGGCATAAATATTAAAAAGATAAAATCAAAACAAATATCGAGTAATATTTAGATTATTACAAAAGAAGTAAATATTGCAAAGTAAACATGAAAATTAGTCATTAAATTTTTTTGCCTCCAATTTTACTTTTACTTCACTTAAAGGAGAAAATGGAGAAACTAAAAACTCTTATCATCATTATTTAAAGAAGAAACACGTGTCTGCTTCCCATATGCAGATACATGAACAAAAGTCTTTATTCCATCGTTGACCTTATGAATGCATATATCTTATCTCTTTCGGATCTTGGCCATGCTTCTCTTCTTTCGTTCTTCCACACTTTCGAATTTATAGTGAATTGACACTACATGATTTACAAATTTTTGGGATGTATTAAAAACATTGTAGCACTTTGGACATGTGTATGGTCCATATTTTTTGAATGGTAGACTGTGGATTCTTCCATCATTCATGTGTTCATCGTTCTTCTTCCTTTTACTATTGTTCATGCTATCAACCCTATCATTGTCTCCATCATCAACATCAAAGTTAAGTGTTTGAGATAACCACCTGCGTGGTTGCGATGATGAATCTCCACGAAGACCAGGATGATAAGAAACAAAGAAAGCGTTGGTCATCATATTGTTGGCGTTGGTGGCATCATTAATATCATTATAAATCGATATTGTATTGGAACTTCCAAATTGTACTTCAAGCATCCGCATCGCTTTCCTAATTCCTGGAGCATGACTAGTGACCTTTGGAGAAGTACATGAAGATGAAGAATCGTAATCGAATAAAGAATTAGTGTTATTACCGGTGAGTTTGTTGTTGACATACAACGATCTCATCATCTTATCAGTTTTCGTGTTGGGCGATTCAGGAAGCAGAGGAGGGGGAGGAAGAAGAGGAGAACATAATATATTTTTGAAATTCATCGATGAAATGGAAGTAAAATTAATTGAAATGAGAGAGTATTGAATGAGGAGATGGTGACTTATATATTGAAGTCTCTGTGTGTTTGTGTGTCACCCCTCTCACAATGTTTAAAGCTTAACAATTTGGTTTTCATTGGTAAATATGGACAATATTTATTATTCTTTGACCATTCATAGATGTATTTTGAATTTAATTACGTCAATTGAAATTTAAAATTAAAAAATTGTTTTATTTATTCTTTTCATATTCACTAAGTAAGAAAGTTGACTCGTTAAAAAGGAAACATGTAATATTGGTTTGTGATTGTGCATGCATGTTTATATTTTGTAAAATTATACAAAAAACCATCAAAAAAGATAAAAAAAAAGACAAGGTACATTAAATTTTGTAAAAGTTTATTTCTAAAATTTATCGATGAAATGGTAGATAAATTTATTGATAAGTGAATGTATTGACAATGGAGATTGTTGGCTAATATATTGATATTAGCGTGTGTGTTACCCCTTTCTCAATGTATGGAGCTCGATTAATTTTTTTTTACAATTGTTTTCCAACTTCAACCCCATTAATTTGTAGTTAAACTACCAAAATATATTTACTAAACTATTTAATATATCTTTTTTTAAAGTTTACTTTTGTAATTTAATTTAATATTTTAATGATGTATTATATCATTCTCTCAAAAGTAATCAAATACTTGTAACGCCCATATATAAACACATACATCAAAGCATATATCATACATGAATAATACGTTTGGTACTGAAATATACAAGTTCCTAGTAACATAGTATACATATAAATGCCCAAAATCCTAATACAACAACTATGGCATGTTATATATACAAGATGTTCCCAAAAGATAAAACTAAGAACTAGATCAACTAATGATCTCAAAATCTCCACAACGGAAGCCTTGCCATACAAAATCCACGATCCGTAAGGAAAAGTCAAACCACTTTGTCCTTACCCTTCGCCAAACCTGTAGTACCTGTGATGTAAACAACAATGTGGGGTGAGATACATCAATCTCAGTGAGTTCCCTATCTTAAAGTCCTCTCGGCTTTACAAGGTTTTACCAAACCTAACTCAAGTCAAAGGGAAGGGGGATGACTTTGAGTACACACACACACTATATGGAAACATGTCATGAGTTCATCAACTCACACTATCACTAATCGGTAACCACACTAAGGCATCCCCTTTTCCCGTCCACTTCTACGTCTAGAAGTTGACCCGAGTCATGGATCCTGGTAACCTACTTGACATACGAATGGATTCGGGTTGTACGGGCCATTAACCGTTATGAACCGTCACTTCACACGGGCCATTAACCGTCACAAGCATACGCTCCCAGAGCGCCATTCGTACTGCACGCGGGAATCAAACCTGCCAAGTAGTTGTGCACATCTTTCAGAGGAGCCTAAGACCCATGAAACGCACTCACAAGATAACCGATTACGATTACATGATCACACCCACAAACGTTAACACACATGTCCCATACTAGTGTTTATTCATTCTATGACATTAGTATCTGACACACGCCTCAGCACCGCACGCACGATCGTTGTCATTATGTCATTCCACACTTTCCGACATTGTTTACAGTAATAATCCTCACTCTACCTATTTCGTATTTTAACATGCATACATTCTCAAACATGCTTAACAACATGAGAAAATAGGTAAAACATAAGCCAATTTCATATTAGGATCATATAAACAACATAACACATGTCATTATATTCATTCATTTCCACTTTTTATTGGGTAGAGGGTCGTCGTGGCTTTCTAACGGTACCAAGAGCGTCCCGATCCGAGTTACGGATCACAAGTTATGAAGGAAACAAAACTGCACAAACTGTCATGTTCGCTAGGTGAACCTCCCAGCGAGCGTTCGCTTCTACCTTCGCTAGGCGAAGCTCCAGGCGAATCAACAATCAGAACAAAACCAACCTAAAGTTTGCTTCGCGAACTCCCTGGCGAACATTCGCCTCGCCCTTCGCTTCGCGAACACCTTAGCGAAACAAGGCAGAACCAACCAGCACTGGAAATGCACAAAGTTCGCTAGGCGAACGTCGTTGGCGAACATTCGCTGACCTTCGTTGCCCGGTTCGCTAGGCGAACCCTTGAAAGTTTGTTCGCTACGACTCGCTGTCATACACCAAATTTTGACCACTAAGATTTCCCATCATTGTGAAAATCATCATCACAATATGGGGGAGCCATCTTGCTTCATCAGTCTCCCCAAAGATGGGTGAGCATCCACTACAATTAAAATTAGGGTTTCAAGCCCTCTCAGAGCTTTAGAGAAAGGATCAATCAAAGAATGACAATGATCTTCAACTTGTCTAACCTCTCAAACATCCACAATGGATCAAAAGGACTCCCACTTCAAGGATCAAGCACAAGGCTGTTCCCTTCTAGGTGGATCAAGTCTCAAGATCGCCAGTTTCACCAAATTAGGGTTTGGTCGACCAGGGCCTCCAGATGGAAATTTTCCTCTGGGCATGAGCCAATGCTTCAAAGCATATCCTAAAATACTCCATGGAACCTCATGGACCCATTCATCAAGTCAATTTGACCTCAGGGGATGCATACATCAAAAATCAGGAATTAGAGTTTCTTGACCTAATTCACCCCTAAGTTGACTTTTAGGGCAAATCATGAGCCAAGACCTCAAGAGAGGATTTGAGGGTCTCAAATAAACCACATTGATCCATTTGCTACAATGGATTGATCCAAGAAGCTTGAGCAACAAGTCTCAATTTCATCTGTACCACAATTAGGATTTTGCGAGGAAAGTCAACTGTAACTTTGACTTTTGACCAGGACATGCTCCCAAGCCCTAAGACATGATTCAATATACCCTATGACACCCATGGAACATGTCCAACAAGTTTGATTTAGGTCAAGGACATGATTTCATGAAGAATTGCACAGTTTGGAATTCATCTGATAAAAAGTCTACTGTGCACAAAAGTCAACTTTGACTTTTTGAGAGTTTTCGCCAAAATGGATTTTTAACCCTAAAATGATGTTAATGTATGATTTGAATCATCATTCATCAAGATAAATCAAAGAAAGTGGGATAACTTGTAAAAGGGGTAACCATAAAAACTTAGAAAAATTTCTAAGTTATGGAAAAAGTTACACTAATGTGCCAACTTTGGAGGACCATAACTCCTAAACCACAAGGCCATTGTTCCCCATTCAAAGATTGATTTGTAGATCTCATTTCCCTCTACAAAAGCTTCATACTGACCTATGTCCAAATTCCTCATGGATTTTGAGTTATGGAGTGATCAAAATCAAGAAAAGTCACTTTGTTCCAACACTTAGTGAAAATTTCACTAAGTCAGATTTTACCCTACTTTTTGCCAAATGTAGGGGGATTTTTCACTTGGATTCAAAAGAGATCAAAACCAAACATGTTCAAACAGTTGTTGTATCATGTAAGGGCTTTCCAAAATGGCCAAGAACATTACCAAATTCAATTTGAGTCATGAGATATGACATTGGCAAGTTACCTTGCTGAAATCTGCCAAGGCAAGGCAGATTTTGCAATTTTGCTCGATTTGCCAAAATCTGCCAAATTCAAATGCTCCTATCCACTTGGACACCTATGAGGATTGAATCTAAAGGGGACAATCACTGAGCCAAGCCTCCAAAGTCTTTGGAACAAGAAATAGCATGTTGAACCTAGAATTGCCAAAATAGGGACAAGACTTCAATTTTGGATTGGAGGATTCAATGGAAGCATCAAGGTGGCATGGATTGAGTCATTCTCAACTGAATTCAGTCAAGACTTATCCAAGACCAAGGGAACCACAGCCCTGTGCCCTAACCTTTAGTCAATGGCTAGAGGAGACTTGGATTTCCATTGGACAACATTGGCCAAACCTCTGCTACAGTTTCCATTCACTGTGGATCCCAAAACAAACTTGCTCTACTACAAATAGAGCTCAATTGTGATCAGTTTGAGTACACCAAAGCCATCAAACAGATGCTTTCCTCAAAATCTCTTCTTTCACTCCAATGTTGCCTTCCAAAGCAAGTCACTATCGGGTTTTGAGTTTGAGAGCTTTTCCAATCAAACCAATCACACACACACACCTCATATACATCATATAGAAGTGATCCAAACACTCACATAACATCTAGAACATAGATTTCACAAAATCACCAGCCAATTGCTCAAGTTCTTGACAGTTTTGCAGTTGAGGTACCATCTTCAACTCCAAACCATTTCAATTCATTCCAAGCATTCATACACACTCCATGGCACCTAGGGAAGCTATCCAGATCATTGGAACCTAGATGTAACACCTCCAACACAAATCACGATCACCAGCTGCAAGTGGTAAGCATGAGCTCTTCTAACTCTATGATCCATGCAATTTTTGCTGCACAATAATTTGGCCATATGTTCATAATCATGCATGGAATGTTTCCCCTCAATTAATTGCATTGTTTGAATCGTGTATCAAAAATCCTAGCCTTCATGCAGAAATTAGGGTTCTTGAGGATTTTTCATGATTTCTCGTTATATGTTTAATTTAAATGAAATTAATTGTCATAGACATGATCGTGAGGTTGAAACGAGTTGATTGGTATGTGGATTGCATGATATAATCAAGTATTCAGTGAGATTGGAGAGAAAATGCAAATCAGCCAAACCCAGAACACACGCGTGTTCTTCAGCTGTTCTTGGCGCCTTTTTTGAAAATTCAAATATTTGAATTTTGTGATTTTATTTAATTGATTCAAAAATTAATTTCTCTCTGAGTTTTAATGATTTTGAGTTGATTCTTTTTTTAATAATTCACAAAAATGTTAAAATATTTTATTTTCACAAAAAAATCCCAAAAATATTATTTATTTTATATAATTGATATTTTTGAAAAGAATTAATGTTGTAATTGTTTTTGACGTTTAAAATAGTTTTTCCACCTTGATTTTGCAACTTTTAATGCTTTCTAATTATTTTGTAGGTCAATACTTAATTTTTGAAGCATTAATCCAAGATCACAATTTGTTTTCCATATGTTAAACAATTTTGATCATTTCAATTGAATTTTTATTCAATTAAATACATTTTTGAAAACAAATTAGGGTTTTTGGATTACTTCAACCCTCATAAATCATTTTCAAAACACTTTGGGTCTCTAATAGAGTGTAAGACCCAATCCTTTTTTTGACCAAATCATTTTTGGGCCTCAGTATATTGTATAAGTCCCGATGCCGTAAAAAACAAACGGCGCGATCGTCACCTCTTCAAAACCAAAAAACCTTGGGCCTACCCTCGAGTAGTAAGACCCATTTCTTTTCTTAAAACTTATTTGGGCCTCTATTAGAATGTAAGACCCAACCCCCTGTGTGCATAATCATTTTTGGGCCTCATTCGTTGTATAAGTCCCTCTGTACATTTTCAAATAAACGACGTGATCGTCGCCAGTTTAAAATTAAACATCTGGGCCTCTCCTCGAGCTATAAGACCCATTCAAAAACTTTTGGGCCTCTATTAGAGTGTAAGACCCAATCCCCTTTTTACCAAAACCATTTGGGCCTCATTTCTTGTATAAGTCCCTCTGCGTTAAAAGAAAACCTCGGTGCGATCGCCATTTTTAAACGAAAAATCAATTGGGCCTACCCTCGTGTTATATGTAACGCCCCAGTTTTGTCAGTTTTATTTAATCGAGTCTATTTGATTATTTTATTATTATATTATTTTATTCTTGACTTTTATTGGAGAATATATTATTTTTCATCGTGATTATGTTTTATCGCGTTTTGAGAGCGTTTGCGAGATATTTGAGTGTAGGGGTATTTTGGTACTTTTGTGGGGTTAGATATTTGTGTTATTAAAATAGAAAGTTAGAGGTGAGAAAGAGAGAAAAACAGAATTTTGAGAAGAAAAAGAGAGAAGAAGAAAAGGGAAGAGAAAGAAGAAAAGAGAGGAAAACTTGTGAAGGAAGAAATCAATCTCCCGACTTTCTAGAACACGATTAAATCGGGTAAGGGTGCGAAACTTGGTTATTATATCATTGTGTATGATTATATATGTTTTGTGTGAATGTTTTGGTTGGTTTTCCATATGTTTCCGTTTATGCCGTATTGGACGAAATCGTTAGAAACCGAAGTTTTTACTGTCGAAAAGTCGTATAAATACATGTGTTGGTTGGTTATAGGTATGTGAGCTGCTGTTTAAAGTTTCCCGAAGTTTGGATATGTTTTGGTTAGTTTTCGCTAGGTTCCGTTGTTTTGTCCGTTTAGGTCGAATTGTAGGAAATCGATAAAAACCGATGTTTTCACGGTTAGAATTCGAAATAAATTACGTAGTTATATCGAGTAAGGTTAGGTCGTCGTATGTCGTGCTTTTTATTCAATTTGGTGATGTTTAAAAATTCTGGTTTTTGAAAGGTTGAAATTTAATCGAAAAATCGAACGTCGTAGAAATTTCGTTTATGTGTTCTAAATTGTTCTTATGTATTTGCTGGTGGAGCGTATATGTTTGTTTCGATGAAAATGTTCAATTTAGTCGAGTTTCCGGGCATTTTGGAAAAGGGACAGCAAAGGTGTATTTTGAGAAAATCTGATTTTTGAGAAAAACAGGGCTATGAATCGATACATAACAGCTATGTATCGATACGAAATGGTTTATGTATCGATACATAACCCCTATGAATCGATGCATACTGTGAAAATTGGGAAAAACAGCATTTTTACTACAGCATGTGTCGACACATGCGAGCTATGTATCGATACATAAGGTCTTTTTGTATCGATACATAAAGCCTATGTATCGATACATACTGTGCTGAACCATAAAATTCTGGTTTGTCGGGAAACTTCGGAAATTCATATCTCCTGAACCGTAAGTCGATTTTAACCCCCGTTTGAAGCGTTGGAAAGCTAACGAGATTTTCTTTCTAGGAAAAATAGTTTTGGGGTCTGAACTTGGTCCAATCGGTACAGTTTTTACGAACCGTTTCGTTGTGTCGGGCGTCCGGTTTATGTTTTCGCGTTATTTTGAAATATTCATATCTTGTTAACTGTTTATCGTATTTAAGAGTTCTTTATACCGAATCGAAACTGTCAATGAGTACTTTTTGATGATGATAGAAAATATTATTTTTGGCCGACTTTTAGCCGACTTTTCCGAGAAATCGTAAAATGGAATTTTGAGTTAGTTTTCAATATTGTAAGACATGTTATGATATGTTATGAGATGGCTTGTGTGATGAATCTTTGATGGGAATTTGATGTTGTGGAATGGTATATTGGTGTTTGTGGCCATTTTGGGCAATTGTGTGCATTACTTTATATGTACTTGAAATGCATGATTTAATGTATGAGCTTTGATTTCCATGGGTCGTTATATGACATGCATCATGTAAAGACATTGTAAGATCCCTTCGTGGGTGTAAACAATGCATAAAGACATTGTAAGATCCCTTTGTGGGTGTAAACAATGCATAAAGACATTGTAAGATCCCTTTGTGGGTGTAAACAATGCATAAAGACATTGTAAGATCCCTTCGTGGGTGTAAACAATGCATGATGAATTGTAGATCCCTTATGGGTGTTATAAAGTGGTATCAGAGCAGGTCGGTCCGTCCGGCCAAGTTGTTGAGTCAGTTGATGTGACAGTTGAATACTGTCGTTGTTGTTTGTCCCTTAGTACGTGATATGTGTGTGGAACACTATCAGTGCTTTCTGGTTTTCTAATCCTTTGTCTGCAGGAGTTAGAATGAGATAAGTGGGGGAGAAGTTTGCTCCCGTACGTGTTGATTGGTATGTAGAAGTTGTTTCAAGGTGATGTTGCTTGCAAGAGTGCATATGTCGAAGCGATGTTGTTGCGAACTGGCGAGAGTATAGACTCATGAACTCGTATCGGTCGAATTAGAGGTGTGTGTATATTATGGAGGGTGAATTGATTGAAATTAAGGAATTATTCCGAATGGAATGATAAGTTGGTGGATTAATTCGGTAAGTTGTATATCTTGAGCATAGTTGGATTAAAGTTGAGTGATTTTTGTAGTTGGACGAAAAGGAGGATGTTGGTAGATCTTGGAAGCAAGAGAGGGAAATGGAACTTAAGTTCATCAACCTCAAATTTTGGTTTTTATGATTTTAGAGCGGTTGTCAGTAAACGAGGTATAACGTTTTACTCGTAAATCGGATTTGAGCGATTCTTGAAGTTCTGGAATCTACACGAAATTCTCTTCATTTTGGAATATGATTTTGTGTTTGGGAAGTCTGTATTGGGAGAGATAATTGTGTTTGAAGTTGGGTGATTCTTGCTGAAAAATTGAAAAGGTGAGGAAGAATGTAAAATATTGATAGGGAATAAAACGTTGGTATTTGTAGGAATGCGACGGTATCGGAAAATGCATGGAGATGCAATTTATGTTGAATAAGAATGATTATAGTGACGGATTGTGGTAGACTTCATTGGGGAATATTAGTGAGTAATTATAATGAGTTGCTGAAGTTGTTGGAAATGCGAAGAATGAGATTTCAAGGATAGGAAGTGTTGGTAATGACGGTTTATGCCCCATCATGATCGTCGGCTGTCTATTGACAAATTGAGGAACTGATCACCCTTAATCTCTTGTTGATAGCAGACGGGAATTATGTTGGATGGAATAGACGGGTCTTTCCGGCTTGGATAATGTGTACCATGAATTGTTTGGAATTTAGGAAATGATTACGGATTGTTTTGATGAGTTGATGAAGATTCTTATATTGGAAGATGAGACGGATTAGAGGCTTTGGTTGAGTTTGAGTGAAATTGCAATTGTTGGGAATGTTTGATAAGGATAGTGAATTGTGTGAGTTGAGGCTTTGATCGATTTAATGTGACTGGTTATGTGGTTATCATCGGAATAGGCTGTTAATTACTCGGTTAAGCTTGTATGTGAGTCTGGACAAGTTTGGATGAGGTTTGGTTTGTTTGGACATTACAACGTGCAGTGATGTTCTTTTTGGTGTTAGAAAGGAATTTGTAATGTTTGTGGAGTAGAGGAATCGTATCTTCCATATTTATTTGGATAAGTTAGTAGTGGTTTGATTGAGGATATTGGGATCTGTTATAAACTCAGAGGAAGAACATGTATAGTGTTTGAGAATTGCATTACAAGTATTGAAAAGAGATGAAGTTTTATGCTAAGTTATTCGAGTGAGAATTTTGGTTGAAAAGGCTAATTTTATGGGATATGTTATTTCAGGTAATGGTATTGTTATGGATCCATCGGAAGTAGATCTGGTTCTACAATGAGAGGTTCCGAAGTTGGTTAAGGTGATTAGAAACTTTGTGGACGTTAGTTGGTTATTACCGGAGGTTATGAAAGGTTTTTCCAAGTTAGTATTTTCGTTACTTAGGTTGACTTGCAAAGGGTAAGTTGTTTGCTTTGGATGTTCATTGTGGGGGAAGTTTGAGAGGTTTAAGGTGGAATTTGTCTACGGCTTCAGTTTTGATTCTGTGTGAATCTAATAAACCGTTTGTGAGGTATTGTGATGTGTCTTTGAGGAGTTTAGTCAGTGTGCTAATACAAGAAAGTAAATTCGTGGCTTATGCTTTGCGACCATTGAGGATTCATAAAAGGATCTATATTATTCAGGATTTGGAATTGGTTGTGGTTGTATTGTGTTGGATAATTTGGAGGTATTATCTTTTTGGTTATGGATTCGAAGTGTTTAGTAATCACAAGAATTTTGAGTACTTGTTTGGTCGGAAGGAATATAGTATGAGATAGAGAGGATGGTTGGAATTTGTGATGAGTTATGACTTTAGTTGGAATTATCCCATTGGTGAAGTTAATTTCGAGCCTGATGAGTTAAGTCGAAGGTTTTATACATGTCTGTTTGGATGGATGAGAGTTATTTGAGCAGTTCAGAGACTCGTATCTGGTGTGAGAGATAATGCAGTAGAGTGCGAGGTTGGGTATATTAGAGTGAACAATGAGTTTTGGCGAATATGAGAAAGAGTTAGACTTTAGACGTGAGATTGGTAGTTTTGATGGTTTCGGGTAATCAGAGTGCGCAGCAGAAGCGCGATGTGGCATGATTCGTATATGCGTGTGTGACTTGTAAGAGTTCATAGTTTGAACATTGGAAGCATGTAAGATTGGTAAGACTATTAGACGTTTCAGAATGGAAGTGTTAGGTGAAAGGTTTAAATGTTATCCATGGGCTACTATGTAGATGGATGTTTGGTTTTATGTCCGATTGGTGGAGCGTAGCATTCTTGTGATTTGTTGTATGACAAAGATGGTTGGTATCCTGGTTTTGTCGAGGTTGTTGGAACGATGTTGAGTCGTGGAACTTGTGTTCTTGTTTGTGTTGTTGCCTCGTTTCCATGGTGAAGGTTCGAGTGTGTGTAGCTAATTCCTATGATGGGGAATTAGGGGAGTGTTACCTACGGTGATGGTAACGATCTTGTTGTGTTTCGGTTCTAGAGTGAACTTGTGTGTTGGTATCGTGATTTTTCTTGAGTTGTGAGTTGGTCGTCAAGTGCATTGTATGGGCTTTGCATCTTGTCGTTGTCATGTCGTTGTTGTTTATGCTGTTAGCAAGGTGGTTTGTCAGTTGTGTTATTCGTGGTGTGCCTTTGGTTGGCATGTTGGTTTGTTAGTCGGATGCGAGGGTCGCGTCCGGAGTTGTTCGTCTTGGTATATTTTCGAGGACGAAAATGTCTAAGTGGGGGAGAGTTGTAACGCCCCAGTTTTGTCAGTTTTATTTAATCGAGTCTATTTGATTATTTTATTATTATATTATTTTATTCTTGACTTTTATTGGAGAATATATTATTTTTCATCGTGATTATGTTTTATCGCGTTTTGAGAGCGTTTGCGAGATATTTGAGTGTAGGGGTATTTTGGTACTTTTGTGGGGTTAGATATTTGTGTTATTAAAATAGAAAGTTAGAGGTGAGAAAGAGAGAAAAACAGAATTTTGAGAAGAAAAAGAGAGAAGAAGAAAAGGGAAGAGAAAGAAGAAAAGAGAGGAAAACTTGTGAAGGAAGAAATCAATCTCCCGACTTTCTAGAACACGATTAAATCGGGTAAGGGTGCGAAACTCGGTTATTATATCATTGTGTATGATTATATATGTTTTGTGTGAATGTTTTGGTTGGTTTTCCATATGTTTCCGTTTATGCCGTATTGGACGAAATCGTTAGAAACCGATGTTTTTACTGTCGAAAAGTCGTATAAATACATGTGTTGGTTGGTTATAGGTATGTGAGCTGCTGTTTAAAGTTTCCCGAAGTTTGGATATGTTTTGGTTAGTTTTCGCTAGGTTCCGTTGTTTTGTCCGTTTAGGTCGAATTGTAGGAAATCGATAAAAACCGATGTTTTCACGGTTAGAATTCGAAATAAATTACGTAGTTATATCGAGTAAGGTTAGGTCGTCGTATGTCGTGCTTTTTATTCAATTTGGTGATGTTTAAAAATTCTGGATTTTGAAAGGTTGAAATTTAATCGAAAAATCGAACGTCGTAGAAATTTCGTTTATGTGTTCTAAATTGTTCTTATGTATTTGCTGGTGGAGCGTATATGTTTGTTTCGATGAAAATGTTCAATTTAGTCGAGTTTCCGGGCATTTTGGAAAAGGGACAGCAAAGGTGTATTTTGAGAAAATCTGATTTTTGAGAAAAACAGGGCTATGAATCGATACATAACAGCTATGTATCGATACGAAATGGTTTATGTATCGATACATAACCCCTATGAATCGATGCATACTGTGAAAATTGGGAAAAACAGCATTTTTACTACAGCATGTGTCGACACATTCGAGCTATGTATCGATACATAAGGTCTTTTTGTATCGATACATAAAGCCTATGTATCGATACATACTGTGCTGAACCATAAAATTCTGGTTTGTCGGGAAACTTCGGAAATTCATATCTCCTGAACCGTAAGTCGATTTTAACCCCCGTTTGAAGCGTTGGAAAGCTAACGAGATGTTCTTTCTAGGAAAAATAGTTTTGGGGTCTGAACTTGGTCCAATCGGTACAGTTTTTACGAACCGTTTCGTTGTGTCGGGCGTCCGGTTTATGTTTTCGCGTTATTTTGAAATATTCATATCTTGTTAACCGTTTATCGTATTTAAGAGTTCTTTATACCGAATCGAAGCTGTCAATGAGTACTTTTTGATGATGATAGAAAATATTATTTTTGGCCGACTTTTAGCCGACTTTTCCGAGAAATCGTAAAATGGAATTTTGAGTTAGTTTTCAATATTGTAAGACATGTTATGATATGTTATGAGATGGCTTGTGTGATGAATCTTTGATGGGAATTTGATGTTGTGGAATGGTATATTGGTGTTTGTGGCCATTTTGGGCAATTGTGTGCATTACTTTATATGTACTTGAAATGCATGATTTAATGTATGAGCTTTGATTGCCATGGGTCGTTATATGACATGCATCATGTAAAGACATTGTAAGATCCCTTCGTGGGTGTAAACAATGCATAAAGACATTGTAAGATCCCTTTGTGGGTGTAAACAATGCATAAAGACATTGTAAGATCCCTTTGTGGGTGTAAACAATGCATAAAGACATTGTAAGATCCCTTCGTGGGTGTAAACAATGCATGATGAATTGTAGATCCCTTATGGGTGTAAGCAATTGTTGTATTGATCGTGTGCCTATTATAAAGGACTAAAAACGATCCATAACGTCGTATGCTTGGTGATAAGTGGTAGCGACGGGGAACATCGTATGCCCGACGGGGAGTTACCCTAAGTAACGAGCGATGATTCCAAGAGTTCCTGGGGGACTAATGGTACCGCATGCATAGAGTGGTTGTGTCGGTCTCTGTGCATTTGCATAAATCATGAATTAATTGGCATGGAAATGTGATTGTGATTGATGAGATGAAATGTGTGCAATTGTATTGAATGGTATATGTTTGATTGGAATATGTGATTATGTGTGGAAAATCATGATTTGATTGATTATGTGTGGAAATTGTGCATTGATTTGTTATGTGTTGAGATCTATGATTGGATTGGTAATTTGATGTGCATATATGATAAATGCATTGGTTGTGAATAATATGTTTTATGCATAGACATATGCTATGTGATGTGCGATGTGTTTCTAAATGCTATGACTTGGTATGCCTTATGTGCAATTACGTGATTATGTTGGATAATTGATACAGGTTATGTATTTGTGGCATGTTATATGTATTGGTGTGTGATAAATGTGGTGAGAGTAATTGTGCATATTTTGCTAAGTGTTTTATAATGATATGCAATTATATTATAATCCTGTTTCTCACCCTTCTGCTGGAATATGCTTTTTATGGCATAGTGCAGATTGTCAGCTTTAGAGGCTTGGAGGCTTTTGTGGATATTAGTCCTCCGTTCCGTTGTAGGTCTTGGTGTCTGCTCTGATACGTAGCACGGGAGTTGGGGAACGCTTATGTTATATGTATATAATTGTCGAATATATTTTGTATTTATATTTTAATGTTCTAAAACCATTTATTTGTAAAACAAGTCAGTTATGGATCCTTCCGCCTTATTCCATAATTGACCTTCAATTTTAATGGAAAAAGTTTCCCCTTGAGGGTATTCTATTATGTGCTATGTATCAAAATTTATGAGCAGGGATTGTGTTTTCTTACTTTAAAATGTGGCATCCTTGTTTCTGTCGGAAAAATAAATTTTTAGTTACTCTGATTTTATGATGTATTATTTATTCGCGATGGGAATTAGGGTGTTACATTATAAGCCCCACTCTCACTCTTTTTCTTTAAACCTTTTGGGCCTCTTGATAGAGTGTAAGACCCATCCCTTTGTACAGAAAACAATTTTTTGGGCCTCAGTCACTTGTATAAGTCCCTCTGTACAAATTCAAACAGTGCACTCACTGATAAAACCTTGGGCCTCTCCTTGAGCTGTAAGCCCCAAATATTCTTTTTCAAAGCACTTTCTCCTTTGATTTTGAATATACTATTGTTTTTAATCTTTCTTTGTTGAACAACTAACCAAACAACATGGAAGCTCTACAACCGAGTAAGTGGTTTTTGCTTTCATTTACCGCTTTCATATACATATAACTGTATTGTGGGGCTGTTTCACTGTAAGTCTTCTTTCATAAACTCATATTAACTGTGTAATAATAGTATAGATATTTTGAGTTTCCCCGGCAACTACGTCTAGAACTAGGTGACGCCGTTTCGTTTATTCGTAGAAATAGACAACTAGATCCCCAATAGGATCACCAAATACAGTCTTCTCTTCGGCTGTCCTCATTAGGAATTGTCAAGAAACTCTACTCCCAAAGATGAATGTATTCTCCGTGAATGGCATCTTTGAGTTTCTTCCAAATTCTCGAACTTTCCTGACTTGATCTATTCCTTGTGAATAGCTTTCCTTGAATTTCTCGGGGTTTGGGGACCCACGGGCTTCTTAAAAGCATCGACCTCCTCTTGGGCATCGTACAAGGACCCACAGGCTTCCTAAAAGCAACCCCGCCTCCTCTTGGGCTAGTACAAGGACCTCTCGGCTTCTTAGAAGTATTCACAGCCTCCTCTTAGGCTTCGTATAATGATCTCTTCCTCCAGGAACGATAGCCTCCTCTTAGGCTTCGTACAAGGACCGATCGGCTTCTTAAAAGCTTCCAGCCTCCTCTTGGGCTTCGTACAAATTGTCCCGACGACCTCCTAGAGGTATAGGAACATAAATTAGTCATCTGCATAGAACAATCCTTTCCAAGAGTTTACTACTATTTCTCAAAGCATAGTACAAAAGATGAAACTCTAGACTTGGACAGTCTAATCTCCTTGAGTCTTAAAGACATTCTCAAGTGACCCCTTCGTTAACTAGGAAGAAAACCCGTAGACTCGGACAGTCTCAATACCCTTCGGATTTCCCACTTCCTAAAAAAACAGGAATAACCCGGATCCTTGAATCAAATCCTTGAGTACAGTGTTGCTCATATAAGAACTGATTTTCTCTTTCAAAATTAGTATACTGGACCTGTCACTTAATTGGAAAAACATTTAGCCTCTCTCTCGGGCTTTGTACGAGACACATAAGAGACTCCCTCGTTGAGTCAACAACCCCTTTCGCCTCCATCTCGGGCTTTGTACGAGATACAAAAAAATTCTCTTGTTGAGTCAAATAGCCTCCATCTCGGGCTTTATACGAGATACCAAAAGACTCCATCGTCGGGTCAAAACCTTTTAGCCTCTCTCTCGGGCTTTGTACGAGACACATATTAGCCTCCTCTTAGGCTTTGTATAAAAAAACCACTGGTTGATCCAATTAACCTTTTAACATCAAAGATGTGCCTCGTTCACAGTATACAAACATCAACAACTCTTTCCCATTCATCTAATTGCTGTAAGCGACAAGCCTCTGGATCATCTACATCCATGCCACTGTCCCTCTTTTAGCATGAGAAATTCCTAAGGAAAGATGGCATTGCTCTAAACTGAGTTAAAGTCTTCTCCTTTAGGTTGGAACTCCCCTATAAAGGAAATTATGGCATTGTCGGATTCACATATCCCGGTTAAAGTAATTCTCCTTTATAAACAGTTGTGACAAACAGACCCCCTTTAGAGATGACAAATTCTCTCTGAAGTTGAGACCCCTTTAGCTTCACATCTTGGGCTTTGAACAAGATACAAATAGACTCTTCAGCTTCATATCTTGGGCTTTGAACAAGATACAAACTACCTTTCGCTTCACGTCTTGGGCTTTGAACAAGACACCAAAAACACCATTTCCTCCCATAGAATAGGAGGAACTACGAACGCTCTGATTTCCCTGTTTCGGTAAACGGGAATACGTAGGCATAAGATTGAAAGAAAAATCTTAGCGAGCGCAATTAACAAAAAACCCAAAATCCCATATATCCTAATCTGAAGCAGTATCCTAACAAAAAGAGAGAAAATAGTATTGGCGAAAATACAAATAACCAGTACAAAGGCCCCCCCACATTGACAGCATTCGTAACCTAACAGACCGCTGTTTAAACTCAGTATGCAAAGCAGGGTTAATTGGAGACATCTATTTCCCTTCCTTATTCAGCTCATAATAGGATAAAAAATGAATCGACTTGTAGTTAAAACTCAACCGCAGAGAGCAACAACGCTTAAGAACCGCGTCCAAATCGCTCGCTACAGAAAAATGGCGCCCACCGTGGGTCCCGTCTCTGTTTTTCTTCTACCTTTTCATCTCTTGTGTGAAAACCACAGATTGGGGCTTCCGCCGGGTAACCCATTTTTTGTCAGGAACTTAGGATTCATAGCTTTAAAGGTCTAGGATGATTAGGACAAATATATATACTGCTTTTCCTAATTGCTATACGTGTTTATTTTTCTGCTAATGGGAATGCGTGTGATGCCACATGTGGAAAGATTGAGTATACACTTAAGATAAGTGATGGCGACGGGGTCGACCATCAACCTCAGTGGAGGCTGACCAATGCAACCCATTCTCTCACCTAGACAATAGGCCGATTGTGATGTCTAAGAAGCTGAGGAGCCAAACCCTTTTGTAGTGCGGAAACTATCGGGGAATAGTTGTTACGCGATACTACCCTCATTTGAGGCTGGTGATCTATTCTCGGTGAATGGCACTTACTCTAAGATTTCTCTACAACTCGCTGGCAATCCGCTTGTTGTTTTGCTTTCCTGGGAGAAGCTGATGATAATGAGTACAGGTACAAAAATCACCCTAGTATAAACCTTTGGGGATGGGTAGAGCCTTGACTTCATGACAACGACCCTTTGACCCCATGTTTTTCTATGTTTTTGTGTGCTGCATTCATGCATTCATTTAAAAACCATTAATACATTCAAAAAAAATTTCTCTTCTAGTCTCTCTGTTTTTTAAATTAAACTAAGACTGTGATTGCAAATATCAGAGAAAAAGATTACACTAATGGATTTCGGTAGAAGGAGAACCCATAGGTATACCTTCAAGGTTCCAAAGTTAGAGGATTTAAGAAGGTTAGCAAGGATGATCACTAACCCTGAGGCTTTCAGAGCCAAGCACGGAGGTTTGCTACCACTATTAAGAGTCCATGTGATTGAGGGAATCATGGATGCGCTCATTCAGTTTTACGATCCGATTTATCACTGTTTCACATTCCCAGATTACCAGCTTGCACCAACTCTAGAGGAGTATTCTCATCTGATTGATCTACACATTACCGATCAAGCTCCATTTTCTGAACTGGAAGAAATTCCAAAGAATCAGACCATTTCAAGAGCAATTCATTTGGACGAGTCTGAGGTCAGGACGCACATGACCACTAAGGGTGGCATACAAGGTTTGCCAACCCAGTTCTTGACAAAGAAAGCCCTGTACTTCGCCAGTATCGGGAACGTGACTGCTTTTGAAAGCATCTTTGTTTTACTCACCTACGGGTTATTTCTGTTGCCCAGCATTAATAACTTCGTCGATATTAACGCCATTAAGGTTTTTCTCATTGGAAACCCTGTGCCGACTTTCCTCGCAGATGCGTATCATTCTGTACACTTGGGAAATTTGTACAGCGGAGGGGAGATCACACGCTGTGTACCTCTGCTTTATAAATGGTTTATCTCCCACTTGCCCAAGTCTGCTGCTTTTTGGGATTGCAAGAGTGCCTTACGTTGGTCGCAGAAGATTATGTCCCTCACCAACTCTGATATAGATTGGTGTAATAGGATTTATGATGGAATCAGAATCATTGATCATTGTGGAAACTTCCCCAACGTACCCCTTATAGGAACTAAAGGAGGAATTAATTACCATCCAGTTCTCGTTCATCGTCAATTTGGATACCCAATGAGACACGTCCCACGGGGTGTTCATCTGGAAGGTCTTTTCTTCAAGGAAGGAGAAAATGACAGAGCATTAAAGATGGAAATAGTGCACGCTTAAAAGCACGTTCATAAGAAAGGACGAGAGTCTCTGTGAAAACCGGACTGTGTCTCGGTGGAGCCTTATCTCCACTGGGTGCAAACTAGAGCTCTCAAGCTAAAAATGCCTTATCCTCGTTACGGAATTCTTCCGCCGAGGGAATCTGTCATGTACTTCATGACTGAGACTGAAAAGCTTCAGGTTACTCTCAACAAAGTTCAAAAGGAGAGAAGGTCTTGGAAGAACAAGTACTGCACCCTCGACGTAGAGTGCATCAAAATACAGCAATTACTGAAGGAGAAAGATGCTCTAATTGAAATTTTGGAGCAACATGCTGTAGAGAATCAAGATGACTAAAGGAATTTCTCCACTCCTTTCACCTGGCAAAGGAATGACAACCCGACAACAGCCCAAGAGCCCCGGTCAAAGAAAAGGAAAGTACCAGAGTTAGCACCCGGTTTCTCTTCAGAAAGGACTCGGGACCCATTAGCTTAGGTTTCTATTTCCGCACCTTGTAATCTACTGTATTTCCATTTCTGTAATCCTTTGAATTCAATAAAAAGGGGTTTCCCCACTGTTTGATATTTGCAATCTAATTGTCGAAGTTTATTTTGATTAAACCAAAAAAACAATTAATATAATCATTACATTCATCATTCTCACATCACGTATTCTTCTTCCCAACGAATCTCACATTTGTGTCTCGGTTCTAGAGTCAAACTGTCTCATTCGTACAATACTCGAGCCAATCGTCAAAAAAAGATGGATGATCTTGAGGAAGAAAATAGAGAGTTGAAAGAAGAGATCGACGCTCTGAGAGAGGATATGAGAAAGCTTCGTAACGACATGCAAGCCATGGAAGAAGCTCAGCTACAAAGAACTGTGATCTCAGAGATCACCTCGACGCCCATAGTGGAGAAGTACGATCCTAGGTATCGAATGCCGAAAGATCATCCTTGGGGCATGCCTGTTAACTATATCCCGGAAGGATATGTTCCACCGATCACTGAAGATCAAGGAATCACAACAGAAGCCGCTGGGCCTGAAGGTTACAAACTTCGGGAAAGCAAAGATGCCAGGGGCATACTAAAGACTCCTGAAGGTAACAAACTTCGGGAAACGCCAAGATTCGCTACCGTAGTCACGGTACCACCCCCTGTGGTGCACACTGTCCTGGAATGACAGATTCCACAGATACCTTCTGGTAAGAAGGAAACTTTGTTCGATAGAACGGATGAATTCTAGGAGCAGTTCCTGGAAATGCAGAAGGAGCTGCAAGCCATTCGCGGTTAGGATTTATTTGGAAAGGACGCCGCAGACCTCTGCTTGGTCCCCAATGTGAAAGTCCCGCACAAGTTCCAAGTGCCCGACTTTGAAAAGTACAAGGGTAACTCTTGCCCTCAGAGCCATCTGGTGATGTACGCTCGGCGGATGTCAGCTCAGACAGAGAATCAGGACCTACTGATTCACTACTTCCAGGATAGTTTAACCGGTGCCGCATTAAAATGGTACATGAGTTTAAACCGTACTACGATCAGTACATTCAGAGATCTTGGTACTGCCTTCATCCAATAATACAAATACAATTTGGACATGGCACCCGACAGAGATCAACTCAGATCAATGTCGCAAAAGGACAAGGAAACCTTTCAGGAGTATGCTCAAAGGTGGCGTGAAATTGCCGCTCAAATTTGTCCGCCTCTTGAGGAAAAAGAGATGACAAAGATCTTCTTAAAGACCTTAAGCTCATTTTACTATGACCGAATGGTTGCCAGTGCATCCAGTGACTTCACCGAAATGGTTGGCATGGGTGTACGTCTTGAGGAAGCTGTCCGAGAAGGACGTTTGGTAAAAGACACTGGATCGACGAGCGGTACTAAAAAATACGGTAGTGCTCTCCCTAAGAAAAAAGAGCAAGATATTGGGAATATCTCTCTCGGAAAGCAAAGGCGACGTTATCAGCCGGTAGCAGCTGTGACTCCTGCTATCAACACTGCGCCTATTCCTACGTATCAACCTCAGGTTGCGCAGAGCCAACTTGATCAGGAAAGGACACAACAGCCTCTTCAGCAGGCTCGTCCTCCATACAACAACAACCATACAACACGGCCACCGGGATTTGATCCTATACCCGTGTCATACGCGGAACTGTTTCCATTACTGCTAGCCAAGGGGCACATTCAGACTAAGTCCCCTCTTACAGTACCGGAAAATCCGCCTTTTTGTTTAAGGTGGATCAAACTTGCCCTTATCATCAAGGAGGATCAGGGCATAACATAGAGAACTGTCTTAGTTTCAAGTCCGACGTGCAAAAACTTGTTAGGAGCGGGGTCTTATCCTTCAAGGATACAAATCCTAATGTTCTCACAAACCCGTTGCCTCAACACGAGAAGGCCGCAGTCAATCTGATTGAGAAAGAGACTAACGACGTCTATCAAATTCACGACGTACTCTTGTTGAAAACCAATCTGGTCAAGATGCATTGTGACAGAGTGGATATGGCCATGTGCCACCTCATAACTATCATCAGTGTGATATCTGCTCTAAAGACAACCAGGGATGTTCTGTGGTGCAAGCAGCACTACAGGAACAAATGGATCTCGGATGGATCCAAGAGCACCGAGTTTGTGGAGTTAACATGGTTTACATGAATTCTAACGTCATTCAGAACCACGATATCTGTGCAATGAATGTCAATTTGGTGGCGATGCACTTAAGGCAAAGCCAGTATCATAATCTACCGCGGCACGATTACAGTTCCTGTCTGACTTGCTCGGTAAACAAACAGGGATGCTTTTTCATACAGGAGGCCCTCCAGCGTCAGATGGATCTTGGATGGATCCAGGACTACCATGATAGGAATCCCTATCAGATCAACATGGTTCAGATCTTTGATATTCGCGTGATGAATACCAACCTGGTAGAGTTACATGTTGAACAGGTCCGACTCGGATTCCTGGTGTCACATAACTATCAAAACTGTAAAGCGGGTTGCAAAAACGATCGAGGTTGTGCCTTTGTCCAGGAAGCACTTCAGTACTTGTTAAATCACTAGTGGATGCCAATCTACATGGATAAAGATACTCAGCAAATTAGTATCAGTAACAGGAATCCTACTCGGCGTCAGAGTCAGGATGTCCGATCAGTAGAAGCTAACCTAGTGAGGTTACATTGTATTTAAAGTGGGCGTGGCCAGGTGCCACCACACAATTATGAACGTTGTGGAGTCTGTTCGGAAAATAGCCAAGGGTTCTACCTTGTGTGAGCAGCTCTTTAGGGGCAGGTGGACCGTGGAGAAATTCGTCCATATCCGGGTTCTAGACCCATCAACTGGACACCGAACTACCTTGCCGATCAAGTCGAGGATGTTGTCATGATCTCTGGTCATCACAGGACCAGGGATGTTTTTGCCATTATCCCTCTACTTAACGAATCTAAAGTTCCCAACCGGGAACGGATCGAGATTACTTACGATGGTCAGAAAAATCAGAAGGTTCCCATAGTCATCTATCTGCCGGGACCAACACCGTATGTATCAACTAAGGCTATCCCTTACAAATACGGTGCAACAACAATTGAAAATGGAAAGGAAGTTCCATTACCCTCCGTCGTGAATATTGCAGACATCAGTCGAGTAACACGGAGTGGTAGAATCTTCAACCGAGGGGTTGGGGAACTTAACAAAGAAAAGGAACTTCAGACGGAAGCTCCTGATCTATCTGTCGGTCAATCCAGTAATCCTGACCTTTCGAAAAGCAATGATGAGATGCTGAAGCTCATCCAAAGGAGTGAATACAACATTGTTGATCAACTATTACAGACTCCTTCAAAGATCTCTGTGTTATCACTGTTACTCAGTTCAGAAGCGCACAGGGAGGCTCTACAGAAAATCTTGGAGCAAGCCTTTGTGGAACAGGATGTAACAATCAGACAGTTCGATAGCATTGTCTCTAACATCACTTCATGCAACAATTTGGGATTTAGTGATGAGGAATTACCCGAAGAGGGTCGCCGTCATAACATGGCGCTCAATATTACAGTTAACTGCCAGGACGATGCTTTAGCCAGCGTACTGGTGTAATACCCCAAATTTTGACCACTTAGATTCCCCATCATTGTGAAAATCATCATCACAATATGGATGAACCATCATGCTTCATTAGTCTCCCCAAAGATGGGTGAGCATCCACTAGAATCAAAATTAGGGTTTCAAACCCTCTCTGAGTGCTTAGACAAAGGATCAATCAAGAAATGACATGATCTTCAACTTGTCTAATATCTTAAACATCCACAATGGATCAAAAAGGACTCCCACTTCAAGGATTAAGCACAAGGCTGCTCCCTTCTAGGTGGATCAAGTCTCAAGATCGACAGTGTCACCAAATTAGGGTTTTGGTCGACCAGGGCCTCCAGATGGAAATTTTCATCTGGGCATAAGGCAATGATCCAAAACATGACCTAATATACTTCATGGAACCTCATGTACCCATGCATCAAGTCAATTTTGCCTCAGGGGATGCATTCATCAAAAATAAGGAATTAGGGTTTCTTGACCTAATTCACCCCTAAGTTGACTTTTGGGATAAACCATGAGCCAAGACCTAAAGAGATGATTTGAGGGTCTCTAATACACCATATTGATCCATTTGGAACAATGGATTGATCCAAGAAGATTGAGCAACAAGTTTCATTTTCATCTACACCACAATTAGGGTTTTAAGGGAAAAGTTAACTGTAACTTTGACTTTTGACCTGGACATGCTCCCAAACCCTAATACATGATTGAATATACCCTATGACACCCATGGAACATGTCCATCAAGTTTGATTTAGGTCAAGGACATGATTTCCTGAAGAATTGCACAGTTTGGAATTCATCTGATAAAAAGTCAACTGTGCACAAAAGTCAACTTTGACTTTTTGAGATTTTTCACCAAAATGGATTTTTAACCCTAAAATGATGTTAATGTATGATTTGAATCATCATTCATCAAGAAAAATCAAGAAAAGTGAGATAACTTGTAAAAGGGGTAACCATAAAACTTAGAAATTTTTCTAAGTTAAAAATAAAGTGGCAAAGGTACCAACTTTGGAGGACCATAACTCCTAAACCACAAGGCCATTTTTTCTCATCCAAAGATGGATTTGTAGCCCTCATTATCACCTACAAAAACTTCAACTACAAGTCATTCCAATTCATTAAGGATTTTGAGTTATGGAGTGATCAAAGTGGCTGAAAAGTGAAAATGTCACTTTTTCCAACACTTAGTGAAATTTTCACTAAGTCAGAATTCTGCTTCACTTTTTCCCAAATGTAGGGGGATTTTTCACTTGGAATCAAAAGAGATCAAAACCAAACTTATTCAAACAGTTGTTGTATCATGTAAGAGCTTTCCAAAATGGCCAAGAACATTGCCAAATTCAACCTACATCATGAGATACAACATTGGCAAGTTGCCTTGCTGAAATCTGTCAAAGCAAGGCAGAATTTGCATTTTGGCTCGATTTGCCAAAATCAGCCAATTGCAATTGCTCCAATCCACTTGGACACCTCAAAGGATTGAATCCAAAGGGGACAATCACTGAGCCAAGCCTCCAAGGTCCAAGGAACAAAGAATAGCATGTTGAACCTAGAATGGCCAAAATAAGGACAAGACTTCAAATTTGGAATGAGGCATTCAATGGAACCATCAAGGTGGCATGGACTGAGCCATTCTCATCTGAAATCAGTCAAGACTTATCCAAGACCAAGGGGACCAAAGCTCTGTGCCCTAACCTCTAGTCAATGGCTAGAGGAGACTTTCATTTCCATTGGCCAACATTGAGGAAACCTACTTACCAGCTGCCATGTACTATTCCTTGCAAAACAAACTTGCTCTACTATAAATAGAGCTCAATTGTGGTTAGTTTAAGTACACCAAAGCCATCTAACAGATGCTTTCCTCAAAATCTCTTTCTCTTGGCAAAAATGCCTTTCTTAGCAAGGTAGCTATCGGGTTTTGAGTTTGAGAGCAATTCTGCACAAACCAATCACTCACACACCTCACATACATCACATATGAGCTGATCAAACACTCACATAACATCTGAAACATCAATTTCACAAAATCACTTGCCATCCACACAAGTTTGAAGTGAAGTTGCAGCTGAGATGCCATAAACTGATCCAGTCCATTTCAATTCAATCCAAGTGTTCAAACACACTCCATATGGTGTAGGGAAGCTGTCCAGATCATCACAACTTGTCTGTAACACCTCCAACTCAAAATCACATCTACTCTTGCTGTCACGACTTGAAGGTAAGCCTAAACTTGGGCATCTCTCAATCTATGCATATTTCCTCGCACAATAATTTGGCCATATGTTCATAATCATGCATGGAATGTTTTCCCTCAATTAATTGCATTGTTTGAATCGTGTATCAAAAATCCTAGCCTTCATGCAGAAATTAGGGTTCTTGAGGTTTCTTCGTGATTTCTTGTTGTATGTTTAATTTAAATGAAATTAAAGTACATAGACATGATCGTGAGGTTGAGACGAGCATAATGATATGTGGATTGCATGATATGATTACGTATTCAGTGAGATTGAATGGAAAATGCAAATCAGCCAAACCCAGAAAACGCGCGTGTTCTTGGTGTTGTTCTTGGCGCCATTTTCATATATTTGAATATTTGAATTTTGTGATTTTGTTTAATTGATTCAAAAATTAATTTCTCTCTGTGTTTTAATGATTTTGAGTTGATTCTTTTTTTAATAATTCACAAAAATGTTAAAATATTTTATTTTATCAAAAAATCCCAAAAATATTATTTATTTCATATAATTGATATTTTTGTAAAGAATTAATATTTTGATTGTTTTTGGCATTTTAAATATTTTTTCTACATTGATTTTGCAACTTTTAATGCTTTCTAATTATTTTGTAGGTCAATACTTAATTTTTGAAGCATTAATCCAAGATCACAATTTGTTTTCCATGTGTTAAACAATTTTTGATCATTTTAATTGAATTTTTATTCAATTAAATACATTTTTGAAAACAAATTAGGGTTTTGGATTAATTCAACCCTCATAAATCATTTTCAAAACACTTTGGGCCTCTATTAGAGTGTAAGACCCAATCCTTTTTTTGACCAAATCATCTTTGGGCCTCACTTATTGTATAAGTCCCGATACCGTAAAAAAAACAAACGGCACGATCGTCGCCTTTTCAAAAAACGTCTGGGCCTCTCCTTGAGCTATAAGACCCATTCAAAACACTTTGGGCCTCTATTAGAGTGTAAGACCCAATCCCCCTTTTAACCAAAACATTTTGGGCCTCACTTATTGTATAAGTCCCTCTGCGTTAAAAGAAAACCTCGGCGCGATCGCCATTTTAAACGAAAAAATCATTTGGGCCTACCCTCGTGTTATAAGCCCCACACTTTTTCTTTAAACCTTTTTGGGCCTCTCGAGAGAGTGTAAGACCCATCCCTTTGTACAGAAAACCATTTTGGGCCCCAGTCACTTGTATAAGTCCCGCTGTACAAAGTCAAACAGTGCGCTCACTGATAAAACCCTGGGCCTCTCCTTGAGCTGTAAGCCCCAGATCTTTCTTTTTGAAAGCACTTTCTCCTTTGATTTTGAATATACTGTTGTTTTTAATCTTTCTTTGTTGAACAACTAACCAAACAGCATGGAAGCTCTACAACCGAGTAAGTGGTTATCGCTTTCATTTACTGCTTTCATATTATAAAACTGTATTGTGGGGCTGCTCACTGTAAGTCTCCTTTCATAAACTCATATCTACTGTGTAATAATAGTATAGATATTTCGAGTTTCCCCGGCAACTACGTCTAGAACTAAGTGACGCCGTTTCATTTATTCGTAGAAATAGACGCCTAGATCCCCAATAGGAGCACCAGATACAGTCTTCTCTTCGGCTGTCCTCCTTAGGAATCGTCAATAAATTCTATCCGCTAGAGATGAATTATTCTCGGTGAAACTTCTCTTGAATTTCTTCAAACCGCCGAACGGTTCGGACTCTCTCTAAAAGTTAAAGTCACTGGATAGTAAACCTCGCACGTTTACCAGTGGTTTCAACTCTAAAAGAGTTTTCCTGAACTTTTCTTTGGTTTGGGACCCACGGGCTTCTTAAAAGCATCGGCCTCCTCTTGGGCATCATACAAGGGCCCACAGGCTTCCTAAAAGCAACCCGGCCTCCTCTTGGGCATTATTCAAGGACCCTACGGCTTCTTAGAAGTATTCACAGCCTCCTCTTAGGCTTCGTATAATGATCTCTTCCTCCGGGAATGATAGCCTCCTCTTGGGCTTCGTACAAGGACTCGTCGGCTTCTTAAAAGTTTCCAGCCTCCTCTTGGGCTTCGTACAAATTATCCCGACGACCTCCTAGAGGTATAGGAACAGAACCTAGTCATCCTCATAGAACAGTCCTTTCATAGAGTCTACTACTGTTTCTCAAAGCATAGTACCAAAGATAAAACTCTAGACTTGGACAGTCTAACTTCCTTGAGTCTCAAAGACATTCTCAAGCACCCTTCGTTAAATAGGAAGGAAACCCGCAGACTCGGACAGTCTCAATACCCTTTGGATTTCCCGTTTCCTCAAAGAAAAGGAACTATCCCTGATCCTCAAATTAAATCCCTGAGTACAGTGTTGCTCATATAAGAACTGATTTTCTCTTTTAAATCAGTATATTGGATCTGTCACTCAACTAAAACAGTTACAATAGCCTCCATCTCTGGCTTCGTACGAGATACCAAAATTCTCCCCAGTGGAGTCAAAACAACCTTTTAGCCTCTCTCTCAGGCTTTGTATGAGACACAAAAGATTCCCTCGTTGAGTCAATCAACCCTTTTTTTGCCTCCATCTCGGGCCTCGTACGAGATATAAATCCCTTAAGCAAGAGTCGAACTCTTTGCTAGCCTCCTCTTAGGCTTTGTATAACGATATGCCCCACTGGGTCAAAAACTTTTAGCCTCTCTCTCGGGCTTTGTACGAGACACAAAATAGCCTCCTCTTAGGCTTTGTATAATGATTTTCCTAGCGGAAATTAGCCTCCTCTTAGGCTTTGTATAAGAAAACCACTGGTTGATCCAATCAACCTTTTAGCATCAAAGTTGTGCCTCGTTCACAGTACACAAACATCAACAACTCCTTTCCCTTCATCTAATCGCTGTAAGCGGCAAGCCTCTGGATCATCTATATCCATGCCACTGTCCCTCTTTTAGCATGAGAAATTCCTAAGGAAAGATGGCATTGCTCTACACTGAGTTAAAGTCTTCTCCTTCAGGTTAAAACCCTTTCTTCGGAAATTATGGCATTGCTCGGATCCACGTATCCTAGTTAAAGTAATTCTCCTTCTCCCCTCTTTAGAGATGACAAATTCTCTCTAAAGTTAAGATCATTCAGCTTCACGTCTTGGGCTTTAAACAAGACATAAATAGACCTTTCAGCTTCACATCTTGGGCTTTGAACAAGATACAAACCACCTTTCGCTTCACGTCTTATGCTTTGAACAAGACACCAAAAACCAATTTCCTCCCATAGAATAGGAGGAACTACGAACGCTCTGATTTCCCTATTTCGGTAAACGGGAATACGTAGGCATAAGATCGAAAGAAAAGATCTTAGCGAGCGCAATCAACAAAAAACCCAAATCCCATATCCCCATCAATCAAAAGCAGTAATTCAAAAGCACCAGTCCTAACATCCTAATCCTTATTCCCCGCCAGAAACCCTTTGCCTAGAAAAAAGAAAGAAAGAAACCTGTATTGGCGAAATACGAATAACCAGTACAAAGGGCCCCCCACATTGATAGCATCCGTAACCTAACAGACCGCTGTTTAAACTCAGTATGCAAAGCAGGGTTAATTGGAGACATCTATTTCCCTTCCTTATTCAGCTCACAATAGGATAAAAAATGAATCGACCTGTAGTTTTAAGCTCAACCGCAGAGAGCGACCAGCGCTTAAGAACCACGTCCAAAATCGTTCGCTACAGAAAAGTGGCGCCCACCGTGGGGCCAGTTTTTATTTCTGTCTGTTTTCCTTGTAAAATGGCGACTCTGCTGGGGAGTCTCCTTTTCTGCCTTAGGGCATCATCCCCGTTTTCTACGGAAAATGGGAACTCTACCGAAGAGAAAGATTGACCTATGCTGGTCCATCTCTTAGGCAGGGAACCACAGATTGGGGCTTCCGTCAGGGAACCCATTTCTGTCAGGAACTTAAGATTCGTAGCTTTATAAGTCTAGGATGTTTAGGACAAATATATATACTGCTTTTCCTAATTGCTATACATGTTTATTTTTCTGCTAATGGGAATGCGGGTGATGCCGTATGTGGAAAGAATGAGTATACACCTAGAAAAGCCAAACCTTTTTCGTAGTGCGGAAGCTATCGGAAATAGCTGTTACGCGATACTACCCTCATTTGAGGCTGGTGATCTATTCTCAGTGAATAGCACTTACTCTAAGATTGCACACAACTCGCTGGCGATCCGCTTGTTGTTTTGCTTTCCTGGGAGGAGCTGATGATAATGAGTACAGGTACAAAAATCACCCTAGTATAAACCTTTGGGGATGGGTAGAGCCTTGACTTCATGACAACGACCCTTTGACCCCATGTTTTTTCTATGTTTTTGTGTGCTGCATTCATGCATTCATTTAATAAAACATTAAAACATTCAAAAAACTTTCTCTTCTAGTCTCTCTGTTTTTCAAATTAAACTAAGACTGTGATTGCAAATATCTGAGAAAAAGATTGCATTAATGGATTTCGGTAGAAGGAGAACTCACCAGTATACCTTCAAGGTTCCAAAACTAGGGGATTTGAGAAAGTTAGCAAGGATGATCGTTAACCCAGAGGCTTTCAGAGCCAAGCACGGTGGTTTGCTACCACTGTTAAGAGTCCATGTGATTGAGGGGATCATGGACGCGCTCATTCAGTTCTACGATCCGGTTTATCACTGTTTCACATTCTCGGATTACCAGCTATCACCAACGCTGGAGGAGTATTCTCATCTGGCTGATTTACATATCACTGATCGAGCTCCATTTTCTGGACTAGAAGAAATTCTAAAGAATCTGACTATTGCAAGAGCAATTTATTTGGACGAGTCTGAGGTCGGGACTCACATGACCACTAAGGGTGGCATCCAAGGTTTGCCAGCCCAGTTCTTGACAAAGAAAGCTCTGTACTTCGCTAGTATAGGGAACGGGACTGCTTTTGAAAGCATCTTTGTCTTATTCACCTACGGGTTATTTTTGTTTCCCAACATCAATAACTTCGTTGATATCAACGCTATTAAGGTTTTTCTCATTGGAAACCCTGTGCCGACTTTGCTTGCAGATGTGTATCATTCTGTACACTTGGGAAATTTGTACAGCGGAGGGGAGATCACATGCTGTGTACCTTTGCTTTACAAGTGGTTTATCTCTCACTTGCCCAAGTCTGCCGCTTTTTGGGATTGCAAGAGTGTCTTACGTTGGTCGCAGAAGATCATGTCCCTCACCAACTCTGATATAGATTGGTGTAATAGGATTTATGAGGGAATCAGAATCATTGACCGTTGTGGAAACTTCCCCAACGTACCCCTCATAGGAACTAAAGGAGGAATCAACTATCATCCGATATTAGTTCTTCGTCAATTCGGATACCCGATGAGACACATCCCATTGGGTGTTCATCTGGAAGGTCTTTTCTTCAAGGAAGGAGAAAATGACAGAGCACTAAAGATGGAAATAGTGCAAGCTTGGAAACATGTTCATAAGAAAGGACGAGAGTCTCTGGGAAAACCGGACTGTGTCTCGGTGGAGCCTTATCTCCATTGGGTACAAACCAGAGCTCTCAAGCTAAAGATGCCTTATCCTCATTACGGAATTCTTCCACCGAGGGAAATTGTCATGTACTTCATGACGGAAACTGAAAGGCTTCAGGTTACTCTCAACAAAGTTCAAAAGGAAAGAAGGTCTTGGAAGAACAAGTATCGCACCCTCAACGTAGAGTGTATCCAAATACAGCAACTACTGAGAGAGAAAGATGCTCTGATTGAAACGACCAAGATGAATGGAGTGGTAGAAGCGGCCAATAAGAACTTCAAGAAGATCGTTCAAAAGATGGTTGTAACCTACAAAGACTGGCACGACATGTTATCCTTTGCTCTTCACGGTTATCGCACGTTTGTCCGCACTTCAACAGGGGCAACCCCTTTCTCTCTAGTGTATGGCATGGAAGCAGTGCTCCCCATAAAAGTAGAGATCCCGTCAATCTGAGTATTGATGGAAGCTAACCTCACCGAAGCTGAATGGTGTCAAAGCCGACACGACGAACTGAATCTGATCGAAGAAAAGAGAATAATGGCACTATGCCACGGTCAGTTGTATCAATAGAGAATGAAGAAGGCCTTTGACAAAAAGGTTCGACCTCGTGTCTTCAGGAAAGGGGACCTCGTGCTCAAGAGGATACAATCATTTCTCACTGATTCTCGGGGTAAATTGACCCCAAATTAAGATGGCCCCTATGTGGTCACGAAAGCTTTCTCAGGTGGCGCCTTGAGACTTGCAACCATGGACGGAGAGGAATTTGCCTACCCCACGAATGTTGATGTAGTCAAGAAATACTTCGCCTAAACTAAAAAAAAACGTCTCGGTGGATTGAAAACCCGAAAGGGCAGTCCAAGCAAAAGTTAGAGACAAAATAAAAAAAATCATCCCGGTGGATTGGAAACATCATAGTATAATCCAGGAAAAAATTAGGGATAATGGCAAGTAACTATGTTCAACAGAGGCGAATCCCTCAGCAGCAGCAGTTACATCATCTGTCAGAAAACTCCAGTCAAGGTCATCTTTGATAGAAGCTCAGGATGCCCAGAATTCAAAGATGGTAGAAGGATAGTGGTCGTTATTTTTCAACGTAGCCCTTTTCCCTGTAAATTACCATTTTCTAACTTTGTAATTACTCATTGGAATCACGCGCTTGGCTGATTTCCATCATTTCAATAAAATTTGAGCCTTTGTGCTTTTGTTTGCAATTCTTATTTGTTTTAGCTTTACAGAACGACGTTGTTAACATGATTAACGATTCTTGAAATAAAACAAAAATGAATTTACTTGTTAAAACTTTTTCTGCTTTTAAAATAAAGTCGGCAATTTCTTTTGACTGTTGAACATCAAAGGAACATCAACCGCTTCTCCAGAAGTAAGCGAACTTCAAAGTGCAGAATCAGAGTACTCCTTCTAAACCAGTACGCCTGAATGAAGGGATCAATTGTGTCAGAGACCTTGTTTCGTCTGACACGCCACGACAGAGTTCTTACCTCCTAAGCCCGACCAACGGTAGATCCCAACAGGGACTATCTCTCCTAAGCAAGGTGGAATTGCTATCTTGAACCAGCGATATTTCTACACGCCCCGTGATGGCCGAGTATCCAGTCATGTTCATCTTTTAGTTTGTGTGTCGCGTCAATTTTGTCAGCATAAACATACATACATCATGCATTATTGATTTGCATTCACATTTCATACTGCATCACTATCACTCTAGTCGGTCTTGTCCCCTAGTGATAGAAGTTCTCTCAATCGAGTTGTCAGTTCTTGTCTCGTCAGGAAGCGCTGCATTTGAACAACCTCGCCTCCAGTTTATTCCTGGAAGGAAGTTGGCCCTTGACCACTTTGATAACTTGAACCTCTGAAAAACCAGAGGAACCTTCAGTCAGCATCACTCTTCGCCATTGAAGATGATATCCTTGCGTTCCCGGATTAAGGAAAATCCACAGAGAAAGCCTCGTAATCAGAGATTCGGCAGCATGCCAATTTCACTCCGAAAAGATCACTGATGAAAAGGTCATCGGCACCTCAAAATTGGACCCCATCATATGGCGTTTCTCCAGGAAGATCCCGAGAAAAGTGTGATGTAAGATCCCAAGCGACAGCAGTCTCCTAAGAGATCTGCTTTCCCCCAGTAGAAATAAATGGCGTCTCCAACAGAGAAGTTTGTGCAACTCTACAACTCAGACGATTGGGTTCCCCAGCAAGTCTGACATCAATTTGTTTCCGTCAAATGGCATCTCCCCAGGAAAATTCGGCGAGAAGTTTGAGGAAAGCCGCTACGAATAGTGTCCCTTGTCAATAAGGTTTATTGACAAAAGAAACTAAGACCAGTTCCTTGGTAGGAAACCAGGATCGAGGGGAAGTTTAAATCAGAAACTGAGACCAGTTCCTTGGTAGGAAACCAGGATCGAGGGGAAGTTTAAATCAGAAACATAGACTAGTTCCTTGGCTGAAGACCAGGATTGAGGGGAAGTTTTACCTTTTTTAAGCATCATTGCTTAGCAAAAGAAGATGAATGCGTAAGCTACCATTCATGACCACCATCAAAATTTCGGGTATTCCGATATTTAATCCTCTTGCACCCCGAATGCCCGAATACCTTCGTCATTCACACCTTCGGGTCCAAGAAGATTAAATAGGGGCATCTGTCATACCCCAAATTTTGACCACTAAGATTTCCCATCATTGTGAAAATTATCATCACAATATGGGGAGCCATCTTGCTTCATCAGTCTCCCCAAAGATGGGTGAGCATCCACTACAATTAAAATTAGGGTTTCAAGCCCTCTCAGAGCTTTAGACAAAGGATCAATCAAAGAATGACAATGATCTTCAACTTTTCTAACCTCTCAAACATCCACAATGGATCAAAAGGACTCCCACTTCAAGGATCAAGCACAAGGCTGCTCCCTTCTAGGTGGATCAAGTCTCAACATCGCCAGTGTCACCAAATTAGGGTTTGGTTGACCAGGGCCTCCAGATGGAAATTTTCCTCTGGGCAGGAGCCAATGCTTCAAAGCATATCCTAAAATACTCCATGGAACCTCATGGACCCATTCATCAAGTCAATTTGACCTCAGGGGATGCATACATAAAAAATCAGGAATTAGGGTTTCTTGACCTAATTCACCCTAAGTTGACTTTTAGGGCAAATCATGAGCCAATACCTCAAGAGAGGATTTGAGGGTCTCTAATAAACCACATTGATCCATTTTCAGCAATGGATTGATCCAAGAAGCTTGAGCAACAAGTCTCAATTTCATCTGTACCACAATTAGGGTTTTGCGAGGAAAGTGAACTGTAACTTTGACTTTTGACCAGGACATGCTCCCAAGCCCTAAGAAATGATTCAATATACCCTATGACACCCATGGAACATGTCCAACAAGTTTGATTTAGGTCAAGGATATGATTTCATGAAGAATTGCACAGTTTAGAATTCATCTGATAAAAAGTCAACTGTGCACAAAAGTCAACATTGACTTTTTGAGATTTTTCACCTAAATGGATTTTTAACCCTAAAATGATGTTAATGTATGATTTGAATCATCATTCATCAAGAAAAATCAAAGAAAGTGGGATAACTTGTAAAAGGGGCAACCATAAAAACTTAGAAAAATTTCTAAGTTATGGAAAAAGTTACACTAATGTGCCAACTTTGGAGGACCATAACTCCTAAACCACAAGGCCATTGTTCCCCATTCAAAGCTTGATTTGTAGATCTCATTGCCCTCTACAAAAGCTTCATACTGACCTATGTCCAAATTCCTCATGGATTTTGAGTTATGGAGTGATCAAAATCAAGAAAAGTCACTTTGTTCCAACACTTAGTGAAAATTTCACTAAGTCAGATTTTACCCTATTTTTTGCCAAATGTAGGGGGATTTTTCACTTGGATTCAAAAGAGATCAAAACCAAACATGTTCAAACAGTTGTTGTATCATGTAAGGGCTTTCCAAAATGGCCAAGAACATTACCAAATTCAATTTCAGTCATGAGATATGACATTGGCAAGTTGCCTTGCTGAAATCTACCAAGGCAAGGCAGATTTTGCAATTTTGCTCGATTTGCCAAAATCAGCCAAATTCAAATGCTCCTATCCACTTGGACACCTCTGAGGATTGAATCTAAAAGGGACAATCACTGAGCCAAGCCTCCAAAGTCTTTGGAACAAGAAATAGCATGTTGAACCTAGAATTGCCAAAATAGGGACAAGACTTCAATTTTGGATTGGAGCATTCAATGGAAGCATCAAGGTGCCATGGACTGAGCCATTCTCAACTGAATTCAGTCAAGACTTATCCAAGACCAAGGGAACCACAGCCCTGTGCCCTAACCTCTAGTCAATGGCTAGAGGAGACTTGGATTTCCATTGGACAACATTGGCCAAACCTCTGCTGCAGTTGCCATTCACTGTGGATCCTAAAATAAACTTGCTCTACTATAAATAGAGCTCAATTGTGATCAGTTTGAGTACACCAAAGCCATCAAACAGATGCTTTCCTCAAAATCTCTTCTTTAACTCCAATTTTGCCTTCCAAAGCAAGTCACTATCGGGTTTTGAGTTTGAGAGCTTTTCCAATCAAACCAATCACACACACACCTCATATACATCATATAGAAGTGATCCAAACACTCATATAACATCTGGAACATAGATTTCACAAAATCACCAGGCAATTGCTCAAGTTCTTGACAGTTTTGCAGTTGAGGTACCATCTTCAACTCCAAACCATTTCAATCCATTCCAAGCATTCATACACACTCCATGGCACCTAGGGAAGCTATCCAGATCATTGGAACCTAGCTGTAACACCTCCAACACAAATCACGATCACCAGCTGCAAGTGGTAAGCATGAGCTCTTCTAACTCTATGATCCATGCAATTTTTGCTGCACAATAATTTGGCCATATGTTCATAATCATGCATAGAATGTTTCCCCTCAATTAATTGCATTGTTTGAATCGTGTATCAAAAATCCTAGCCTTCATGCAGAAATTAGGGTTCTTGAGGATTTTTCATGATTTCTTGTTATATGTTTAATTTAAATGAAATTAATTGTCATAGACATGATCGTGAGGTTGAAACGAGTTTATTGATATGTGGATTGCATGATATAATCAAGTATTCAGTGAGATTGGAGAGAAAATGCAAATCAGCCAAACTCAGAACACGCCTGTGTTCTTCAGCTATTCTTGGCGCCTTTTTTGAAAATTCAAATATTTGAATTATGTGATTTTATTTAATTGATTCAAAAATTAATTTCTCTCTGAGTTTTAATGATTTTGAGTTGATTCTTCTTTTAATAATTCATAAAAATGTTAAAATATTTTATTTTCCCAAAAAAATCCCAAAAATATTATTTATTTTATATAATTGATATTTTTGCAAAGAATTAATGTTTTAATTGTTATTGACGTTTAAAATATTTTTTTCCACCTTGATTTTGCAACTTTTAATGCTTTCTAATTATTTTGTAGGTCAATACTTAATTTTTGAAGCATTAATCCAAGATCACAATTTGTTTTCCATATGTTAAACAATTTTGATCATTTTAATTGAATTTTTATTCAATTAAATACATTTTTGAAAACAAATTAGGGTTTTTGGATTAATTCAACCCTCATAAATCATTTTCAAAACACTTTGGGCCCCTAATAGAGTGTAAGACCCAATCCTTTTTTTGACCAAATCATTTTTGGGCCTCAGTATATTGTATAAGTCCCGATACCGTAAAAAACAAACGGCGCGATCGTCGCCTCTTCAAAACCAAAAAACCTTGTGCCTACCCTCGAGTAGTAAGACCCATTTCTTTTCTTAAAACTCATTTGGGCCTGTATTAGAGTGTAAGACCCAACCCCCTGTGTGCAGAATCATTTTTGGGCCTCATTCGTTGTATAAGTCCCTCTGTACATTTTCAAATAAACGACGCGATCGTCGCCAGTTTAAAATTAAACATCTGGGCCTCTCCTCGAGCTATAAGACCCATTCAAAAACTTTTGGGCCTCTATTAGAGTGTAAGACCCAATCCCCTTTTAACCAAAACCATTTGGGCCTCATTTCTTGTATAAGTCCCTCTGCGTTAAAAGAAAACCTCGGCGCGATCACCATTTTTAAACGAAAAATCAATTGGGCCTACCCTCGTGTTATAAGCCCCACTCTCACTCTTTTTCTTTAAACCTTTTGGGCCTCTTGATAGAGTGTAAGACCCATCCCTTTGTACAGAAAACAATTTTTTGGACCTCAGTCACTTGTATAAGTCCCTCTGTACAAATTCAAACAGTGCGCTCACTGATAAAACCCTGGGCCTCTCCTTGAGCTGTAAGCCCCAAATCTTTCTTTTTAAAAGCACTTTCTCCTTTGATTTTGAATATACTTTTGTTTTCAATCTTTCTTTGTTGAACAAGTAACCAAACAGCATGGAAGCTCTACAACCGAGTAAGTGGTTATTGCTTTCATTTACCGCTTTCATATACATATAACTGTATTGTGGGGCTGTTTCCCTGTAAGTCTTCTTTCATAAACTCATATCAACTGTGTAATAATAGTATAGATATTTCGAGTTTCCCCGGCAACTACGTCTAGAACTAGGTGACGCCGTTTCGTTTATTGGTAGAAATAGACAACTAGATCCCCAATAGGATTACCAGATACAGTCTTCTCTTTAGCTGTCCTCATTAGGAATTATCAAGAAACTCTACTCCCAAAGATGAATGTATTCTCCGTGAATGGCATCTTTGAGTTTCTTCCAAATTCTCGAACTTTCCTGACTTGATCTATTCCTTGTGAATAGCTTACCTTGAATTTCTCGGGGTTTGGGGACCCACGGGCTGCTTAAAAGCATCGGCCTCCTCTTGGGCATCGTACAAGGACCCACAGGCTTCCTAAAAGCAACCCCGCCTCCTCTTGGGCTTATTACAAGGACCTCTCGGCTTCTTAGAAGTATTCACAGCCTCCTCTTAGGCTTCGCATAATAATCTCTTCCTCCGGGAACGATAGCCTCCTCTTGGGCTTCGTACCAGGACCGATCGGCTTCTTAAAAGCTTCCAGCCTCCTCTTGGGCTTCGTGCAAATTGTTTCGACGACCTCCTAGAGGTATAGGAATAGAAATTAGGCATCTGCATAGAACAGTCCTTTCCAAGAGTCTACTACTGTTTCTCAAAGCATAGTACAAAAGATGAAACTCTAGACTTGGACAGTCTAATCTCCTTAAGTCTTAAAGACATTCTCAAGTGACCCCTTCGTTAAATAGGAAGAAAACCCGTAGACTCAGACAGTCTCAATACCCTTCGGATTTCCCACTTCCTAAAAAAACAGGAATAACCCGGATCCTTGAATCAAATCCTTGAGTACAGTGTTGCTCATATAAGAACTGATTTTCTCTTTCAAAATCAGTATACTGGACCTGTCACTTAACTGGAAAAACATTTAGCCTCTTTCTCGGGCTTTGTACGAGACACATAAGAGACTCCCTCGTTGAGTCAACAACCCCTTTCGCCTCCATCTCGGGCTTTGTACGAGATACAAAAAAATTCTCTTGTTGAGTTAAATAGCCTCCATCTCGGGCTTTATACGAGATACCAAAAGACTCCATCGTCGGGTCAAAACCTTTTAGCCTCTCTTTCGGGCTTTGTACGAGACACATATTAGCCTCCTCTGAGGCTTTGTATAAAAAAAACCACTGGTTGATCCAATTAACCTTTTAACATCAAAGTTGTGCCTCGTTCACAATATACAAACATCAAAAACTCTTTCCCACTCATCTAATTGTTGTAAGAGGTAAGCCTCTGGATCATCTACATCCATGCCACTGTCCCTCTTTTAGCATGAGAAATTCCTAAGGAAAGATGGCATTGCTCTAAACTGAGTTAAAGTCTTCTCCTTCAGGTTGGAACTCCCTTATAAAGGAAATTATGGCATTGTCGGATTCACATATCCCGGTTAAAGTAATTCTCCTTTATAAACAGTTGTGACAAACAGACCCCCTTTAGAGATGACAAATTCTCTCTGAAGTTGAGACCCCTTTAGCTTCACATCTTGGGCTTTGAACAAGATACAAATAGACTCTTCAGCTTTATTTCTTGGGCTTTCAACAAGATACAAACTACCTTTCACTTCATGTCTTGGGCTTTGAACAAGACACCAAAAATACCATTTCCTCCCATAGAATAGGAGGAACTACGAACGCTCTGATTTCCCTGTTTCGGTAAACGGGAATACGTAGGCATAAGATTGAAAGAAAAATCTTAGCGAGCGCAATCAACAAAAAACCCAAAATCCCATATATCCTAATCTGAAGCAGTATCCTAACAAAAAGAGAGAAAACAGTATTGGCGAAAATACAAATAACCAGTACAAAGGCCCCCCACATTGATAGCATTCGTAACCTAACAGACCGCTGTTTAAACTCAGTATGTAAAGCAGGGTTAATTAGAGACATCTATTTCCCTTCCTTATTCAGCTCACAATAGGACGAAAAATGAATCGACCTGTAGTTAAATCTCAATCGCAGAGAGCGACAGTGCTTAAGAACCGCGTCCAAAATTGCTCGCTACACTCGCCCCAAGTTCGCTAGGCGAACCCTGGAAAACCCAACTTCCCAATAGCGCTGATGTTCATCCAAAATCAATAATTTACCATCCAAAACACATCTAACCCTTAACATAACAACCAAAACACAGTACTATCATAACAACAATCATTTATATTGCATTTCATCCGTTATATTCATGATTTTAGCACAATTACTCATTTTCTCACAATCTTAACCTAACTCTAAAACTCATGAATTTCTACAACTAAGGCATCTATCTAGAACCCACCTTGATTAGAAGACGATGATGATGAAGATGAACTGATTTGGTGAAGAATGGATGAAGATTCTTGATCTTCTCATTTCTAGGCCTTCACTTCTCTTTTCCTTCCTTTCTCCTTCTTTCTCTCCAACTTCTTTCTATCCTTTTTTTTCTTTTGTTCTAATTGTGGAAAAAGAGTGGAAAAGGAATGATATTGCAAGATATCATTAATTGTAACACTACTAATTGCCCAAAAAGTCTCCCAAACGCCAAAAGTTAAAACCTCAAAGTCAGATAATATTAATTTGATCTGCTCTGAGTTCATCAGTTTACTTCAATTATTTCATCCAAATAACTCTCAGAGTAAACCGGAACCCAGTTGATCATAATAATATTATCCAGAGTAAAATAATATACGGGGTATTACATCCTCCCCCCCTTAAATAGAAATTCACCCACGAATTTAAAACAATTACCTGAAAAGATGAGGATAAAATTCTTGCATTTCCGATTCCAATTCCCAAGTTGCATCGCCCAGATGCGTCTCATCCCACTGGACCTTAACAAGAGGAATCTCTTTATTCCTTAACGCCTTGGTTTCTCTTCCTATGATACGACTCGGTTTCAGCTCAAATGTCAAATCTGGTTCTATCTCGATCGTATCAGGTAAAATTGGCTGAAGGGAATCTGGGACAAACTTTCAAAACTGAGATACATGAAAAACATCGTGCATCTCTGACAGAGAAGGCGGTAAGCCTAATTCATAAGCTACTTTACCAATTCTTTCTAGAATTTGATACGGTCCCACGTATCTCAGACTTAACTTCCGCGACCGAAACGGTCATTTCAACCGCAATCTTGGAGTAACTTTCAAAAACACATGATCGCTTTCTTCAAATTCTAAAGGTCTTCTACGGTTATCCGTATAACTCTTTTGACGATCTTGTGCTTGTTTGACCTTATCACGGATCATCCTAATCTTTTTCGTAGTTTCATGAATAATCTCGGGTCCCAACATTCTATCTTCACCAACTTCTGCCCAGCACAATGGTGTCCTACACTTCCTTCCATACAATGCCTCATAAGGTGCCATTACCAATACTTGCATGATAACCGTTATTATAAGAGAATTCAATCAACGGAAAAAGTTCTATCCAATTACCACCACTTTCAAGTACACAAGCTCTCAACATATCTTCCATTGTTTGTATTGTCCATTCCGTCTGACCATCCGTTTGCGGATGATTTGACGTACTCAAACACAACTTTGTTCCCATAGCTTGTTGAAAAGCTCTCCAAAATCTGGAAGTAAACTTTGGATCTCTATCCAAAACGATACTAGTGGGAATACCATGCAATCTCACTATTTTCAAAATGAACAACCTTGCGAGATGACTCGCCTTGTAGGTAGTCTTCACAGCTAAGAAATGCGCAGATTTCGTTAACCGATCCACAATTACCCAAATCGAATCATAACCACCCTGAGTGCGGGGTAATCCAACTGCGAAGTCCATAGAAATACTATCCCATTTCCATACTGGAATTTCTAAAGGTTGCAACAAGCCACTTGGTCTTTGGTGTTCGATCTTCACTTGTTGACACACTGCATATTCCGACACATACACCGCAATATCCTTTTTCATCCCGGACCACCAATAGTCCTTCTTTAAATCTTGATACATCTTTGAAGAACCAGGATGTATAGTAAAAGCACCCTTATGCGCTTCTTCCAAAATCCTCCTTTTCAACTCCGCGTTATCCGGAACACAAATCCTTTGGTCAAACACAATAATTCCGTCGGTAGCTCGCACAAAACCCGATTGTACTAACACTTCTTGTAACTTCGCGTCTAACCCTTGTCCTTGTTAGATTTCTTCCCTAAGAGTAGAATTGATATTAAAATTTCCCATAATCACACCATTAGGAGTCCAAACAAAATGAAGATTTAGATCTCAAAATTTTTCCAATAAAGTATACTCTAGCATCATCAACTCGGTATTATGCAACACCTTCCTGCTCAATGCATCCGCCACTTTATTTGCTTTACCCGGATGGTATTTTAGTTCCAAGTCATAATCCTTCAAATACTCCATCCACCTCCTTTAACGTATGTTCAACTCTTTCTGATCAAAGAGGTACTTTAAGCTCTTGTGGTCGCTGTAATACCCCATATTATTTAAATGCTCAATTGGATTAATGGGATCCTCTAAGTACTTTAAGTATTATCAATTAGGACAAATGGAGCAACTGATGAACTCTGAAGAGATCAATTATTTTAATTTGAGAAAGGATTTTAAGGTAACTCTAATAATTGATCAATTGGTTGAGATGGCAAAATATCAATTGGAGATATTTTACTCTATCGGACTATATTATATAATAAAGTTTATATATATATATATATATATATATATATATATATATATATATTAGAAAGAAAGGAAAAAAATAGAAGAAGTAAGAAGAAGAAGAGGAAAGGAGGAGAAGGAGAGAAAGTGAAGAAGATAAAATGGGAAGAGGGAAGAAAGCTTGGATCATCATCTTCTTCAAACTCCTCTTCGATTATCAGGTGAGTTCTAGTTAGAGACTCTAAGTTCTAGATATCTATGTTTTGAACTTAGGTTAGTTTTGAGAGAAAATGATTAAACGGATAAATTAACGAAATCTAACGGACGAAAATCGATATAAATTGTGTAGTGTAGTTACAAAATGTATGTGATCAATTGATGATACCCGTTTTATGATTTGGAAATGATCTGGTATGGAAACGGTGGATTTTGGGGCATTTGGAACCCCTAAAATGCAGCAGAGAAATTCTGCATCTGATACGCACCGCCGGGCGGCGCTTTGAACGTCGGGCGACGCAGGAGTTGCGCCGCTGCTCCGTCGGGCGATGCCCAAGAGGCGCAGCATGTCACACTCCTGACTCTTTTGGAGGTTTGGTAGGGTTTTTGGACGCCGCTGCTTTGTCGGGCGAAGCAGAGGCGAAGGCGGCACCGCCGAGTGAAATTGGTACCCCCGGGCGCTCCTGGGAGTTTCCAAATTATTTCTTTTCTTTAAAAATTCATAACTTCCGAACCGTAGTTCCGATTTAAGCGTTCTTTATACCGTTGGAAAGCTATGACAACCCTCTACCCAATGAAAATATTGAGTATGTTGTGGAATTAATTATTTTAGTGGAAAATGAATGATAAAACGTTATGTATTATGTTGGAATCCATATCTTTTGGATCGTAAATCCGATCGCATGGTTATAGCCGATGCGAAGCTGTGAAAATATCCTACGGGATAAGAGTGAGGTATTGTTTTCGATACCCGATTAAATAAATCGGAGGGAAACCGGAAAGTGATGTTTTATGTATTATGTGATTATATGTGTTTAGTTGCAATACTTGTGTTATGCTATGTCTATATATTGTTGTTAAGTATAAGGAGAGGAATATGCATGTTAAAATATAAATTAAGAAGAGTGAGTAAATTTTACCCCGAAACAAATGGCATAGTTAAGATTGTTATAATTCTAGGTAGTGAATAGAATTGTGATAGAAACTCTGGATGGCGATGCTCATGCATTCATTGGCGAGTTCGGACCTGGAGTAGATAACCTAGATGGCAAGGCTCGGCACCTCATGTCGAGAGGGCATCCGTGACGAGATTTGCCTAGAGGAGAGTGAGACACTAGTATGGAACATGTGTGTGAACCTTTGTGTTCTTTGACAAAAGGCGAATGTGGCCTTAAGGCATTGTGGCCTTGTGATTGTCGAATAAAATCACGTTTGTGTGTGTCATCACGTAATCGTAACCGGTTATCTTGCCAGTGAATTTCATGGGTCTCGAGCTCCTCTGAAACATGTGCACAACTACTTGGCAGGTTTGATTCCCACGTGCAGTACGAATGGCGCTTTGGGAGCGTATGCTTGTGACGGTTAATGGCCCGTGTGAAGTGACGGTTCATAACGGTAAATGGCCCGTAGAACCCGAATCCATTCGTATGCCAAGTAGGTTACCAGGATCCATGACTCGGGTCGACTTCTAGACATAGAAGTGGACGGGAAAAGGGGATGCCTTGGTGTGGTTATCGATTAGTGATATTTTGAGTTGATGAACTCATGAACATGTTTCCATATAGTGTGAGATTGTGTACTCGAGGTCATTTCCCTTCCCCTTGACTTGAGTTAGAATTGATAGAACCTTGTAAAGCCGAGAGGACCTATAAGATAGGGAACTCACTGAGATTTGATGAATCTCCCCCCACTATAGTTGCTATATTTCAGGTACTTGCAGGTTTGATTTACAAGTGGAGCTATGCTTGGAGGTTTCAAGAGAAGCTTAGTAGAGCTTATTCCGCTGTGTATTTGTTGTATACAATTGAGGATATTGTATATTCTTAGATTTTATTTTCTTTGGCTAGTTTCCATGACTTGTGCCATGGGTTGTATTTATGTTTTAGAGGTGGACAAGTATGTGAACTATGCCATTAGGCACTTTTTATGTGTCAGTACCAAATAAAATGCTTGTATTTTATTATTCTAGGTATATATTATACAGGGCATTACAGTTGGTATCAGAGCAGGCCGTGTCCTCGACCTAGCCTTGAAACATCATAAGTAAATCTATTCCTGCCTCTTAAGTGTGTCTTGCCATCATGAAACTTAATATCATACTATGTAGTGTTAGGCCTGATCAACCTAATACTATGTATGTGATAGGTAGAATCATGGTTGAGGGACCACGAGGACTCCAACATGTTGTCAGAACTTGTGCTGTGAGGGAAGGCTCAAGCCAAGAGTTAGTAGTGAGGAGTTTTGGTCAGCTCAGTGAGGTTTTGGTAGGAGTTGTGCTTGGGTAGCATGGAATTTAAGAGTAATGTGTTGTTCAAGTAATCCTTTGGAATTGATGGAGTCCGAAAGTTAAGAATCTCTGCTGGACGATTAGTCAAGGTATTGAGGAATATGTAAGATCCCTAGTAGAGATGGATTGGCCACTAGTACGAATAAGAATTCCAAGTAATCTCATTCCGTGGAAAGGAAAAAGTTGTTTTATGGAACGTGTGAAGTAAGGTCCGGAAGTGAGATAGGTATTGGTGTTTCAGTTTTCTAAGGTCGCTATGGTATCTTGAATGGACGAGAGCACCTTAAGAAGGTGTCCGGAACAATATTTTTCGACTGGTTAAAAGTTGAGGGTCAAGGACGTTCGGCTTTTATGGGAACCTAAAGTAGTAGAGAAGTGTGTGAAGGAACACAAGGATGTGTTACATGTTTCAAGTGAAACAAGTAGGTGCCGGACGAAAAGTGTGCGATGAATTGCGTATATTCGGTTATGAAGAGAGACTAAGTTCAGGATAATACCTCGGGTTTTATGTTTTCAGTGAGAGACCAATTTGGATTTTGGAAATGTTAATTTACCCAAGGAACAGTATAAGGTATTGTGTTGGAGAAAGAATGAGCTTCGTTTAGCAACGAACAGTGTAGTGATACGGACCAGAAGAAGTTTGTATTAAGAATCAGAGTAAGTACCTTGGATTCAAGGAAATCTTAGTAAGATGGTTTTATGTTGGACCTAAGAAGATTACCATGGAGAGCAAGGTAAACGCGATGTGGAAAATGGTATTAACGGTATGTTATGAGAAAGTGGCCACATAATGTATTTTTGGACAAAGGTGCAATGGAGCTTTTGAGTAGTTGTTGAGGCTCAAATTAAGGAAGTGTAATCAAAGATGATTCACCCACGTGAATCCTAGTAGTACGAGCTGAGACGAGAAAAGTTACACTTTGGTATTAAGAATGAGCGTAGTGGTAGCACCGTGGTAACAAGTGTACGTGATGGATTCTTATCATTGAGACAAGTGTGAAGGGATGTACTTTATGGAACAGTGAGTATCCTATTTTAGGAAGTAAGATTGTGGTAAAACAACGAGAAGCGAACCAGGACTTATTACAGACTAAGTGTAAATCATGGAACGATTTGTACAAAAAGGGTTGGGTAACTACTTGATGAGAATTGCCGGTTGTGAATCTTCCATTAAGTGTTTTGGTAAGTGGAATGCGCAATGGATAGTGAAGGGTAAGAAATTCTGGTTAATGTGTGTGAAGTGATGGAAAGGTTCTTCAAGAGGGTGCATTACCCCGATCTATTTTCAAGTATAGAGAACTTCTGTATTGTGAATAATCGGAATATTTGGGATCTACCTTTTGTTGAACCAAGGACGTTGTTGTTTTATTTCCCACCAAGGAGTTCAAGCGAGAGGATAAGGTGGTATACTTGTTATGAGATATCCATCAATTTTGTGGTACCGTATAATGGTTGTGTGTTGGGTTTTACTTTTGGACGAATTAAGTATGAGTTGTGACTTAAGCCCTAGAATGACGTCATTATTGGTTTCCCGCTAGTGTAGTTGTTTAAGCAGAGAGGAACTACCCCGCGAAAGTTTTGTAGTGTGGCCTTGTCAGAAGTTGGAATTTTGCCTTATCACTTAGGTGGAGTGTGTCGTCTGAATGTTTTGATCTTGTCGGTTTTACTTGAGTGGATCATGGTTAGTGAATGCAATATAAGTTAAGAAGCCGCGAGTTGAGGATGATATTCCTAGATAGAACAAGCCGGATTGATGGTTTGAGTAGGGATGACTATGAATTAAGAAGAAACTAGTTTTTGTTTCTGCAACAGTGTTAATCGAGTTACGCCATGTGGTTAACCGATTAACACGTGCAAGGATGGTATTTTGTGCTGAATTTGGAGGAGTTAATCGATTAGCCTCAGAAGGGTAATCGATTAACATGTGTGTAAATTGTGAAATCCCTTAGGAACCATCATCTTTGTTTTGTTACCTTATGTTGCTCCGAGTGGAGAATATTGTATGAATATAAACCGGATTGTAAGTAAATAAAAGACGGATATGTGTTTTGGACTCGTGATTTCTAGAAAGGTGTTGCGTAATTGACCAATTGTTTAAACGACGAGAGGGCCAACTTTTGGGGAACTAATCTTGTGAAACTGGTTTGAGTATGAGAAGTCTTAGGTGTATTACCGTTACGAGTCTTAAGGACGAAGTTAGAAATACTCATAAAGTATGGGTCTTGCAAGGAACATTTCGGTATTTTAATTATGGTATTAGCAAGATATGAGCGGTTGGTCGGAGTTAGTAATTGTTGACTTCCGCGAGTTCATGGTTTTGGATTTAGGTTCCGTGAGAGTGGTACCAATTGTGTGCAGTTGTGTTTTTACCAAGAGGATGAAATTGAAAGTTATCTTCCCAAGTACGAGTAAGAACTGAACGTTCCAAAGTTAAAACATATAACTTGGACCGTATGTGGAACAGAACGATTAAGAGAAATGGATTTGATTGAGAAGCGTGGCATGTCCTTTTGAGGGTGTGTGTACGGGTAGAGTGTTATATGTGAATTGGTGAGTGGTATGAAAACTCACAATTGTGCTTTGGACCGGTTGAGTTTTGATACGTGGTGACTCACATATGGTTGAAGCTCTATGTTGGTGTTACGCTGTATTGGTTGAGATCTTGAATCAACAAGAGACATTGAGTGACTCAGAATCCTGTAAGAAGAATCGATTTGGAATGTGGTATCCAGAACCGGAGGTTGTTAAACTACTTTAGATATAGTATTTTGAGTTTAGAATGGATTGAGAATTGTATATGTTATGGTTGTAGCAGTGTAACTCATGTGCCTTTATCGTCTGGAGAGTGTTGGACCACTGTTTGTACTATGTATGTTGGCGAAGGAATTATTCTACTATAAGATGGCAATTAGTTTCTTATGCCATTGGTTAGTAAGGACCCCAATGGATGAGTGTGCTTCTCTATGGACTGTTAACTAATTGGTAGTGCTCAAGAATTCGTGGTGTTCTACTGTTAGAATTAGGTTTTCGCAGTGGAAGGTGACAAATGAAAGGGCTCAGTCGGATTTATAAGAATCAGAGGAGAAATTGATGGAAAGATTGGGAATAAGAAAATTTTGTTCTAAGTGTGTTACCTTTCGGGGTGATACGAAAGAGATGAAATATTGGATGTGATGGGTACAGTGTACAACATCAGACCAGATAGAACTGGTAAAAAGTCATTTGACTAATTATGAAGTGGTTTTGGATGTTGGAAGTTTTATGAAAAGATAAATCGCCAGGGATGGCATGAAGTTAAGGAATCACTGAATTACCTCATGAGGATTTGTTGAGTGTTTGTTATCCTGAATCAAGATAACATATTACGGTTTGGGTTATGACTTAGTAGAGGAATATAGAATGGTACATCTTTCTGAGGTAAGATGCAACCAAGTGTCATAGTATGAGACAGCAGATGAATCGAGGAAAAGCAAGTTGAAAGTGAACCTAATTTTGGAATAAGAATATGATTAAGGATGTGAAGTTTGATAATTTTGAAAACAAGGATTTTTGGTCAGTGAAGTTAAGTGTGGATCTAAGACAGTGATATAAGTCGTGGTTATTGTTGAGTAGAGGAAATTCGGGGGTGAATTTCAATTTAAGGGGGGGGGGGGGGGGGAGAGTGTAATACCCCATATTATTTAAATGCTCAATTGGATTAATAGGATCCTATAAGTACTTTAAGTATTATCAATTGGGACCAATAGAGCAACTGATGAACTCTGAAGAGTTCAATTATTTTAATTCGAGAAAGGATTTTAAGGTAACCCTAATAATTGATTAATTGGTTGAGACGGCAAAATATCAATTGGAGATATTTTACTCTATCGGACTATATTATATAATAAAGTTTATATATATATATATATATATATATATATATTAGAAAGAAAGGAAAAAAAAAAGAAGAAGTAAGAAGAAGAAGAGGAGAGGAGGAGAAGGAGAGAAAGTGAAGAAGAGAAAATGGGAAGAGGGAAGAAAACTTGGATCATCATTTTCTTCAAACTCCTCTTCGATTATCAGGTGGGTTCTAGTTAGAGACTCTAAGTTCTAGATATCTATGTTTTGAACTTAGGTTAGTTTTGAGAGAAAATGATTAAACGCATAAATTAACGAAATCTAACGGACGAAAATCGATATAAATTATGTAGTGTAGTTACAAAATGTATGTGATTAATTGATGATACTCGTTTTATGATTTGGAAATGATCTGGTATGGAAAGAGTGGATTTTGGGACATTTGGAACCCCTAAAACGCAGCAGAGAAATTCTGCATCTGATATGCACCGCCGGGCGGTGCTTTGAGCGCCTGGCGACGCAGGAGTTGCGCCGCTGCTCCGTCGGGCGATGCCCAAGAGGCGCAGCATGTCACGCTCCTGACTCTTTTGGAGGTTTGGTTGGGTTTTTTGACGCCGCTGCTTCGTCGGGCGAAGAAGAGGCGAAGGCGGCACCGCCGGGCGAAATTGGTACCGCCGGGCGCTCTTGGGAGTTTCCAAATAATTTATTTTCTTTAAAAATTCATAACTTCCGAACCGTAATTCCGATTTAAGCGTTCTTTATACCGTTAGAAAGCTGTGACAACCCTCTACCCAATGAAAATATTGAGTATGTTGTGGGATTAATTATTTTAGTGGAAAATGAATGATAAAACGTTATGTATTATGTTGGAATCCATATCTTATGGATCGTAAATCCGATCGAGGCATGGTTATAGCCGATGCGAAGCTGTGAAAATATCCTACGGGATAAGAGTGAGGTATTGTTTTCGATACCCGATTAAATAAATCGGAGGGAAACCGGAAAGTGATGTTTTATGTATTGTGTGATTATATGTGTTTAGTTGCAATACTTGTGTTATGCCATGTCTATATATTGTTGTTAAGTATAAGGAGAGGAATATGCATGTTAAAATATAAATTAGGAAGAGTGAGTAAACTTTACCCCGAAACAAATGGCATAGTTAAGATTGTTATAATTCTAGGTAGTGAATAGAATTGTGATAGAAACTCTGGATGGCGATGCTCATGCATTCATTGGCGAGTTCGGGCCTGGAGTAGATAACCTAGATGGCAAGGCTCGGCACCTGATGTCGAGAGGGCATCCGTGATGAGATTGGCCTAGAGGAGAGAGTGTGACACTAGTATGGAACATGTGTGTGAACCTTTGTGTTCTTTGAGAAAAGGAGAATGTGGCCTTGTGATTGTCGAATACAATCACGTTTGTGTGTGTGATCACGTAATCGTAACCGGTTATCTTGCGAGTACGTTTCATGGGTCTCGAGCTCCTCTGAAACATGTGCATAACTACTTGGCAGGTTTGATTCCCACGTGCAGTACGAATGGCGCTCTGGGAGCATATGCTTGTGACGGTTAATGGCCCGTGTGAAGTGACGGTTCATAATAGTTAATGGCCCGTAGAACCCGAATCCAGTCGTATGTCAAGTAGGTTACCAGGATCCATGACTCGGGTCGACTTCTAGACTTAGAAGCGGACGGGAAAAGGGGATGCCTTGGTGTGGTTATCGATTAGTGATATTTTGAGTAGATGAACTCATGAACATGTTTCCATATAGTGTGAGATTGTGTACTCAAGGTCATTTCCCTTCCCCTTGACTTGAGTTAGGATTGATAGAACCTTGTAAAGCCGAGAGGACCTATAAGATAGGGAACTCACTGGGATTTGATGTATCTCACCCCACTATAGTTGCTATATTTCAAGTACTTGCAGGTTTGATTTACAAGTGGAGCTATGCTTAGAGGTTTCAAGAAAAGCTTAGTAGAGCTTATTCCGTTGTGTATTTGTTGTATACAATTGAGGATATTGTATATTCTTAGATTTTATTTTCTTTGGCTAGTTTCCATGACTTGTGCCATGGGTTGTATTTATGTTTTAGAGGTGGACAAGTATGTGAACTATGCCATTAGGAACTTTTGATGTGTCAGTACCAAATAAAATGCTTGTATTGTATTATTCTAGGTATATATTATACAGGGCATTACAGTCGCTAAACATCTCAAAACATACACCATACAAATAGTGACGCCACACTTTCAAAGTAAATACAACTGCCGCCAATTCTAAATCATGCGTTGGATAATTCTCTTCATGGACTTTCAACTGCCGAGAAGCATAAGCCACCACATGTCCATCTTGCATTAACACACCTCCTAATCCCTTCTTCAATGCATCACAAAATACCTCATACTACTTGCTAGGATCAGGAATAACTAACATAGGAGCGGTCGTCAATCTTTGCTTCAAACCCATAAAACTTCTTTCACAAGCCGAATCCCACTCGTATGAACAATCCTTTCGAGTAAGTCTCGTCATGGGTAAAGCCAGTTGGGAAAAGCCTTTAATAAACCTTCTATAATAACCTGCTAACCCCAAGAAACTCCTAACCTCTGCAACGTTCTTTGGTCTCTCCCAATAAATCACCGCCTCAACTTTTGATGGATCAACCGCCACACCTCCTTGAGATATGATGTGGCCAAGAAAATTTACCTCCGACATCCAAAACTCACACTTGCTTAGCTTGGCAAAAAGTTGTCTCTCTTGTAAGATGGATAAGACGATTCTTAGGTGTTCACCGTGCTCTTGAGAATCACGAGAATAGATAAGAATGTCATCAATAAAAATCACCACAAATTGGTCCAAGTAAGGTTGAAATATCCGATTCATATAATCCATGAAAACTGCTGGAGCGTTTGTCACACCGAAAGGCATCACCAAAAATTCATAATGACCATAACGGGTTCTAAATGCAGTCTTCGGTACATCTGAACTCTTCACACGAATCTGATGATAACCCGACCATAAATCAATCTTCGAGAACACACACGCTCCTTTCAATTGATCTAAGAGATCGTGTATCCTTGGTAATGGGTATTTATTCTTGACAGTGACCTTATTCAACTGGCGGTAATCAATACACAACCGCATTCCACCATCCTTTTTCTTTACCAATAACACTGGAGCTCCCCAGGGCGAAACACTTGGTCGAACAAAATGCTTAGCCATCAATTCTTCCAATTGATCCTTTAATTCACTTAATTCAAGTGGTGCCATCCGATACGGAGAAATAGATATATGAGCCGTTCCCAGTATCAGGTCAATAGAGAATTCTACTTCCCTCTCCGGAGGAAGAGAAGTAATATCCTCGGAGAAAACTTGGGGAAACTCACAGACAACCAGAATGTTCCACACCTAAAGGTTGTTACTCTTCTCTTTAGTAAGGACTAAAAGAACCGACTTTTCCTTTTCAAACAAGAAATTTATCATTCCAACCGTACCTTCTAAAATAGTTGTCAAAACATCCTTCGGAGTAGCTTCAATAGATGGAATAATGATTAGCTTTTCTTCACACCTAATAAATACCGAATTAGCTGAAAGTCAATCCATTCCCAAAACAACATCCACTTTCTTAAGCGGTAAACAAATCAGATCAATCTGGAAAACTCTTCCATCCATAGATAAAACACAATTCTCACACATTAATGGTGTTTCAACCATCTCATCCATGGCGGTAGTAACCACCATGGGTGGAGACAAAGGAACCGCTTGCAACCCAAGCCGCTTTACACATTGCATCGATACGAAAGAGTGTGTGGCTCCACAATCAAATAAAACAAAGCAAGGATTTTGTAATACCCCATATTATTTAAATGCTCATTTTGATATCAGAGGAGATCAGGTGAGTATCTATGCGCTCTATCTTTGGGTAATTGGATTAATGTAATCCTATAAGTACTTTAAGTATTGACATTTGGGGATCAATAGAGCAACTGGAGAACTCTTAAAAGTTCAATTATTTTATTAAGGAGACGGATTAATATTTACTAATTCAAGAAAGTAATTTTTGGTAACTCTGATAATTGATCAATTGGTTGAGACGACAAAATATCAATTGGAGATATTTTACCCTGTTGGATTATATTATATAATAATAGTATTATATATATATATATATATATATATATATATATATATTTGTGAAAGATAGAAAGAAAAAGAAAATGGAAAGAAGAGAGAAAGAGAAGGAAGAGAAGGAAAAAGGGGAAAAGAGAAAGAGAGGTTGGATCAGCATCGTCAATTCATCATCTTCTTCAAACTCCTCTTCGGTTATCAGGTGGGTTCTAGTTAGACACTTTAAGTTCTAGAAATATAAGTTTAGAGCTTAGGTTAGATTTGAGAGAAAATGAGTAAACGGATAAATCAATGAAATCCAACGGATGATTTGATGAAATGTATGTCTGATTGTGTTCTAACATGTTGTTTTGGGTATTTGGATGCATTAATATCATGTGGGTTGAAGGTTTGGATCATTTTTGGGTCCCAAACCCGTTTTGGGAGAATTCTGGTTCGTCCAGATTCGCCAGGCGAGTAGGTGGTGAGTCTGATCCGCCAGGGATTCGCCAGATGAATTTGCCTGGGACAGCAAAACATATTTTTTCGTATTTTTGTCATAACTTTTGATCCGTAACTCCGATTGACGCACGGTCGGAAACGTTGGAAAGCTAATTTTATGCTCTATGAGATGGTGAGGTAGAAATATGGTTATATGCCATGGATTGATAAGATAAATATAGAAATGTAATGTTTGAAAATGTTTAAAAACATAAATTGTGAACAATGTTTAGAAATTGATATCTTTTGGATTACAAGTCCGAAAGAGGCATGGTAATAGCCGTTGGAAAGCTGTGAAATATCTTACAGGATAAAAGTGATAAATATTAATTTAATACCCGATTAAATGAATCGGAGGGAACCCAAGGGGTTATGTAACTGTGATTGAATCGTTATCTGTATTTCTAATATGCAATTGTAATATGTTGTGTCAAATATATTGTTTATTAACATGATCGAAAGAATATGCATGCTTAAAATATGAATTAGGAAGAGTGAGGAAACTTTACCCCAAAACAAATGGTATAATTCTAGGTTGTGATTAGAATTGTGATAGAAACTATGGATGGCGACGCTCGTGCATTCACTGACGAGTTCTGGCCTGGAGTAGATAACCTAGATGGCAATGCTCGGCACTTGGTGTATAACGGTGCATCAGTGACGAGTATTGGCCTATGAGAGAGTGAACACTAGTATGGAACATGGGTACTTTTGTTATGTTTTATTGATAAAGGCTAGTGTGGCCTAGAAATGTTGAATACAATTATGGTTGTATGTGAAATCACGAGATCGTAACCATTATTCCATTATGTGCCATTTCATGAGTAACGAGCTCCTCTGTAATGAATGCACGATTTCTTGGTAGGTTTGATTCCCAATGTTATAGTACGAATGGAGCCTACGGGTAAAGAGACTTGTGATGGTGTATGGGCCGTGTGAAGTGACGGATCACGGGTACGGCCGATGATCCCGAATCCATCTCGTATGCCAAGAAATCTACGAGGGTCCATGACTCGTTCCTACTTCTAGACGTAGAAGAGGTCGGGAGAAAGGGGATGCCTTGACAGGTTATCGATAAGTGATACTTTTGAGTAACGGGCTCAATAGCGTGTTTCCATATAGTGTGAGATTGTGAATTATGTACTCAAAGTCTTTCCCTTCCCCTTGACTTGAGTTAGGATTGGCTAGAACCTTGTAAAGCCGAGAGAATCCATAGGTTAGGGAACTCACTGAGATTTGATGTATCTCACCCCACTATAGTTGCTATATTTCAGGTACTTGCAGGTTTGATTTACAAATGGAGGGATGCTGGGATGTTTCAAGAGAAGCTTAGTTAAGCTTATTCCGCTGTGTATTCTTTTGTTGTATACAATTGAGGATATTGTATATTATTCTTAGTTTTTATTATTTTTGGCTAGTTTCCATGACTTGTGCCATGTGTTGTATTTATGTTTTAGAAATGGACAAGTATGTGAACTACGCCATTTGGCACTTTTGATGTGTCAGTACCAAATAAAATGCTTGTATGGTATTATTCTAGATACATATTATATAGGGCGTTACAGTTGGTATCAGAGCAGGTCATGTCCTCGACCTAGCCTTGAAACATCATAAGTAAATCTATTCCTGCCTCTTAAGTGTGTCTTGCCATCATGAAACTTAATATCATACTATGTAGTGTTGGGCCTTATCAACCTAATACTATGTATGTGATAGGTAGAATCATGGTTAACTAACCACGAGGACTCCGAAGTGTGTCGTGACTTGTGCTGTGAGGGAACGCTCGAGCCAAGAGTTAGTAGTGAGGAGTTTCGGTCAGCTCAGTTGAGATCTTGGTAGAAGTTGTACTTGGGTAGCATGGAATGAGAGAGTGGTGCATTGTTAAGCAATCCTTAGGAATGGATGGAGTCCGAGAGTTAAGGACCTCTATCGGATGATTGGTTAAGGTATTGGAGAGTATGTAAAGTCGCTAGTAAAGCTGGATTGACTACTAGTATTAATAAGAATTTCAAGTAATCTCATTCCGTGGAAAAAGAAAGTTGTTTTGTGGAACCCGTGGCGTAAGGTCCAGAAGTGAGATAGTAATTGGTGCTTCAATTTCTCAGGTCGTTAAGGTATCTTGAATGGACGAGAGTACCTCGAGGAATGTGTTCGGGACAATGTCTTCTAAATGGTTAAAAGTTGAGAGTTAAGGAAGTTCGGCTTTTGTGGGAACCTAGAGTAGTATAGAAGTGTGAGGAGGAACACAAGGATGTGTTTACATGCTTCAAGTGGAACAAGTATGTGCCAGACGAAGAGTGGGTGATAAATTATGTATATTCAGTTATGTAGAGAGATTAAGTTTGAGATATTACATCGGGATTTTCTGGATTCTATGAGAGACCAATTTGGAATTTGGAAATGTTTTGGTTTGGAAAAAGTTGGACTTTTGTGGCTTGGGAACCATGAAAACGCAGCAAAAAATTCTGCTTCTGGTGTGATTCGCCAGGTGAATCAGGAAATCGCCAGGCGAATGGGGTCTTGCCGCTGGTTCGCCAGGCGAAGAGCTGGCGAAGAGGAATTCGCCAGGAGAAAATGAAGAAATAGAATTTGTGTTGCTACTGGAACTTTTGAGGTTTTATGAAATGAGGATTCGCCGCATGTTCACCGGGCGAAGTGCTGGCGAAGGGGGGACTCGCCAGGCGAAATTCTTAACCGCCAGGCGAATCTGGCTGTTTCCAATAATTTTCCTTTCTTCAGAAATTCATATCTTTTGACTCGGGTGTCCGATTTAAGCGTTCTTTATATCGATATGAAGCTATGGAAGTGGTATATGCTGTGGAAAGTGAAAATATTGTTTATGAGGTGGATTTTATTCGGTTATGTGGGATGAACGATATTAACAGTATGTTATGAAAAAGTTACTCCTTGGTATTAAGAACAAGTGTAGTAGTGGCATCGTGGTTGCAATTGTACATAATGGATTCTCATTCTTGAGACAAGGGTGATGAGATGTACTCTGTGGTACAGTGAATGTTGTATTTTAAGAAGCAAGTTTATGGTAAAACAATGAGAAGCAAACCAAGATTTATTATGGACTAAGTGTAAATCATGGAACGATTTATACCAGAATGGTTTTGTAGATAGTTGATGAGAATTGTTGGTTGCGAACCTTGCGTTAAGTAATTTGGTGCCAGTGGGATGTTCAATGGATAGTGAACGGTAAGAAATCCCGGTTAATGTGTACGTAGTAATGGAGAGGTTCTTCAAGAGGATACATTGCCCCGATTTATTTTCAAGTATAGAGAAACTTCTGTATTTGTGAATAATCGGAATATTCGGGATCTACCCTTTGTTGGACTAAGAATGTTGTTGTTTTATGTCCCACCAAGAAGTTCAAGTGAGAGAACAAAGTTGTATGTGGGGTTTTGGTTGTGAACGAATCAGGTATGAATTGTGACTAAAAAACCCCAGAATGTCGTCATTATTGGTTCCCCGTAAGTGAAATAGTTTGAGTAGAAAAGTGAACTATCCCGCCAAAGAGTTTTCGTGTGACCGCGTCAGAATTTGGAATTCTACCTTGTCACTTGGTTGGAGTGTGTCATCTGCAGGTGTTGACTTTGTCGATTTTACCTGAGTGGATCATGGTTGGTGAATGTTATACCAGTTAAGGAACCGCGAGTTGGAAAATGATATTTTGAGTTAGAACAAATCAGATTGATGGTTGAGTATGGATGGCTTTGAATTAAGAGGAAAACTGATTTGTAGATTCTGCAGCAGTACTAACTGATTAACCAAGGTGGCTAACCGATTAACATGTGCATTGAAAGTGTTACGTGGGATTTGGAGAAGTTAACTGATTAGCTCAGATGGTTAATCGACGAACGTATGGGTAAGTTATGGAATCTCTTAAGAACCATCATCTGTGTTGTTACCTTATGTTGTTACGAGTTGAGAGTATTATACGAATGGGAAACGTGATTTCAAGTAAGTAAAAGACGGATTTGTGTTTTGAAATCGAAACTTCTGAAAGGCGTCGCGTTATTGGTCATTTGCTTAAATGACGAGAGGGTTTAATTTTGGGGGAAGTAATCTTGTGAATTATATTGAGTATGAGAAAGTCTTAAGTGTATTACTGTTGAGAGTCTTAAGGACGAAGTTTGAAAATATTCCCGAAGTATTGATCTTGTAAATATTGTTTTGGTAATTTAATTTATGGTGTTATTAGCAAACGAACGGTTGGTCGGAGTTAGTAATTGTTATCTTTCGCGAATTCATGGTATTGGATTTAGACCCCGTGAAAGTAGTCCCAGTTGTGTGCAGTTGTGTTCTAACCAGAGAAGGAATTTGTAAGTTATCTTTCCAAGTACAAGTAAGAATTGGACGTTCCGAAGTTAAGTATGTAACTGGGAATAGTTTATAAAACAGAACGAATAAGAAGAGCTGATTCAACTGAGAAGTGTGTTATGGACTTCGAAAGTGTGTGTGTATGCGGAGTGTTGTACGTGAATTAGTGAGTAATATGGGAACTCACAATTGTGCTTTGGACAGTTAAGTTGATAAGTGGTGACTCGCGTATGATTGAAGTATCGTGATGGTGTTATGTAATATTGGTTGAGATCTCGTGTCAACAAGGAATTTTGAGTAAGTCGAAACCGTAAGGATAATCGATGGGGAATGTGGTAACCCAAACCGAAGGTTATTAAACTACTTTTGGATGAATTATTTCGAGTTTAGAATGGATTGAGAAGTGTATATGTTGTGGTTGTAATAGTGTAACTCCTGCATCTTTATTGTCTAGAGAGTGTTGGACGGATGTTAAGATATTGTGTGTTGGTAAAGAAATTGTTCTACTATAGGACGTCAGTAAGTCTTGTACCGTTGATTATTAAGGATCCCAGTGGATAAGTGTGTCCTCCGTGGACTAGCAGCCACGTGGTAGTGCTTAAGAAATGGTGGTGTTCCACTGTTAGAATGGAAGTTGCGTAGTGGAAGGTGACAATGAAAGGGGCTTAGTCGGATTTATAAGAATCCGAGGAGAAAGTGATTGCAAGATTGGAATTAAGGAGATCTTGTTTTAAGTGTATTACCTTTGGCGTGATACGAAAGAGATGAAATATCGAATTTAATGAGTACAGTGTACAACATCATACCAGATGGAACTGGTTAAGAAGTCGTTTGACTAATTGTGGAGTGGTTTAGGACATTGAAGGATTTACGAAAGAATGGTTATTAGTAATTGCATGAAGATAATAAATCACTGAATTACATCGCGAAGATGTGTTGAGTGTTTGTTATCCTGAATCAAGATAAGATATTACAGTTTGGTTTGTGACTCAGTAGAGGAATGTAGAATGGTACATTCTTTCCGAAGTAAGATGCGACCAAGTGTTTTGGATGGATCAATAGATAAATTATGGAAAGAGCAAGTTGAAAGTTAAATCAATATTGGAACAAGAGTATAACTAAGGACACAAAGTTTTATAAATTGTGAATATACGGATTTTTGGTCTGTGGAAATCAAGTTAGAATTGGAATACGTCAGAGATTTGGACGGACGTAAAGTTAAGTGTGAATCTAAGACAGGGATATAAGTTGCAATTGTTGTTCAGTAGAGGAAATTCGGGGGCGAATTTCAATTTAAGGGGGGGAGAGTGTAATACCCCATATTATTTAAATGCTCATTTTGATATCAGAGGAGATCAGATGAGTATCTATGCGCTCTATCTTTGGGTAATTGGATTAATGTAATCCTCTAAGTACTTTAAGTATGGACATTTGGGGATCAATAGAGCAACTGGAGAACTCTTAAGCGATCAATTAATTTATTAAGGAGACGGATTAATATTTACTAATTCAAGAAAGTAATTTTTGGTAACTCTGATAATTGATCAATTGGTTGAGACGACAAAATATCAATTGGAGATATTTTACCCTGTTGGATTATATTATATAATAATAGTATTATATATATATATATATATATATATATATATATATATATATATATATATATATATATATATATATTTGTGAAAGATAGAAAGAAAAAGAAAATAGAAAGAAGAGAGAAAGAGAAGGAAGAGAAGGAAAAAGGGGAAAAGAGAAAGAGAGGTTGGATCAGCATCATCAATTCATCATCTTCTTCAAACTCCTCTTCGGTTATCAGGTGGGTTCTAGTTAGAAACTTTAAGTTCTAGAAGTATAAGTTTAGAGCTTAGGTTAGATTTGAGAGAAAATGAGTAAACGGATAAATCAATGAAATCCAACGGATGATTTGATGAAATGTATGTCTGAATGTGTTCTAACATGTTGTTTTGGGTATTTGGATGCATTAATATCATGTGGGTTGAAGGTTTGGATCATTTTTGGGTCCCAAACCCGTTTTGGGAGAATTCTGGTTCGTCCAGATTCGCCAGGCGAGTAGGTGGCGAGTCTGATTCGCCAGGCGAATTTGCCTGGGACAGCAAAACTTATTTTTTCGTATTTTTGTCATAACTTTTGATTCGTAACTCCGATTGACGCACGGTCGGAAGCGTTGGAAAGCTAATTTTATGCTCTATGAGATGGTGAGGTAGAAACATGGTTATATGCCATGGATTGATAAGATAAATATAGAAATGTAATGTTTGAAAATGTTTAAAAACATAAATTGTGAACAATGTTTAGAAATTGATATCTTTTGGATTACAAGTCCGAAAGAGGCATGGTAATAGCCGTTGGAAAGCTGTGAAATATCTTACGGGATAAAAGTGATAAATATTGATTTAATACCCGATTAAATGAATCGGAGGGAACCTAAGGGGTTATGTAACTGTGATTGAATCGTTATCTGTATTTCTAATATGCAATTGTAATATGCTGTGTCGAATATATTGTTGATTAACATGATCGAAAGAATATGCATGCTTAAAATATGAATTAGGAAGAGTGAGAAAACTTTACCCCAAAACAAATGGTATAATTCTAGGTTGTGATTAGAATTGTGATAGAAACTTTGGATGGCGACGCTCGTGCATTCACTGACGAGTTCTGGCCTGGAGTAGATAACCTAGATGGCGATGCTCGGCACTTGGTGTATAACGGTGCATCAGTGACGAGTATTGGCCTATGAGAGAGTGAACACTAGTATGGAACACGGGTACTTTTGTTATGTTTTATTGATAAAGGCTAATGTGGCCTAGAAATGTTGAATACAATTATGGTTGTATGTGAAATCACGAGATCGTAACCATTATTCCATTATATGCCATTTCATGAGTAATGAGCTCCTATGTAATGAATGCATGATTTCTTGGTAGGTTTGATTCCCAATGTTATAGTACGAATGGAGCCTACGGGTAAAGAGACTTGTGACGGTGTACGGGCCGTGTGAAGTGACGGATCACGGGTACGACCGATGATCCCGAATCCATCTCGTATGCCAAGAAATCTACGAGGGTCCATGACTCGTTCCTACTTCTAGACGTAGAAGAGGTCGGGAGAAAGGGGATGCCTTGACTGGTTATCGATAAGTGATACTTTTGAGTAACGGGCTCAATGGCGTGTTTCCATATAGTATGAGATTGTGAATTGTGTACTCAAAGTCTTTCCCTTCCCCTTGACTTGAGTTAGGATTGACTAGAACCTTGTAAAGCCGAGAGAATCCATAGGATAGGAACTCACTGAGATTTGATGTATCTTACCCTACTATAGTTGCTATATTTCAGGTACTTGCAGGTTTGATTTACAAATGGAGGGATGCTGGGATGTTTCAAGAGAAGCATAGTTAAGCTTATTCCGCTGTGTATTCTTTTTTTGTATACAATTGAGGATATTGTATATTATTCTTAGTTTTTATTATTTTTGGCTAGTTTCCTTGACTTGTGCCATGTGTTGTATTTATGTTTTAGAAATGGACAAGTATGTGAACTACGCCATTAGGCACTTTTGATGTGTCAGTACCAAATAAAATACTTGTATGGTATTATTCTAGATACATATTATACAGGGCGTTACAGATTTCCATTCACAAAACACGTACCAGCAATCAAAGAGTTGTCACCCTTTGCTTTCCTCGCATCCAAAGTATATACTCGGTCGGTATTCCTCCCTTGTGCCTGATTCCTACTCTGAGGACAATCCCTCGCCAAGTGGCCCATTTTCTGACACTGATAACACCTCACACCTTCGATACCACATCGTCCATGATGATTCCTACCACAAGTGCGAGACACAGGAGGTGCGCTGGTCCTAGAATTCTGAACCTGCTTTCCCTTAAAAGTTTGTTGCCTTGGTCTAAATTGTTGATTCGATCTCCCACGATCACTTTGATTTACCCTATTCAACTCTCCTTCTGCTTGCACCTTCTTTAAGCTATGCTCCGCCACATAACACTGTCGTAACAATTTAGCATAGTTAGTGAATTCCCTCTGCGACACGCTATGCAAAATTTCAGCCCTCAAACCAAAAAGAAACTGATCAATCTTCCACCTCTCATCCGGAGCATACATAGCCTGCCTAGAATAAGCAGCCATTACCTCAAACCTCTCAGCATATGCGGATACAGTCAAAGTACCCTGTCTCAACTGTTGAAACTCGAATTCCTTCTGAGACCTTAAGGAACTTGGAAGATACTTCTCCATGAAATTAATCTTAAACTGCTCCCATAACTTCGGTACCTCTTGAATTGTCATTAAGTCTGAAGTGCTCTCCCACAACCTCATGGCACGACCCTTCAACAAGTGAGAAGCGAAAACAACCTTATTTTCCTCACTGCACTGAACTATCAAGAATATCCGCTCTATACCGGATATCCATTCATGCCCCTTTACCGGATCTAACCCTCCCTGAAACTCCGGAGGATTCATACGAATGAAGTCCCTAAAGGTTCCCCCTGCAGCTTCGGGAACAACCACTGGAGAATGCAGGCCACCAACTATTTGCTGTACCATTTGTTGTACAAACTGATTATGTTGTTGCTGCATCTGCTGCATGAATTGATACAAATGGGCATTCCCCTCGTCACCTGGCGGATTTGTCCCTGCTGGAGTGGTTCTCGGTCTACCCCGGTTGTTCCTGTGCCTGTCGTCCATGTTCCTAAATGTCATACAGATAGGATTAAGTTGATCAGGCTCAATACCATAAATATAACATGTAAGACCAATGGCGACACAACACATATGAAACGGAAAGAAAATACTTATACTATTTCATGGCTAGGTCGAGGATACGACCTGCTCTGATACCAACTGTAACGCCCATATATAAATACATACATCAAAGCATATATCATACATGAATAATACGTTTGGTATTGAAATATACAAGTTCCTAGTAACACATTTTACATATAAATGCCCAAAATCCTAATACAACAACTATGGCATGTTATATATACAAGATGTTCCCAAAAGATAAAACTAAGAACTAGATCAACTAATGATCTCAAAATCTCCACAACGGAAGCCTTGCCACAAAAAACCCAAGATCCGTAAGGAAAAGTCAAACCACTTTGTCCTTACCCTTGGCCGAACCTGTAGTACCTGTGATGTAAACAACAACGTGGGGTGAGATACATCAATCTCAGTGAGTTCCCTATCTTAAAGTCCTCTCGGCTTTACAAGGTTCCAACAAACCTAACTCAAGTCAAAGGGAAGGGGGATGAATTTGAGTACACACACACACACTATATGGAAGTATGTCATGAGTTCATCAACTCACACTATCACTAATCAGTAACCACACCAAGGCATCCCCTTTTCCCGTCCGCTTCTACGTCTAGAAGTCGACCCGAGTCATGGATCCTGGTAACCTACTTGACATACGAATGGATTCTGGTTCTACAGGCCATTAACCGTTATGAACCGTCACTTCACACGGGCCATTAACTGTCACAAGCATACGCTCCCAGAGCGCCATTCGTACTGCACGCAGGAATCAAACCTGCCAAGTAGTTATGCACATGTTTCAGAGGAGTCTGATACCCATGAAACGCACTCACAAGATAACCAGTTACGATTACGTGATCACACCCACAAACGTTAACACACATGTCCCATACTAGTGTTTATTCATTCTATGACATTAGTATCTGACACGCGCCTCGGCACCGCACGCACGATCGTTGTCATTATGTCATTCCACACTTTCCGACATTGTTTACGGTAATAATCCTCACTCTACCTATTTCGTATTTTAACATGCATACATTCTTAAACATGCTTAACAACAAGAGAAAATAGGTAAAACATAAGCCAATTTCATATTAGGATCATATAAACAACATAACACATGTCATTATTTTCATTCATTTGCCTCTAAATAATAGATACCAAGAGTGTCCCGATCCGAGTTACGGATCACACGTTATGAAGGAAACAAAACTGCACAAACTGTCATGTTCGCTAAGCGAACCTCTCAGTGAGCGTTCGCTTCCGCCTTCGCTAGGCGAAGCTCCATCCGAATCAACAATCAAAACAAAACCGACCTAAAGTTCTCTTCGCGAACTCCCTGGCGAACATTCGCCTCGCCCTTCGCTTCGCGAACACCTTAGCGAAACAAGGCAGAACCAACCAGCACTGAAAAGGCACAAAGTTTGCTAGGCGAACGTCATTGGCGAACATTCGCTGACCTTCGCTGCCGGGTTCGCTAGGCGAAACCTCAAAAGTTTGTTCGCTGCGACTCGCCCCAGGTTCGCTAGGTGAACCCTGGAAAACCCAACTTCCCAACAGCGTTGATGTTCATCCAAAATCAATAATTTACCATCCAAAACACATCCTACCCTTAACATAACAACCAAAACACAATACTATTATAACAACAATCATTTATATTGCATTTCATCTGTTAGATTCATGATTTTAGCACAATTACTCATTTTCTCACAATCTCAACCTAACTCTAAAACTCATGAATTTCTACAACTAAGGCATATATCTAGAACCCACCTTGATTAGAAGATGATGATGATGATGATGATGAACTGATTTGGTGAAGAATGGATGAAGATTCTTGATCTTCTCACTTCTAGGCATTCACTTCTCTTTTCCTTCCTTTCTCCTTCTTTCTCTCCAACTTCTGTCTATCCTTTTCTTTCTTTTGTTCTAAGTGTGGAAAAAGAGTGGAAAAGAAATGATATAGCAAGATATCATTAATTGTAACACTACTAATTTCCCAAAAAGTCTCCCAAACGCCAAAAGTTAAAACCTCAGAGTCAGATAATATTAAGTTGATCTGCTCTGAGTTCATCAGTTTACTCCAATTATTTCATCCAAATAATTCTCAGAGTAAACCGGAACCCAGTTGATCATAATAATATTATCCAGAGTAAAATAATTTACGGGGTATTACATGTAATAACAATATACTAGATGTTTTATTATATATAGTTTAAAATTGCATATGCTTTAGTAAATAGTGTATATTTTATTTGATAAATATTTTCATTGGTAAATATTGACAAAAATTATTATTCTTTGACCAACCATGGAGAAACTTATAAATCAATAAGTTCAATTAAAATTTTAATTTAAAAATGATTTTCTTTTTTCTTTTTTTATTCACTGAATAAAAAAGTTAATTCATTAAAAAGGAAACATGTACATTTTGTTTGTGATTGTGCATGCATGTTTACATTTGCAACATTCCATAAAAAAAAACCCATTAAAAATTAGAAAAGACAGGGTACATAAAAATTTAATGATTTTAAAACTTTATTTTTAAAACAAAAATCAGGGCAAGCGCCATATGGGAATTGAAAACCAAGAAAGGTAACAATCATATGAAAGATATTAAGACACGAAATAAAACCTTTTTAAAATTTGAAAATATATTTGAAGTCCTTATGGTTTGAAATAGTTTATGATTTCTCAATTGATTTCTTCCGTGCAACTATTTTTGAAATTTGTGATTATTGTTCTAAGAATTATAATTATATCAATTGATGTAAAAAACTATATAACATATTATTTTTTTCCTTGTAGTAATTAATTAAGAATTGAAATTACATAAGATATATAATCTAATTTAAATGTGAAATTTTCAATTAATATTTCCATTTTTATAAATAAAAAGTTAAATTAAAATATATGCCCAAAGTAGAATTAATAATATGTGTATTTAATTAAAATAATTCTATTAACTTAAAAGGGAAAAAATGCTTTATAAATTCTTTCGTTTTACTAAATATGAGAGGGGTCTATCTTTAGCCCAATTTTTAAAGATGTATATTAGGTAAAATCTTATTATGGGTCAATATATTATAAATTTACTTAAATTTGGTCAATAAATCATAAACCATTAAAAATATTCGAAACGTAATCGATTTTACCTAATTTAGTAAAATAATAATTAATAATAGAGATAGTATATAGTAGTTCATTTTAAAATATTAAAAACATAATAGTATTTTAGGTATCGACTCCATATTATGAGCATTCTTAAAAAATTGTCTAAACGAGTCTCTTACTATTTATAATAAATAATAACATTTATATTAAATGAAAACGGAAAACAAATATCATTTTAATCAATGTCTCTGTAGTTTTTAATTGTTTATTATATTTATAATATATTAATGAATTCATTTTAATCAATTTTTTTTAATAAAATCAACAAGGAGAATTATTCTCATGTTCTATTGTATATTTTTCACTTAATACTCTTAAAAAAAAGAGGCTCGTCGTCTCTATTTTATTTACATCACAGTCAATCTTCTTTTTATTTTAATATTTTATATTTAGATATTTATTCGTAAAATAAGAATATTTAATTATAGGGTATAGTAATATTAGGTGAAATGTGATTGGTAATACCATTTTAAACAGAACCTCCTAAATCGTGAAAACACATTGAAAAAAATTATTATTAAAAAAATAAAATGAGTAGTAATAGTTTTGGTTCACTAAACGATGTCTAACAATATAATGTTTTTAATTAGATATTCAATTATGAAGAAAAAAACAATAACTATTGAGTTTATGTAACACCCATACATAACACACATACATCAAAGCATATATATTATACATGAATCCAAGTATTTGGTACTGAAATACCATAAGTTCCTAGTTAACACATTATATACATTAAATGCCCTAAATACAAAGTTCTAAAGTCTACGGCATAATATATACAAGATGTCCCAAAATACACTAAGGACTAGATCAAAACAATGATCTCAAAATACAACGCCATAGCGGAAGCCATGCCATCTCAAAAGTTACGACCTGTAAGGAAAAGTCAAACCACTTTATCCTTACCATTCGCTGAACCTGTAGTACCTGTGATGTAAACAACAACGTGGGGTGAGATACATCAAATCTCAGTGAGTTTGCTATCTTATAGTCCTCTCGGCTTTACAAGGTGCTAACAACCTAACTCAAGTCAAAAGGGAAGGGAAGTGACTTTCAGTACACACACACCATATATGGATCCACACTCGTGAGCCTGTTAACTCACACAAATAGAAAAGTAAGTCCTAAGCATGTTAACTCAAGAATCTCGCTAATCAATAACCATACCAAGGCATCCCCTTTTCCCGTCCGCTTCTACGTCTAGAAGACGACCCGAGTCATGGATCCTTGTAGTTACTTGGCATACGAATTGGATTCGGGATCATCGGCCTGTTAACCGTGAACCGTCACTTCTCATGGCCTGTTAACCATCACAAGTCTCTTTACCATATAGGCTCCAATCGTACTACACGTAGGGAATCAAACCTACCAAGTAATTGTGCATACGTTTCAGAGGAGGAGCTCGAGTCTCATGAAACTACACCGTAAGATAACTGGTTATGATTACTAGACACACGCCCCGGCCTCTCATGCAAGAGCGTTGTCACTATGTTATTCCACACTTTCCAACAATTGTTACGGTAATGTTCCTCACTCTACACTATTCACACTATATTACAACCCTTGTTAATAGAGGTTGGATACATACGAAAATCAGGAAACATATAGCTAATCTACTTATAGATTAGTTGTTTAGTGGGTTTATGTGGTGGGTGTGCTTTTAGCCACTTTGTATTTTTCTCTCCTTGGGTTTAATAAAGTTATCTTTATTTCCAAAAAAAAAAATGTTCCTCACTCTACCTATTTCGTATTTTAACATGCACGCATATTCAAACATGTTTAACAATAAGAACATAGGCAAATAATCATCTATCGCGTAATGAAAACACATAATTCAACATATCCCAAATTACACTAATTAACGGTTCTCTCCGATTTATTTAATCGGGCAATGAACAGATATTTCTCACTTCCATTAGCTAGAGGATGTTCATAGCTTCACAACGATATCAAGAACACTCACAGCGGATAACCGAGTCAAAAGTTATGAAAGAAACAAGTTGGAGGATCTGTCATGTTCGCAGTGCGAAGAAGTCAGCGAGTGCTCGCTTCCTCATTCGCAGTGCGAAGCTCCCAGCGAATGCCTAGCCAACACTGGTTCGCTGCCCCATTCACAATGCGAACGTCTGGCGAACCAAGTCAGAACCAAAACAAGGTAAAGTTCATAGTCCGAACCTCTGGCGAACGTTCGTCCTCACCTTCGCCGTGCGAATAGCCAGCGAGTGTTCGATTTCCCTTTCGCTAGGTGATTCGCAGTGTGAACCTGGGAAAATGCAAAAATTCTGTAGCATACAGCTGAGTTCCCTTGGGTTCAAAACTACACCAAAACATATCCAAACATCCAACAATCAAATATAGATGATTCTACACTCATATAGCTTATACTACTCAGTTTGTAACACATTTCAACCGTTAAATTTCATCGATTACCAATTTAAGCAATTTCTCATAAAACCTAACTTAAGCTAAAATCATCTCTAACTCTAGAACTTAAGTTTCTATCTAGTACCCACCTTGAATAGATGAAGATGGTGAAGATTGGAAGATGATTTGATGAAGATTTGATGATGTTCTTGATCTTTCCACTTCTTGGTTTCCACTTCTCTTTTTTCCTTCCTTTCTCCTTCTTTCTCTCCAACTTCTTTCTATCTCTTTCTTTCTTTGGTTCTAATGAGGAAAATGAAGAAAAAGAAATGATATAGTATAATATCATCAATTAGTAACACTACTAATTATCCAATTAGTCTCCAAAGTTCCAATAATTAAATACATCAGAGTCAGATAATATTAATTGGATTTACTCTAAGTTCAACAGTTACTCTAATTATCTTTGCAGATAATTTCTCAGAGTACACCGGGACTCAGTTGATCACAATTAATATTATCAAAGAGTAAAATAATTTACGGGGTATTACATCCTCCCCCCTTAAATAGAAATTCGCCCACGAATTTAAAACAATTACCTGAAAAGATGAGGATAGACCTCCCGCATCTCTGATTCCAATTCCCAAGTTGCATCGCCCAGATACGTCTCATCCCACTGGACCTTAACAAGAGGAATCTCTTTATTCCTTAACACCTTAGTTTCTCTTCCTGTGATACGACTCGGTTGAAGCTCAAACGTTAAATCTGCTTCTATCTCAATGGTATCGGGTAGAATTGGCTGAAGAGGATCTGGAACAAACTTCCGAAGCTGAGATACATGAAAAACGTCGTGCATCTCTGACAGAGAAGGCGGTAAGGCTAATCTGTAAGCTACTTCACCAATTCTTTCCAAAATCTGATACGGTCCCACGTATCTCGGACTTAACTTCCGCGATTTAAATGGTCCTTTCAACCTCAATCTCGGAGTAACTTTCAAAAACACGTGATCACCCTCATCAAATTCCAAAGGTCTCCTACGGTTATCTGCATAGCTTTTCTGACGATCCTGTGCTTGTTTAACTTTTTCACGAATCATTTTAATCTTTTCTGTAGTCTCGTAAATAACCTCGGGTCCCAAAATTCTATCTTCGCCAACCTCCGCCCAACACAATGGTGTCCTACACTTCCTTCCATATAATTCTTCATAAGGTGCCATACCAATACTTGCCTGATAACTGTTATTATAATAGAACTCAATCAACGGCAAAAGTTCTATCCAATTTCCTCCACTTTCAAGTACACAAGCTCTCAATATATCTTCCATGGTTTGTATTGTCCGTTCCGTCTGACCATCCATTTGCGGATGATTCGACGTACTCAAACACAACTTCGTTCCCATCGCTTGTTGAAAAGCTCTCCAAAATCTCAAAGTAAACTTTGGATCTCTATCCGAAACGATAGTAGTGGGAATACCATGCAACCTCACTATTTCTGAAAGGAACAACCTTGCGAGATGACTCGCCTTATAAGTAGTCTTTACGACCAAGAAATTAGCAGACTTCGTCAACCGATCTACAATTACCCAAATCGAATCATAACCACCTTGCGCACGGGGTAATCCCACCGCGAAGTCCATTGAAATACTGTCCCATTTCCACACCGGAATTTCTAAAGGTTGCAACAAGCCACCCGGTCTTTGGTGTTCAATCTTCACTTGTTGGCATACCACACATTACGACACATATACCACAACATCCTTTTTTTATCCCGGAACACCAATAGTCTCTCTTTAAATCTTGATACATCTTCGAACCACCAACATGTATAGTAAAAGCACCCTTATGCGCTTCTTCCAAAATCCTTCTTTTCAACACCGCATTTTCCGGAACACAAACTCTTTGGTCAAACGAAATGATCCCATCGGTAGTTTGCACAAAACCCGGTTGAGTCAACATCTCTTGTAACTTCTCATCCAACTCTTGTCCTTGTCGGATTTCCTCCCTAAGAGTAGAGGTGACATTCAAATTTCCCATAATCACACAATTAAGAGTCCAATTAAATTGAAGATTTAGATCTCTAAACTTTTCCATTAAGGCATACTCTAACATCATCAAGTCGGCACTACGCAACAATTTCCTGCTTAAAGCATCCGCCACCTTATTCGCTTTACCCGGATGGTACTTTAGTTTCAAATCATAATCCTTCAAATACTCCATCCACCTCCTTTGACGCATGTTCAACTCTTTCTGATCAAAGAGGTACTTTAAACTCTTGTGGTCGCTAAACATCTCAAAACGTACCCCATACAAATAGTGACGCCACACCTTCAAGGTAAATACAATTGCCGCCAATTCTAAATCATGCGTTGGATAATTATCTTCATGGACATTCAACTGTCGTGAAGCATAAGCCACTACATGTCCGTCTTGCATTAACACACCTCCTAAACCCATCTTCGATGCATCACAATATACCTCATATGACTTGCTAGGATCAGAAATAACCAAAACAGGAGCGGTCGTCAATCTTTTCTTCAAACTCATGAAACTTCTCTCACAAGCCGAATCCCACTCGTACGAATAATCCTTCCTAGTAAGTCTCATTATTGGTAAAGCTAGTTGAGAAAAGCCTTTGATAAACCTTCTATAATAACCTGCTAATCCCAAGAAGCTTCTAACTTCAGACACATTCTTCGGTCTCTCCCAATTTTTCACTGCTTCAACTTTTGATGGATCAACCGCTACACCTCCCTAAGATATGACATGTCCAAGAAAATTCACCTCCGACATCCAAAACTCACACTTGCTTAGCTTGGCAAAAAGTTGCCTCTCTTGTAAGATGGATAAAATGATTCTTAGGTGTTATTCGTGCTCTTGAGGATCACGAGAATAGATAAGAATATCATCAATTAAAATCACCACAAATTGGTCAAAATAAGGTTGAAATATCCGATTCATATAATCCATGAAAACTGCCGGAGCATTCGTCACACTGAAAGGCATCACCAAAAATTCATAATGACCATAACGGGTTCTAAACGCAGTCTTGGGTACATCTGAACTCTTCACCCGAATCTGATGATAACCCGACCGTAAATCAATCTTCGAGAACACACAGGCTCCTTTCAAATGATCTAACAAATTGTCTATCCTTGGTAATGGGTATTTATTCTTGATGGTGACCTTATTCAACTGACGGGAATCGATACACAACCGCATTCCACCATCCTTTTTCTTTACTAACAACACTGGAGCTCCCCAGTGCGAAACACTTGGTCGAACAAAATGCTTAGCCATCAATTCTTCCAATTGACCCTTTAATTCTCTTAATTCGAGTGGTGTCATCCGATACAGAGAAACGAATATTGGAGCCGTTCCCGGTATCAGGTCAATAGAGAATTCCACTTCCCGCTCCAGAGGAAGTGAAGTGATATCCTCGGGAAAAACTTCAGGAAACTCACAAACTACCGGAATACTCAAAACTTGAAGGTTACTACTCTCCTCCTTAGTAAGAATCAAAAGAACGGATTTTTCCTCCTCAAACAAGAAATTTATCATTCCAAACGTACCTTATAAAATAGTAATCAACACATCCTTCGGGGTAGCTTCAGTAGACGGAATAATGATTAGTTTTTCTTCACACCCAATAAATACCAAATTAGTTGAAAGCCAATCCATTCCCAGAACAACGTCCACTTTCTTAAGCGGTAAGCAAATCAAATCAATCTGGAAAACTCTTCCATCCACAGATAAAACACAATTTTCACACATTAAAGGTGTTTCAACCATCTCATTCATGGCAGTAGTAACCACCATGGGTGGAGACAACGGAACCGCTTGCAACCCAAGCCGCTTTACACATTGCATCGATACAAAAGAGTGTGTAGCTCCACAATCAAATAAAACAAAGCAATGATTTCCATTCACAAAACACGTACCAGCAATCAAAGAGTTATCGCCCTTTACTTTCCTTGCATCCAAGGTATACACTCGCCCGATATTCTTCTCATGTGTCTGATTCCTTATCTGAGGACAATCCCTCGATACATGGCCCACCTTATTACACTGATAACACCTTATTCCTTCCAAACCGCGCCTACCATAATGATTATTTCCACAAATACGGCATACCGGAGGCACACTAGTCCTGGAACTCTGAACTTGCTTCCCTTTGAAAGATTGCTCTCTCGGTCTAAATTATTGATTCGATCTCCCACGATCTCTTTGATTCACCCTACTTAACTCTCCTTCTGCTTGCACCTTCTTTAAGCTATGCTCCGCTATATAACACTGTCGTAATAATTCAGCATAGCTAGTGAATTTTCTCTGCGACACACTATGCGAAATTTCGGCCCTCAAACCAAAAAGAAACTGTTCAATCTTCCACCTCTCATCAGGAGCATACATAGCCTGCCTAGAATAAGCAGCCATAACCTCGAACTTTTCTGCATAGGAAGCCACAGTTAAGTTGCCTTGCCTCAACTGTTGAAACTCGAATTCCTTCTGAGACCTTAAGGAACTTGGAAAATACTTCTCCATAAAATTTATCTTAAACTGCTCCCATACTTTTGGTACCTCTTGAATTGTCATTAAGGCCGAAGCACTCTCCCACCACCTCATGGCAGGACCCCTCAACGAGTGAGAAGCGAAAACAACCTTATTTTCCTCACTGCACTGAACTATCAAGAAAATCCGCTCCATACTGGATATCCATTCATGAGCCTTTACTGGATCTAACCCTCCCTGAAACTCCAGAGGATTCATACGAATGAAATCCCTAAAGGTTCCCCTGCAGCTTCGGGAACAACCACTGGAGGATGCACGCCACCAGCCATTTGCAGTACCATTTGTTGCACAAACTGATTTTGCTGTTGCTGCATCTGTTGCATAAATTGATACAAAGGGGCATTCCCTTCGTCCCCTGGCGGATTTGTCCCTGTTGGAGTAGTTCTCGGTCTACCACGGTTGTTTCTGCGCCGGTCGGCCATGTTCCTAAATGTCATACAGATAGGATTAAGTTGATCAGGCTCAATACCGTAAATATAACACGTAAGACCAATGGCGACACAGCACATGTGAAACGGAAAGAAAATACTTATACTATTTCATGGATAGGTCGAGGATACGAGCTGCTCTGATACCAACTGTAACACCCATAAATAACACACATACATCAAAGCATATATATTATACATGAATCCAAGTATTTGGTACTGAAATACCATAAGTTCCTAGTTAACACATTATATACATTAAATGCCCTAAATACAAAGTTCTAAAGTCTACGGCATAACATATACAAGATGTCCCAAAATACACTAAGGACTAGATCAAAACAATTATCTCAAAATACAACACCATAGCGGAAGCCATGCCATCTCAAAAGTTACGACCTGTAAGGAAAAGTCAAACCACTTTATCCTTACCCTTCGCTGAACCTGTAGTACATGTGATGTAAACAACAACGTGGGGTGAGATACATCAAATCTTAGTGAGATCGCTATCTTATAGTCCTCTCAGCTTTACAAGGTTCTAACAACCTAACTCAAGTCAAAAGGGAAGGGAAGTGACTTTGAGTACACACACACCATATATGGATCCACACTCGTGAGCCTGTTAACTCACACTAATACAAAAGTAAGTCCTGAGCCTGTTAACTCAAGAATCTCGCTAATCAATAACCATACCAAGGCATCCCCTTTTCCCGTCCGCTTCTACGTCTAGAAGACGACCCGAGTCATGGATCCTTGTAGTTACTTGGCATACAAATTGGATTCGGGATCATCGGCCAATTAACCATGAACCGTCACTTCTCGTGGCTTGTTAACCATCACAAGTCTCTTTACCATATAGGCTCCAATCGTACTACACGTAGGGAATCAAACCTACCAAGTAATTGTGCATACGTTTCAGAGGAGGAGCTCGAGTCTCATGAAACTACACCGTAAGATAACTGGTTATGATTACTAGACACACGCCCCGGCCTCTCATGCAAGAGCGTTGTCACTATGTCATTCCACACTTTCCAACAATTGTTACGATAATGTTCCTCACTCTACCTATTTCGTATTTTAACATGCACACGTATTCAAACATGTTTAACAATAAGAACATAGGCAAATAATCATCTATCGCGTAACGAAAACACATAATTCAACATATCCCAAATTACACTAATTCACGGTTCTCTCCGATTTATTTAATTGGGCAATGAACATATATTTCTCACTTCCATTAGCTAGAGGATGTTCATAGCTTCACAACGATATCAAGAACACTCACAACTGATAACCGAGTCAAAAGTTATGAAAGAAAGAAGTTGGAGGATCTGTCGTGTTCGCAGTGCGAAGAAGTCAGCGAGTGCTCGCTTCCTCATTCGCATTGTGAAGATCCCAGCGAATGCCTAGCCAACACTGGTTCGCTGCACCATTCGCAATGCGAACGTCTGGCGAACCAAGTCAGAACCAAAACAAGGTAAAGTTCACAGTGCGAAAATAGTATAATATCAATAATTAAATGAAGGAAAATGAAGGAAAAGAAATGATATAGTATAATATCATCAATTAGTAACACTACTAATTATCCAATTAGTCTCCAAAGTTCCAATAATTAAATACCTCAGAGTCAGATAATATTAATTGGATTTACTCTAAGTTCAACAGTTACTCTAATTATCTTTGCAGATAATTTCTCAGAGTACACCGGGACTCAGTTGATCACAATTAATATTATCCAGAGTAAAATAATTTACGGGGTATTACAGTTTAATTTATATTACAATAGAATATAAATATTGATTTGGTCATTGAATCCCTTATTTGATAGATGGAATGAAATAAGGATATCATGCAAAAAAGAATAATTAATAATCAAATTAAAAACATATTTAAGATCAAAATTTAAAAAGGCATAAATATTAAAAACATAAAATCAAAACAAATATCGAGTAATATTTAGATTATTACAAAAGAAGTAAATATTGCAAAGTAAACATGAAAATTAGTCATTAAATTTTTTTGCCTCCAATTTTACTTTTACTTCACTTAAAGGAGAAAATGGAGAAACCAAAAACTCTTATCATCATCATTTAAAGAAGAAACACGTGTCTGCTTCCCATATGCAGTTTGTAACGCGCATATATATATATATATATATATATATATATATATATATATATATATACATACATCAAAGCATATATCATACATGAATAGTACGTTTGGTACTGAAATATATATGTACAAGTTTATAGTTAACACATTGTATACATTAAATGCCCTAAATACAAAGTTCTAAAGTCTACGGCACAAGATATACAAGATGTCCAAAAGGCACTAAGAACTAGATCAATACAATGATCTCAAAAATAAACGCCATAGCGGAAGCCATGCCATCTCAAAAGCTACGATCCGTAAGGAAAAGTCAAACCACTTTGTCCTTACCTTTCGCCGAACCTGCAGAACCTGTGATGTAAACAACAACAGTGGGGTGAGATACATCAAATCTCAGTGAGTTCGCTATTTGATAGTCCTCTCGGCTTTACAAGGTTCTAACAAACCTAACTCAAGTCAAAAGGGATGAGGGATGACTTTGAGTACACACGCACACTATATGGAACACGTCAAGAGTTCATCAACTTACAATATCACTAGTCGGTAACCACACCAAGGCATCCCCTGTTCCCGTCTGCTTCTACGTCTAGAAGTCGACCCGAGTCATAGATCCTGGTAACCTACTTGACATACGAATGGATTCGGATTCTACGGGCCATAAACCATTATGAACTGTCGCTTCACACGGGCCATAAACCGTCACAAGCATACGCTCCCAGAGCGCCATTCGTACTGCATGCGGGAATCAAACCTGCCAAGTAGTTGTGCACATGTTTCAGAGGAGCTCGAGACCTATGAAACGCACTCATAAGATAACCGATTACGATTACGTGTTCACACTCACAAACGGGATCGTATTCGACCATCACAAGGCCATGACGCCTTATCACAACCACAAAGGTTAATACACATGTTCCATACTAGTGCTTATTCATTCTATGACATTAGTATCTGACACACGCCTCGGCACCGTATGCACGATTGTTGTCATTATGCCATTCCACACTTTCCAACATTGTTTACGGTACTACTCCTCACTCTACCTATTTTGTATTCTCACAAGCATACATATTCAAACATGCTTAACAATACGAACATAGGAAATTAGTCATCAATCACATAACGAAACACATAATTCAATATACCACGATTTATACAATTTCACGGTTTCCTCTTATTTATTTCATCGGGCATCAAAACCAGTATTTCTCCCTTCCATTATATAGCGGTTACTCATAGTTTCACATTGGTACCAAGAATACGCAAAACGGACAAACGAGTCAAAAGTTATGAGAGAAACAAAATTACATAACCTGCCATGTTCGCTAGGCGAACGTCCCAGCGAGCCTTCGCTCCAGCCTTCGCTAGGCGAAGCTCCTGGCGAATGTACAAACAGAACAAAAACAGACATAAAGTTTGCTTCGCGAACTCCCTGGCGAGCATTCGCCTCGCCCTTCGCTTCGCGAGCAACTCAGCGAAGCAAGGCAGTAGCAAACAACACTGAAAAGGTACCAAGTTCGCTAGGCGAACGTCATTAGCGAACATTCACTGACATTCGCTGACGGGTTCGCTAGGCGAACCCTCGAAAATCTGTTCACTGTGACTCGCCCCAGGTTCGCTAGGCGAAGCCTGGAAAATTCCACTTCCCAACAGCGCTGTTCTTCATCCCAAAACCAATATTTTTCCAATCAAAACACCTCCAAACCTTATTATGATCATAAAAACATAGTATGATCATAACAACAAGCATTTAACAACGATTACATCGCATTTCATCCGCTGAATCCATGATTTTAGCATAATTATTCATTTTCTCACAATTTCAACCTAACTCTAAATCACATGGAATTCTACATCTAGAGCATCTATCTAGAACCCACCTTGAATAGATGAAGATGGTGAAGATTGAAAGATGATTGATGAAGTTCTTGATGAGTTGGGTTCTTGAGCTTTTCCTCTTTTCTCTTCCTTACCTTCTCTTTTCTTTCTCTCCAAATTCCTTGCTATCTTTTTTTCTTATTTCCTTCTAAGTGGAAAAAGAGTGGAAAAGAATAATATAGTAAGACATCATCAATTGTAATACCACTCATTGTCCAAGAAGTCTCTAAAGTTCAAACAATTAAAATATCTCAGAGTCAGATAATATTAATTGGATTTACTCTAAGTTCAACAGTTACTCTAATTATCTCTAAAGATAATTTCTTAGAGCACCCTGGGACTCAGTTGATCACAACTAATATTATCTGGAACAAAATAATTTACGGGGTATTACATCCTCCCCCCTTAAATAGAAATTCGCCCACGAATTTAAAACAATTACCTGAAAAGGTGAGGATAAGCGTCTCGCATCTCTGATTCTAGTTCCCACGTTGCATTTCCCGGATGCGTCTCATCCCACTGAACTCTAACCAGAGGAATCTCTTTATTCCTTAACACTTTAGTTTCTCTTCCGGTAATATGACTCGGTTGAGGTTCAAATGTTAAATCTGCTTCTATCTCAATAGTATCGGGTAGAATTGGCTGAAGAGGGTCTGGAATAAACTTCTGAAGCTGAGATACATGAAAAACATCGTGCATCTCGGACAGAGAAGGTGGTAAGGCTAATCTGTATGCTACTTCACCAATTCTCTCCAAGATCTGATACGGTCCCACGTATCTTGGACTTAACTTCCGTGATTTAAATGGTCCTTTCAATCTCAATCTCGGAGTAACCTTCAATAATACATGATCACCCTCGTCAAATTCCAAAGGTCTCCGCCGATTGTCCGCATAGCTCTTTTGGCGATCTTGGGCCTATTTAACTTTTTCCCGAATCATTCTAATCTTTTCTGTAGTTTCGTGAATAATCTTGGGTCCCAAAATCCTATCTTCGCCAACCTCTGCCCAACACATCGGCGTTCTACACTTCCTCCCATATAATGCCTCATACGGAGCCATACCAATACTTGCGTGATAACTTTTGTTGTAAGAGAATTCAATCAATGGCAATAGTTCTATCCAATTTCCGCCACTTTCCAACACACAAGCTCTCAACATATCCTCCATGGTCTGTATTGTCCGTTCCGTCTGACCATCAGTCTGCGGATGATTCGACGTGCTCATACACAACTTCGTCCCCATAGCTTGTTGAAAAGCTCTCCAAAATCTAGAAGTAAACTTTAGATCTCAATCCGAAACAATACTAGAAGGAACACCATGTAATCTCACAATCCCCGAAATGAATAATCTTGCGAGATGACTCGCCTTATAAGTAGTCTTTACGGCCAAGAAATGAGCAGATTTCATCAATCGATTCACAATTACCCAAATCGAATCATAACCACCCTGTGCACGGGGTAATCCCACTGCGAAGTCCATCGAAATGATATCCCATTTCCACACTGGAATCTCTAAAGGTTGCAACAAGCCATCCGGCCTTTGGTGTTCGATCTTCACTTATTGGCATACCGCACATTCCGACACGTACACCGCAACATCCCTTTTCATCCCGGACCACCAATAGTCCCTCTTTAAATCTTGATACATTTTCGAAGAGCCAAGATGAATAGTAAAAGTAATCTTATGCGCTTCTTCCAAAATCCTTCTCTTCAACATCGCATCGTCCGGAACACAAATCCTTTGGTTAAACACGATGATTCTGTCCCCAAGAAACCTGCTAACCCCAAGAAACTTCTAACTTCTGCCACGTCCTTCGATCTCGCCCAATAAATCACCACCTCCACTTTTGATGGACCCACCGCCACAACTCCTTGAGATATGACGTGACCAAGAAAATTTACTTCCGACATCCAGAACTCACACTTACTTAACTTAGCAAAAAGTTGTCTCTCTTGTAAGATGGATAAAATGATTCTTAGGTGTTCTCCGTGCTCTTGAGGATCACGAGAATAGATAAGGATGTTGTTGTACCCCAAATTTTACCCTCATTTTCCTGCTATTTGTTTTATTATTATTATTATTTATTACCTTTCTCTTTATTTTAATTTGATAATTATCCTAGCTCTTATTTGTTCTGTGACTAGTTTAATTTCAATTTGGCACCATTTTATTTTATTTGAGTTGTTTTAGTTTTATTTAATTTAAATCAATCTATATTAAGTCAATTATAGTTAATTAGGCTAATTATCCATTTAGCTCCTTTTAGCTTAGTTCTTAATTTAAATGTTAAATATTTTGTTTTATTCTCTTAACTTTGCTATTTAAATTAGTAAGAGCAATTCCACGTTGTTTTTTTTGGTTTCCCATTCTATTTATTTTGGACCAATGAGGATTGAGATTGTGGGGTTTGACTTTTCAACCTTCCTTCCAACCATTGAGAGCATGACACATGGTATCCAAGAGGCCAAAGAGGACCAAGTCCTTCCTTCTCTTTCGTACTTTTTGAAGGATTGTGGATGAGGAAGAAATTCAGTGTGTTTTGTATCAACCCATTCATTACAACCATTCAAATTGCCAGACCGTTGGCGCGGGTTCTTCAATTTTGAATCTCCAAATCCATTCCTCTTCAAGCTCAGCTTTGTATTGTGCAGAAAGTGGTTCAGAGAAGACATACCATTTCCAGCATACGACTGCTCCGTCTGCAAACCTGTCCACGCTACCTCCAATATTTGCTCCATTTGGTACCCCTCTCAACAGCATCAATGGGAGAGCTCTGAATTCATTCACCAAGTGATGAATACTCCCCTGCACGTCTGAAATGTCGCAGCGTATTTCTCTCCCAGAATTGGACCAAGCTTGGAATTCAAACGAAAACCCTAATAGTTCAGCTTATGCCCACCAGATGCTTGAGAATTTGACCCGGCCCATGATGTCTCTCATCAACCCAGTCCCTTGCCTATAAATGGAGGATGGAGGTTCAATGCAATTCATCAACAATTCTCCTCACAAACATTGGATATTTTCGAGCTTTGTGTGAACTGAGCAAGGGAGTTTCTGAGTAGTGTTCTGAATACTCAAGGTGTTAGCAAAGCTTTTGTTTGGTATCATTCCTATTTCCCTTTCTTTTTTTATCATGTTCATATAGTTTTCCTTGCTCATGATCATGCTAAATCGTATGAACGTATATTCTGTTTTGCTTGACTGTTATGTTCATTTAAGATGTTATTACTGTATTGGTTGTTGCTCATGAATATTCTGGGTTTGTCAAAACATTGCACACTACTATTGACTTGAACCTATGCCTTATTACTAATGTGTGTAGACCTCTTTGAGTTTTGTTTATGTTCACTCCATAAGGTTTCATCCTATCGATATGAATTCTAACTTGAGTGTGCCTATATCCACGTTTTTGTATTGCATATCAATACCTTTGAATCGCTGATATGTCTTTTGATGTGGAAAATGATAGCCAAATGCTCAAATGAATGATGTGCTTATCCTGTTTTACATTCCATCTGTGCTTCGTGTATCTTGATACTAAATGAATGTTTTGAAGTGTGCCTTTCTTTCTGAGGCATCTGAACTGTATGCACTCTTTAATCTTAAGCTATCATCGATGCTTTAATCTCAGTCTATTCGGTCATGAAACTTGAGCCTTAATTAATGCCATGATATAAATGTTTGAACTGTTTTGGTCGAATACCCTGCTGATCTTATTGTTATGCTCATTTTCATTTTTGTTATGATGCTGTCAGTTTCAGTTAGGCATCATTGCTGCTATCATAATTAGAGATGTCTATGTTTTAGTGCTTATGATGAGAATTTATGTTCTGAGTTTTGTGTACCCACCTTGAATCATCATTTTGTATTCCCCAAAGTCATGAATAAGCTTTTTAGACTGTTTACTCATAACCTATGTGCTAACCTGCCTTATATTTTGTCCATGCGTATTGTGTGTGCTTGTTTCATTTGTGACTAAGATCCAAGATGAGATTTACTATGTCAGGACTTTTATTTTTAATCAAATGTAGTTAAGGTGCTTGAAATTGACATATTTAATCTGCTGATTTGTTAAAGTTATATGACTGATTTGAATTATATTGCTAGTCTGTTCACGACTTGCTAAAGTTGTCCCTCAACCAACTTTGTTTGTGGATTCACTTCATTACATTGAAGCATTGAAGCATTTGTTTTCACATTATGTATACAACAGTTATGTCATGGTCAGTTGTTGACACTTTTGTTGATTAGTAGCATATATGACTCAGAATATGTATGACTTCACTTTGCTAAGTTTGTTCATCTAGAGGTTTGCCTGCCTTGTTAAAAATCAATATGCATGTCAAACATCAGTAGTTCCCTGCTTTAAGACATTAGGCCATGAACTTTATGTAAGGATATATATACTAGTTTGAATTATTATGTGATATGCTCAAATTATTATGAACCTGATATGCTTTTCTTTTTTTTGAAATTGGTTTTAATTTATGACAATAACTTGATTACAATCTGCTCTTAATCAATCCATGACAAACTTGTGTGCTACTAAACTGATGTACTGATATGAATTGCTGACTATTACATGTATATGCTAAGCTATTCAACTTTTTATTTGATACATGTTGATTTCACTTGCCCTGTTGGAAATGCCTCCTTCCCATAAAGTCTTAATTTTGGTTTATGGTTTATATGTTGATTGATCAAGATATGCTCACTAGTTTCCCTAAGTTTCACTGATGTATGTGTTGTTTAAGTTGGTATTCTAACCTTGTCCTGTTTAAACACCACTGCCTGAATGCTTTGAGGTTTTGCCCTTGTAGAATTTCTGTTGTGAATCTCTGCTATACCTAATCCATGTATGTCTTACATGTGCATTCACATGATCGTTGCTCTAACTGTTTGTTACCATGCCGTTTGCTTGATTCAAATGATATCACTTGTTGAGTTTGGTTTGTTATGCTGTCTTATAACACATTCTGTCCTAAATATATATGTGTGATTCTTGAGAGCCTTTGTTCATTATGAGGTGCATATGCTTATCATTGTAACTTGACTAATCCTCCTTGTGTCAACACGATGTATAGTTGTTTTGTATGATGTCCATGCCTAAACTTCCATTTGATTTGGATATATCTAGATTATTGCTTTACATTACCATGAGCCTAAGTGAATTTGCATTGCCATTGCATTTGATTTAGTCTGCCCTGCTCTATCTTGACACATGAATTATCACTTAACCATGACTGGATGATTACTCCAAAAACCTGCATTGATGTGTGTTTAAGTTGTATGAGCTGTTGTTATGTCTTACAGTGTCTCGTATGTTATACTTGAGGGAATCTTGCATGTTGCCTACTATTGCCTTGTTTTTTTTTTGCCTTTTTATTTACTCATGTTGCATTCTTGCCATGAATTGATATTATATGTTGACCTACCTACTGTTTCCAAGCCTTTTTACTTGTTGTGTCTGCTTTGAATAAAGCCATCATCCAGTTCAGTTGGGTCTGTATATGCTTAAGTGAGATGCTTGACTTTGTATGCTTTGATGCTATGCCACCTGCTGCTACTGTGTCATTTAAATGCCATGTTTTTGTTGCTTTTCTCATAAATCATTTGTTGATCAAGTTTGATAACCTTGCGTATTATGTCTCTAAGTTTTGTGTACTAGTTGGTTGTTTCCTTTTCACTTGGCCTTGTTGGTAATGTAGTACTGAGTTTTAATATGGCTGCTGTACTTGTTGTTGGTGAGAGGTTAGGGCATGCACATGCTTTGGTTATTTGAGAAATTAGGAAGCGTTTTGCCTTATAGTTTTTTTTAATCGTATAATAACTGGATGAGGGCGTAGCACCGCTGGTCCAGGAGGAGAGTTATAAGAGTTGTTTATGCTGAGGACGGGGGTTCGATCCCCTCGCCCAACCTTTTTTTTTATTTTTCTGTTTCTTGCTCGCTTCATAATATATATTTATGTTGTCACTATGTGCTTGAATATGCGCGCTAGCTAGTTGGCTTTGGTTTTTTAAGTTGTATGTGTGATGACATGGGTTCAAACCTTAAGTTTGCCAATTCTCATCTTTTTTATTACTTGTTAATTTTACCTATTTTTAAATTAATGCTTCAATTTCTAAATATCATAACTTGTTTATCTCTTATCATTTTTCTTCTTTTCTTTTTTGCTTCATTTCCTTTATTAAACCTATTTTCCATATATAAAAGAAAATTATCAAAAATATTTAATTTTGGGACTTTATTCTTGATTAGGATTAGAAATATTCATTAAGGTTTTATTGCACTTTCTTATTCATCATGCCATGTTATACCTAATGCGTTTAATCATTATGTGTTTAATTCTCACTTTTCTTTGACATCTTGATTTTATCTCATCTCATATTTGTATTCATGTCTTTTATATCATCTTATTATCTCTTTAATATTTTATCAACTTTTCTCCCCCATTCCAAAGGAAGGTGAATAGTGTTGACTCTTAAAGTCATTGACCCCCATCTTAACCTAAGTAATTTCTTAGGAAGAAAACTTGTTTCTTGGCCTCATCAGAGCCATAGAAACCATAACTAGCTTTAGGAGAGAGTTCCTCAACTCTTAGTGATATTCATCATAATGAATTTATCACTTTCCCCTCCTAACTAAACTTCAACATAGGTCCATTACAACTAGATCTAGAGAGTTCCTAAACTCTACAATGAGCTTGTACTCATTTCCCTTATGAATATTGACCACAGTCAATCATTCAGTAGAAGTAGAACTATGCATACTCTGATTCTATTCCCGAGGATACGTAGGCGTAAAGTGCGATGCTTTATCAAGTATACTTAGATACTAACCCCTAGGGTTTTCAAGCCTTTAGCATAGAACCCTTTAGCAAACATAAGATAACATTAGCAAGAGGTTCATGTAGAGTACTACAGATATTAAGGGTGCTAATACCTTCCCTTTATATAACCAACCCCCGAACCTTAGATCTCCCCCCTTTTAGGTCTTTCTAACGATCTTGAACCTTTCCTTTGGATAAATCAAAGTCGGTTGTAAAAGAAATATGATGCAAGTTAATTAATAACTTGTTATCCGATTTTCACCGCAACAGAAATGGCGACTTCACTGGGGAAAGTTAGACCTATTGCTGGTCCTTTCCTAAGAGGGTTAAGCCTATCTTGTTTTATTTTATTCATGTTTGCTTATCTACCTATATGATTGCTTGTATGTCACATCTGCTTGCATGCTTGTATATATGTTCTATGCTTGATATTATCCTATTTGGTTTGGGTTGACATGGTATCAATGAGTGAGATAAGTCCTAACCCGGACTTGAGAGAACACATATGTTTAGGAATCGTGGACATAGTCAAGGGAACTTCGAGGGAGAAATCCCAAAGGAGGGAACTTGAAGTCCACACTCAGTTGAGGCCCTCTCAAAAGTGGTATATGTTGAACGAGCAATCGTGAATGCGTTACTACTTTCGACCTAGGAGCCAGAGATAATGATGACCTTTAATTACCCTTTACCCCACTTGGCCTGTTTAGGACGTAGTGCGAGGACTGTGAGGGAGCAATCCCAAATGGTTGCTACGCGATGCTACACTCAGATGAGACTCTCTTGAGAATTTTATTGATCACCAAGCAATTGGAAAGTCGATAAAATCCGAAAGATGGGTTGTCGACTCTGGGAACTTTTAGAACCTTGTCTTGCAGGTGAAAACCATAGTACATACCTTTGGGATGGGTAGACCTTTGACTTCATGCTCGTGACTTTTAACCTAGGTTGCTCTGTGTTCTTTGTGCTTACCTGTCTATGTGTGTTTGTTGCATTCAACCTTGCATCATATGCATTGTGTATTCAAGAAACTCAGTGTTGTTTTGCAAACTTTATAGGATGGATTTCGAAAAAAGGAAAACGAAGAAGTACACCTTCATTAGTCCAAAATTAGAAGATCTGAAGAATCTGGGTAAGCCAATCAATGAATCAACAACATTCCAAGACAAATATGGGAAGATTTTCTCTCTGATGAAGACCAAGATGGTAGACGAATTGCTCCCTACTATCATACAATTTTATGACCCCATGTATCATTGTTTCACTTTTCCGGATTATCAGTTAATGCCTACGCTCGAGGAGTACGCCATTCTAGTTGGAATTCCTGTCACTCCAAACCTACCTTACTCTGGTATGGAAAGGACGCCTAAAGAAAAGGAAATTGCAGAAGCGGCTATCTCAAATTTTCAGAAGTTAAGGCTAACTTGGTCGTCAAGGGAGGGCTCTTTGGGTTACCTGCCAAGTTTTTAATGGAGAAGGCCCGTCAATATGCTAGCATGAAGAATACGGTGGACTTTGAAGCTGTTATGGCCTTACTTATTTATGGTTTGTTCTTGTTCCCCAATATCGAGAATTTTGTTGATATGAATGCAATCAAGATCTTCATCATTGGAAATCCAGTTCCAACCCTACTTGCAGACGCCTACCACTCAGTACACTTGAGGACTGCTCATAGGGGAGGGATGGTAACATGCTGTGCCACGCTATTGTATAGGTGGTATATCTCCCATTTACCCCGTTCTAAGACCTTTTGGGATCTCCAGGATGGACTTCTTTGGTCAGAGAAGATCATGTCTCTCACCAACACCGATCTCGAGTGGTACCACCCATCGCTCAAAGGCAAGGATATGATTGTTAGCTGTAGAGGATTTGCTAATGTACCATTTCTTAACACAAAAGGAGGTATAACCTACAATCCTGCTTTGGCTTGTCGTCAGCTTGGTTATTCTATGGGAGCTAAACCTAATAACATTTACTTGGAGGGTTTGTTCTTTGAAAAGGGTAAGGACCCTGTACTCAAGGAGAGGATGTCTCACGCTTGGCGACATGTTCACACCAGAGGTATATCTGCTTTGGGTTTACCCGAGTGTTTGGCTTCAGAATCTTACACTCAATGGGTGCAAAAGAGGGCTATTGAGTTGCAGATACCCTATGATCGTCATGATCCCATCCCATTAGCTCCCAGAGATCCAGTTCTTTATTTCACTAGCAATGAAGATGAATTAAAGATTCGATTGGCTCAAGCAGAGTGAGAAAGGAATGCTTGGATGAACAAGTATCAAATCCTCAACTTTGAGATGAATGAATTGCAGAGGAGTCTCAGGAGGAAGGAAGAAGAATCTGTCAAAAGAAGGAAGATGCAAGAGGACTTATTTTCTAGCACATCATCTCCGCCCGAACCATGGAAGTCACGGTTGGTTGAGCTTATTGACGAGAACGAAAGGCTACAGAAGGAGAACCAGAAACTCGCCATGAGATTAAAGGGAGAAGATTGATTGATGGCTTAGGACCTAGTTTTCTTTATTTTATATTTTGGGTTTTTTTTGAAGATGTATTTGTCTCATGTTGTAATTCAAAACCTTGTTATTAATGAAATGAGTTTTCCTCTAAGAAAAATGTTCCTTAAAATTTGCAAGGATACAATACTGAGTTCTCTTGAGTCACAATCATCATTTTGCATTGCATTCTGCATTCTTGCTAAACTATCAAGTTACTAATCTTGTTTTGCAGATTTTGTAGAAATGGATGTCGCGGGAACAAGTGTTTGGCCTTATTTCTTTGAGTTGCCAGAGGTGGATCGTCTGTTGTGGTTAGGAGAAATGATTGAAGACCAGTCAGCCTTTGCTGACAGATATGGGTGTGTCATACCCCTAATGAAGACACCAGTAACTGTGGGACCTCTTGAAGTTCTGGTCCAGCTGTATCACCCAGCATACCGTTGTTTCTTGTTCCCCGAATTCCAGTTAGTACTAACCTTGGAAGAGTTTTCAGCCATGATAGGAATTCCAATCAGGGAAGCACCTGTCTTTTCCGGAATCGAAGAAGCACCTTCTGCCAGAGACATAGCCAGGCTAACCAGAATCAGGTTATCTGATGTCCAAGCCAACTTGACCAATAAGGGAGGAAAGCGTGGGTTGCCAGCGCAGTTCTTGATGGAAAAAGCTCTGTACTTTAAGAACAGGGGAAATGAAGTTTTGTTTGAATCAACTTTAGCATTGATGATATATGGTTTATTCCTGTTCCTGAATGCCAAGGATTTTGTAGACACCCAGGCCATTCAGCTGTTTGCAGTCAACAATCCAGTCCCGACACTGTTGGCTGATGTTTACCATTCCATACAAACCAGATATATGAGAGGCAGTGGGCCAATTGTTTGCTGCGTGGCCCTCTTCTACAAGTGGTTTGTGTCTTATTTGCCGAAGACCCCAACTTTCTGGGAGGTTGAGGACTATAAGGTGTGGTCTAGGAAGTTGATGGAACTGAAGCATACCGACATTGAATGGTATGATTCAACGGACGAAGGAATCACCATAATCCACAGCTGTGGGGATTGCCCTAACGTACCTCTCATGGGAAGGAATGGTTGTATCAATTACAACCCTCTCCTCGCTCGCCGTCAGCTGGGTCATTTGAAGGAAGGAATCCCAGATAACGAAGATATGCAGATGATGTTTTACGATGAAAGGGAAGGTTTTGAGATGAAGATGCGCTTGAGTCGCACTTGGCGCCATATCAACAGGCAGTTGTGGAAATATGAATGCCTGGTCACGGAGGCTCATGTGCAATGGTCTCGTGACATAGCCCGAGTAATGATGAAACCACGTCCTCGCCACGAGTCCCCTACTAAAACAAAGCAGAGGATGATGGAGGAGTTAGGAGAGCTGGTTCTCGCAAAGGCAGAAACCAAGGATCGCATCATCAAGATAATAAGGGTAATTAATGGAGGAGAAGGATCGTCAACCGGCGGATTCAATTCCTAATGTTGTTGTTGACATTTGTGCTATTGTTGTATCTTTTCATTTCGATGTATCTCCACTTATGTACTTGGAGTATGAGAATACCCTGCTCCAGATGTAATGTTTGCCAAACTCTTAATGAAGAAGTTGTTTTTTCAAGAATCTATTTTCTATATTATTTGCAAGATGTCTTTGGTTTCTTGATAGTTTAGCTTGCATTTGCATCTGCATCTCATTTGCATCTTTGCTTGTGCATGCGCATTCTTCTGTGTCTCATCGCCGTTTTGTCTTCTTCAGAACCATCACCTTGATCTTTCTACATTTGTTGCAACATCCGGACCAGGCTTGAAGAGGAAAGATGTCTGATAATTGTGAGAATCTGGATCAAGTCAACGACGAGCTCAATGAGTTGAGAGTGGGCATGGGGCAGATTATGGAAGTTTTGCATGTTATACGAGCAAAAATGGATACTCAGGCTACTGTAGTCTCAGAAATCGTCACTACAACTGTTGAGCCGCCAGTCATACCTGTTGTGGATACTACTTTAAGGATGAAATTTGAATTTATACGGGCCATAGCTCCTCAGTCCACCCAACAAACTGCACCTTTGATTGGTGAAAACCAACAAGCTATCCCAACTTATACTCCACCTGTGGTTCAGACCCAGTTTCAGCCCGTCTTTCAGAATCAGCATCATTTTATTAATGATAATGTATCCATGGAAGGAGACGACAACAATGAGAAATTAAGGGCCAGTATGGAGATTATGCAGAGAAAGCTGAAGGCCATGGAGGGAGATAATGTCTTCAGTTCTGACCTAAAGGATATGTGTTTGGTCACTGACTTAGTAATTCCACCAAAGTTCAAATTACCAAGCTTCGAATTGTACTCTGGCGCTACGTGTCCTAAGGCACACTTTGTCATGTATCTTCGAAGAATGGCGGCATATATGGATAATGATAAGTTGATGATCCATTGTTTCCAGGATAGCCTGAAGGGCGCTGCCGCAAAGTGGTATTTAAGCTTAGACCAGTCTCAAATTAAATGTTTCCAAGATGTTATGGATGTCTTCATAAAGCCCTATAAGTATAACTTGGATCTGTCACCTGAGCGTAGGCAACTTTTGACCATGACTCAGAAGAACACTGAATCGTTCAAAGAATATGCTCAGAGGCGGAGAGAGACTGCATCACAGGTTGAACTGCCATTAACTGAGAAGGAACTAGCTGATTGGTTTGTAGACACTGTGAAACCTGAATTCTATGAGAAAATGATTAGCAACGTTGGCGCCAATTTCTCTGACATCATTGCAATTGGTATGAAAGTGGAGGCAGGTCTGAAAAGTGGAAAGGTGGCTAGTTCACCTAACAGTGTCACTAGTGCTGGTGTCAAGAGGTCTCCAGGAAATATTCATAAGAAGAAGGAAGACGAGACTAACGCTGTCATGACAGGGAAGAAGCAGAGTCCTAGTTGGAAGCGAGCTCTTTTCCAACCACAGCTAGGTCCCAGTTTTCCCTAACAGCCAGTCTATGCTATGCAATTCCCACATCAACCATACGTGGCATCTGTTATGCCCACCTTTAATCATCCGGTAATGAAACAGGCTCCTGTTTCCCAGCCACAAAATCAACAACAGTGGCCAAAGAATCAGAACCAGAATTACCAGCAGCAGCAGCGGCCAGCGCCACAGCAAAATACCCCGCTGAGAAAATAGGCAGCGACACCAAATTTTCCACCCATACCGATGACATACACAACATTGTATCCTTCGTTGGTGGAGCAAGGGTTAATTGTTACTAGGCCATTGGGGCCACCCTCTGAGAAGTCTATGCAGTTCTACAACCCTAATGCAACCTGTGCCTTCCATCAATGAGGGGTAGGTCATGACTTAGAAGGATGTTTGGCATTGAAGAATCTAGTGAAGGGTCTGATAGAGAAGAACATTATGTCTTTCGTTAATAGCCAACCAAATGTGAAAAGTAACCCTTTGCCAACCCATGGGTCAGCTAATGCTATTGAAGATGAGAATGACGAAGTATTAATCTTAGATGCAGCACAGATTAAAACTCCCTTAAGAGTGTTTCACGCCAAGTTGTTCAGCGCCGGTTTGGTCGAAGTTTGCCATGATGTTTGTGAAGAGTGTGATGGTGTTAATGAAGGGTGTCCGTTGGTCCAAGGTGATATTCAGCGTTTGATTAATGAAGGTTTCTTACAAGTTTTTAGGAAGGAAAACAAAATAGCGGTGATTGAGCCAGTGTTCAACTTGCCAAAACAAGTGTCATCGTTTGACGAAAAGGATTACATATCAGTAGTTCCTGTGTTCAACAATCCAGGGGCAAATACTATGAGTCCTGTTTTTAGACAATCGGTTCCGAGATTTAACAGGCCTGAAGCTGCTGCTCCTGTTAATCGTGCTAGGCCAAATAACTTCCCAAAACCAGTCCCATTCAGGTTCAGAGGAACCAAAGCAGTGCCGTGGATTTATGAAGACATTACAGGTGAAAGGAAGAAAAAAGAGATAATCCCAAGGAAAGAGGTGGGGGTCGTGATAGAAGAACCTGTCCCAAGGAAAGAGGTGGGGGCTGATGAGAAGAACGTGTCTAATATAGTAGGAACAGGGAGAATGATGAGGAGTGGAAGGCTTTGTCCCCCTGTGAACACGGAAACGTCCAGAAAAGAAGGTGTTAGTTAGGTACCTGCCAATGATAAGGGAAAAAAAGTAATTTCCAAAGAAGATGATGAGGAATTCCTTAGAATAATAAAAAGAAGTGACTACAGGATTGAGGATCCGCTCCATCAAACCCCGTCAAAGATTTCTGTTTTATCCCTGTTGATTAATTCACTAGCCCACCGATCAGCACTGCAGAAGGTTTTGGCTCAGGCTCATGTAGCTCAAGATATCACCACTGGGTAGTTTGATCACATTGTTGCTAACATTACCGCTTGCAATACACTCAGTTTCAGTGAGGAAGAGTTAACCCAAGCAGGTCGGAAGCATAATCTTGCTCTGCACATATCCATGACATGTCAAGAAGACACGTTGGCTAGAGTCCTTGTAAATACAAGATCTTCTCTGAATGTCTTACCAAAGAGAACTCTTGATAAATTGGCATACAAAGGAGGAATCATGAGACCCACATCGTTGATTGTCAAAGCTTTTGATGGTTCGCGAAGATCTGTTATGGGGGAAATTGAGCTCCCGGTTTTGATTGGACCTCAGGAATTCAATATTCTGTTTCAAATTCTGGACATCAATCCTGCCTATAGTTGTTTGCTCGGAAGACCTTGGATCCACGAAGTAGGCGCTGTAACCTATACATTACATCAGAAGATGAAGTTTGAGCTGATGAAAGGTTAGTTATCATACATGGTGAGGAGGATTTGATGGTTAGTAACCTGTCCTCATTTCGCTACATTGAGGCTGACGAAGATGCGTTAGAAACTTCTTTCCAAGCTTTGGAAATAGCTAATGCAGTTATGATCGACAATGAGAAGCCAGTAGTACCAGAGTATCCATCGTTTGCTTCGTATAAGAGTATCCAGTCTGCCCTTCAGGAAGGCGTGCCCGCAGGATGGGGCGAAGTCATTGAGATTGAGAAGGGGGACCGACACTAGGGGTTGGGTTACAGACCAACTCCAGAAGATGAGGCTGCTTCAAGAATGAGAAGAAGGACGAAGACGAAGACTATGCAGGAGATATTTGTCAGAGGTGGACATCAGGTCCACGCAATCATTGGAAGCGCTGAAGAGGAAAAAGATATTGATCATCTGGTTTTTCGCCAAGAGGGTGCTTTGAGCAATTGGGAGGCTATAGAGATCCTAACTGTGTACCCGGAACCAGAGTAACTTGTTTTGATTTGTTGTTTTCATTTCCCTAGTCTTGCCCAAAGCTAGTGGATTATTTTGTACGGGCCTCCATTTTCAATATCAATCAATGAAATGACTTTTTTACAATTCTTGTTGTCTTTGCTTTACTGCATTCTGTTTCTAAAAAATGGCAATCTTTTCAAACAAAGCATTTTCATCTTGCATGTTTGTGAACTGTTGTGCACTTTGTAACGCCCCAGTTTTTGTCAGTTTTATTTAATCGAGTCTATTTGATTATTTTATTATTATATTATTTTATTTTGACTTTTATTTGGCAATATGATATTTTTCATCGTTGTTTATGTCTTATCGCATTTTGAGAGCGTGTGGGAGATATTTGAGCTGAGGGGTATTTTGGTCTTTTGCTTGGGTAAGTTTTATGTTTTTATATATAAATAGAAAGAAATAGAGAGAAAATGAGGAAAAGAAGAAAAGAAGAGAAAGAGAAAAGAAGAGGAAGAGAAGAAAAAGAGGGAGAAGAGGAAAATCATCAAAATCTTTGCTTGGACTTCGATTAATCGGGTAAGGGTGAGAAGTTTCGATTATATTTCGATTGTATATGTATATGTATATGTTGTTTGTGTTTTGTTTGGTTGGAATATATACTTTTTCTTATTGGTGGGATTGAAGAACAAATGTGTAGAATCGATGTTTTAACGGTTAAAATTTGGAATAGATTGTGTAGAATAGCCGAGTAATGTTTGGGTTTAATCGGGAATACTCGTTGGTATGATTTATGGAGTTTTGGATTGAGTTTCATAGTTTGTGAGAGTTAGGGCATTAATGATGAAATGGTGAGAAATCGATGTTTTCACGGACGAAAGTTGGAATAACTCGCGTAGTAGAGTCGAGTGATGTTGGGTCGTGATTTAGTATGATCGTTTGATTGAATTGTGTTGAATTTGTAACTTTTGCGTTTTTGATATATATCGATGTTTTTGTGCAAATTGATGTTGTGATCGAGTAAAAGTGTTTGGATATGTCTGGTAACATTGGTATAGGTTGATATTTAATCGAGAATGGTTGGTTGTGTGTTTTCGAGTGATTTTGATCGAGTTTGGAATTGGGATAAATTGATAAAATTATGTTTCAAAATATTTCAAAAATGGAAAATGTGTTAGATGGCTTTTTAATGATGGAAATATTGTAGTACGTTGAATTCTGAGATCGCATCTTTTTACGGAATCGAAAACGGATGTCCGGAAGTCTAAAAATGATGTTTTTGAGGCTGAGACTCAGCAGGTAGCGCGCTCAGCGCGCAGGTCTGGGCAAAAATGAAAAATTCTTGAAACTTCAAAAATTCATAACTTTTGATCCGTAAGTCCGTTTTGGTCCCCGTTCGAAGCGTTGGAAAGCTAATGAAATATTCTTTCTATTAAAAATGGTTTGGATGGTAAAAGAAGATTTAATTAATTCGTGTTTTTGAAAAATAGTCGGGTTGTCGGGTTTTTATCGCTTTAAATGCGTACGGTTGGTGTTTTACCGTGTGTCGTGCTATTGTTGCATAACATTGAGCTTTTATGTGGGTTATATGATGTTGATGCATGTTGTTATGATGTGTTGTGGGTAGCTTTTGTGGTGTGAATCCCTTGTGGAAGTAATTGTGAATGTATATAGATTGTATGTGATTGTATGAGATGAATGCATGAATATATTGTGAATATGTATGCATTTCAAGAATGTCTTGAGTCATTTTGTATGTGAAGCATAATGATGTACATTCTTGTGTTGAGTGATTCTAATGAGAATCCGGTGTAACGTCGTGTGCCTAAGTGAGGTGTGAGCGATGATTACAAACGATTGTGTGCCTAGGTGAGGTGTGAGCAATCGGATTGTGTGCCTATGTGAGGTGTGAGCAATCGGTATGTTGTGATGATGGGTTGTGGCCATATGGAAAATATGTGCATTGTTTTTGTAGAAGCAAGCTTCACTCACATTGAGTTTTGATGAAGACAACACAACAAACTCTCTACAAAGATAATGTGCAAAAAGAAAGAGAATCAAGATGCATAAAGTACAAGAAGCTCAAGTTCAAGAAAATATCCTAAGTGCTATCAAGGTTGAACAAAGCTTCAAGGGTTCAAATGTCATGAAGATCAAAGGTTGAACAAAGGTATAACAATGTCATTTAAATGATTATACAAGTGTTCACATGTCTTGCATTTTGCATATCCTTGATCTAGTACATTGCATAGTTTTTATGGAAAGTTCACTTTGATTTCTAAAACTTTTTATTGAGATTTCAACACTGTTAATCGATTAACACATGCGGTTAACCGATTAACACATTCAAAATTTGAATATTTTTAAACGTTACAGGGGTGTTAACCGATTAACCTATATGGTTAACCGATTAACACTGCTACTGTGAGCGAAAATTGGTGACTTTTCATGGAAATATGCATTGTCTTCTCATCTCTTTTCATTCCCTTGCTGGATATTTTACATACCTTTTTGTAGGGGTGTTTTACACATATTTAAACACTTCAATTTCAGATTTAACACTCACCTCCTAACAATTTCAAAATAAAAAATTCACTCATACTTTCATATTTTCAAAATATTGTTCAAGTGTTCATTCAAACATTTTTTTTGAGAGAAACTTCTGCATATATTTTATAAAATATCATTGTTTCATCTCATTCTTGTCAAGAACACTTGTATACATTGTTTGAGTGATATTGTTTCAAAGGAGAAGATCAATTATCAAGATTGATATCAACATTCTATCAAGACATAATTTTATTATCAAGAATATTTTTCTGTTTTACCTTGTTGTCCAGGATTGTTGGAAACAAGTGAGTGTTTTTGAAGAGGATTGTTCTTCATACACTTAATTACCTATAGGTTAGATAGTAAGCATCACTATTGGTGTGATTAGGCTGTACAATAATTCTAAACTATAGTGAACTCTCTTTCGTGTTGAAGGAGGAGTGGAGTACTCTCGGGTTGTGAGGGGAACCACTATAATTCTCTTGTGTCATTTTTCCTTTCCGCACTTTACTTTCCAGCACTTATCATAAAACGGAAAAATAACCAAGAAATCGGTAAAAAGATCGAAGAATTTTTTTTAAGAACCTAATTCACCCCCCCTCTTAGGCGCATTTACACTTACATTTGGCATCAGAGCAGGTGATAGGTAACCAGTTCCTATTCGATTCAGATGGCTTCCGCAAACAATGATCTTGTTTTCAAAGACGGTGGTAGTAGCAACAAGCCTCCTTTGTTTTCTGGCCAATACTTCGACTTCTGGAAAATTCGTATGAAGGCACATTTAGAAGCACAAGGAAGTGATATATGGGAGGCTGTTCAAAATGGTCCTTTTATTCCTACAACGGTTTTCAACGGAGTTGGTACGCCAAAACCACAAGCATCATGGGATGAGGATGATAAGAAAAGGTTCTCTATGACAAAAAGGCGATAAATATTTTACAAAGTGCACTTGGAATGGATGAATTCTTCCGCGTCTCAACATGTACAACAACCAAACAAATATGGGACACTCTTGTAGAAACTCACGAAGGAACCGCCAAAGTAAAAAGATCCAGATTGAATACTTTAAGTCAAGAGTACGAGTTATTCAGAATGCAACCAGGAGAATCAATCCTCGACTTGCAGAAGAGATTCGTGCATTTGACAAATCACTTGAATGCACTTGGTAAGACACTAACAAATGATGAACTTAATCTTAAAGTGCTTAGGTCTTTAACAAGAGAATGGCAACCCAAGGTGACGGCGATTTCCGAGAAGAAAAGTTTATCAACAATGACATCCGCTACTCTATTCGGAAAGCTTCAAGAATATGAGACGGAACTTGGACTATTGGAGAAACGTGAGAACCAAGAAAAGAAATCCAAGGGCATTGCCTTAAAAGTCGAATCCAAAGTTGTGAAGAAAGAAGATAATCCCGAAGAGGATGAAAACTTTATGCTTCTTGTAAAAAGACTAGGAAAATACTTCAGTGCAAAAAATAATATTGGAAACTCTAGTTTCACAAGAAGAAAGAAGTCCTCAAAGAACAAAGAAAAAGAAGCGACAACATCCAATGGAGACATTATATGCTATGAATGTGGAAAGCAAGGCCACATCAAACCAGAATGTCCCAAACTCGCAAAGAATTGTGACAACAAAGGAAAGAAGGATCACAAAAAGAAAGCCTACATTGCTTGGGATGACAATGAAATAAGTTCTTCATCGGACTCCGATAGTGATCAAAGCGCAAATCTAGCATTGATGGCATCACATCATTCCGACGATGAAGACGATGAGGTTAGTAGTAACTTTTCAATTTATGATAATGATGCTCAAGGAGCAATTGATGAACTTTTAAGTGAATGCAAAATTCTATATAAAACCATCTCATCTCAAAAGAAACAAATATCAATCTTGGAAGAAAATATTGAGAAAATGGAAAATAAGTTCAAAGATGAAAAAGAAGAATTAATCAAGAATTTTGCATGCACTAAATGTGAGTCACTTGCTTTTCAAATAGTTCAATTGAAAAGAGTCCTAGAAAGATATGAAAAAGGACAAACTGGATTGGAACATGTTCTTAGTAGTCAAAGATACTCAAATGATAAAAGTGGTCTAGGTTATTCAAGATTCTCTAAACAAACTTCTAACAAGACCATCTTTGTAAAAGCTAAAGAACAAATTCCTTTAGAGAAAAGTGACAAGCCTAAAATGGTTCAACAATATAACAAAAGGAAAAGAAATAATAAGAAGAAGTCTTATAATAAGAAGAAATCTTATCCCCCTAGATATAAAAGCAACTTTGAGCCTACTTATTTCTATTGTGGCATTAAAGGTCATACTCCTAATGCATGTTATATTAGAAACTTTAGTGTCGCTCAAGGCCATTATGTATGGGTCAAGAAAGGAACTAACTTTGAAGGACCCAAGGCAATTTGGGTACCTAATAAAACGTAACTCTTTTTTGTAGGTATGCTTGAAGACCTCTTCAAATCAATGGTATCTTGATAGTGGATGTTCGAGGCACATAACGGGTGACCTAAGCAAATTTTCACATCTAACGCTTAAGGCCAAAGGATATGTTACCTATGGTGACAACAACAAAGGAGGAATCCTTAGCGTCGACATCATTGGTTCACCGCCTTCAACAACTATAGAAGATGTCCTATATGTGGAAGGTCTAAAGCATAGTCTCCTTAGCATTAGACAATTGTGTGACTGAGGTTTCAAAGTCAACTTCACTAAAGATGAATGTTTGATTGAAAACAAAGTTACTCATGAAGTTATGCTAAAAGGTAAAAGAGTTAATAACATATTTTTAATTTCCTTAGATAACTTGTCTTTGAATGTTAGATGTCTCTTGGCAAACAACGATGAATCATGGTTATGGCATAAGAGGTTTGCTCATATTCATATGGAGCACTTGAATAAGTTGATCAAGCATGACTTAGTCATTGGATTGCCGAAGATCAAATTCATCAAAGATGGGTTGTGTGGCGCTTGCCAAAAAGGAAAGCAAACTAAATCAACTTTCACATCCAAGAATGTGGTGTCCACAACTAGGCCACCACAATTGTTGCACATGGATCTCTTTGGTCCATCGAGAACAAAAAGCTTCGGAGGTAATGTCTATGCATTAGTTATTGTTGATGATTTCTCTAGATATACTTGGACATTGTTTTTAGTGCAGAAAAGTGATGCTTTCAAAGCCTTCAAGAAGTATGCAAAACAAATACAAAATGAGAAGTCTCTTACAATTGCCTCCATTAGAAGCAACCATGGTGGAGAATTCCAAAATGCCTCATTTGAAGAATTTTGTGAAGAACATGGAATCTCACACAATTTCTCCGCACCAAGGACTCCTCAACAAAATGGTGTCGTAGAAAGGAAAAATAGATCATTGGTGGAACTTGCAAGGACAATGCTAAGTGATTTAAATCTTCCTAAGTATTTTTGGGCGGATGCGGTGAGCACTGCATGTTTTGTAAGTAACCGTGTCAATATTAGACCTATTCTTAAGAAGACCCCTTATGAACTTTTTAAAGGGAGAAAACCAAATATTTCTTTCTTTCATGTGTTCGGGTGCAAGTGCTTTGTCCTAAACAACGACAAAGACAACCTTGGTAAGTTTGACGAGAAATCAGATGAAGGTATTTTTCTCGGCTACTCTCTCTATAGTAAGGCATTTAGAATTTATATTAAAAGAACTTTAACTATAGAAGAATCTATGCATGTCAAATTTGATGAATCTAACCCCTCGAAAGTGGATATTATTGTTTGTGATAATGATGATGATCTTGTAGAAACTCGCAAAGAAGATACTTCTAAAGACTTCATTGAAAATCTAGAAGAAAAACAAGAAGAACATCATGATGAACCGATTCAACAAAAGTCGATCAACAATGATCTACCAAAAGAATGGAGAACACATAGGGATCACCCAATCGACAAAGTCATCGGAGACATAAGTCAAGGTGTGACAACAAGACTAAATCTCAAAGATGCATGCTTGAATATGGCGTTCGTTTCTCAAATAGAACCCTCCAAAGTTAATGAAGCTCTTGAAGATGATCAATGGATCATTGCCATGCAAGAAGAGTTGAACCAATTTGAAAGAAATCAAGTTTGGGAACTTGTCCCTAAACCAAACGATAAACATATCATCGGAACAAGATGGGTATTTAAGAACAAACTTGATGAAAATGGAATTATTATTCGTAACAAAGCAAGATTGGTGGCTCAAGGGTACAATCAAGAAGAAGGAATTGACTTTGAAGAAACATTCGCTCCGGTTGCAAGGTTAGAAGCTATTCGTCTATTACTTGCTTATGCTTGTTCAAATGGACGTCAAAAGCGCCTTCCTAAACGGATATATCAACGAAGAAGTCTATGTCAAACAACCTCCGGGTTTTGAAGACTTCAAGTATCCTTCACATGTATACAAGTTGAAGAAAGCTCTCTATGGCTTAAAACAAGCACCAAGGGCATGGTATGATCGTCTAAGTAATTTCCTATGCGAAAAAGGTTTTGAAAAAGGCAAGGTAGACAAGACTTTGTTCATTAAAAGGATTAAGAATAATACCTTACTTGTTCAAGTGTACGTGGACGACATTATCTTTGGTTCAACAAACAATCAACTATGTGAAGAATTTGCTTCAATGATGCAAGGTGGGTTTGAAATGTCTATGATGGGAAAAATGAATTATTTCCATGGATTACAAATCAAGCAACAAAAGGATGGAGTCTTCATCAACCAATCAAAGTATTGCAAAGAATTATTAAAAAGATTTGATATGGATGGGTGTAAAGCTATGTCAACACCAATGGGATCCGGAACCTACATTGATCAAGACGAATCGGGAACATCGGTTGATATTACGAAGTATAAGGTATGATTGGTTCTTTATTATATTTGACGGCAAGTCGTCCTGACATAATGTTTAGTGTGTGTTTATGTGCTCGCTTCCAAGCAAATCCAAAGGAGTCACATCTCACGGCGGTCAAAAGAATCATGAAGTATCTCAAGGGGACGACAAATGTTGGATTATGGTATCCTAAAGGTAGTGTTTGTACTTTAATTGGTTATTCTGACGCGGATTATGCGGGCTGTAAAACAGATAGAAAAAGCACGAGTGGAACATGTCACATCCTCGGAAATGCACTAGTTTCGTGGTCTTGTAAGAAACAAGCATGTGTTGCACTTAGTACGGCCGAAGCGGAGTACATAGCAGCTGGTAGTTGCTGTGCACAAAACCTTTGGTTAAAACAACAATTAAGCGACTACGGAATTGATCTTGGTTGCATTCCTCTCCGGTGCGACAACACAAGTGCAATCAACATTACAAAGAATCATGTCATGCACTCAAGGACCAAACACATTGACATTCAACATCATTTTCTTCGTGATCATGTGCTTAAAGGCGATGTCGAAGTGACGTTTGTTGATAATCATAACAAACTAGCAGATATCTTCACCAAACCGCTCGCAAAAGAATCATTCTACAAAATTAGGCGAGAACTCGGTATCTTGGATGAAGGTGATATATAAACACATCTTTAAATTTTTATTCATCAAGTTATCTTCATCAAAATTTGGCTAAATTTATATGTTACCATGATATAGTATTAGTATATTTGTCTTGCACATGTTTTTCTAAAGTTTCATACTTGTTATCTTTTGTTATTATGCAATTTTTGACACTGTTAATCAGTTAACCCAGGGAGTTAATCGATTAACACCTGCAGCTCTTGAATTTGTGGAAATCTTGATTCGGTTAATTGATTAACCCAGGGCGTTAACCGATTAACCTGCGCTAACGTGGAATTTTTTTTAAAACGTATGAGTCTATGTTTTAAGTATATGGATTAAAGGTATTGGGTGCATGTACTTTCAGTCAACATTTTCTCTTACTCTTCTTCCTCACCTTCAAACTCACCATTAAAGCTCTCTTGGAACTCATCACTTCCACCCAGTCAAGTTTTGATTCAAACTTCACATTAAAAACCTACTACAATCATTCTCCTATAAAACCTTCTCATTCTCATCTCTCTTTCAACCATTCCTCACCCAAATCCGAAAATCCCTCTCTCAAAACCTAAAAGCTTCAAACTTCATCCATGGCTTCTATGAAGAAGGGAAAGGGAAAAATGCCAGCAAGCAGCTCAGCAGAACACGAGGAGGATACTCAAATGGAAACTATCAAGAAAAGAAGAATGGACTTCAAGGTCCGGGTTCGTCAACTACTTCCGGTAAAATATGTCAATCTCTTAGATTTTCCTGCTCCTTTCTTTGATTTTCTGAATCTGTTGAAAATTCAGAAAATAGACAAATTTGTTGCTGATAAAGGTAAATGTTATACTGATTTGGTTAAAGCTTTTATGAACACCATGTCGATTAATTTGGATATGAATGAACAACATATGCTGAGAGCAGTGGTTAGAAACTGTGAGATTGTAGAGAATTTGGCAGGAATAGCTGCGACGCTGAAAATTCCGTATTCCGGATATTTTCTTCGGAAAGGTGTTATATTTTCGGATGGTCCTTGGGCTGAATTTAACAAGATGGAATACTACTACAGCATCTGTAGATTCCCAAGAGAAGTTGTGGTTGCTGGACAACGTACAGCCCGTACGCTTCGGTATGCTTCAAATTTGTCTATAAACGATCGGATGTTACATTATGTTATCTGCTATGTTTTGATTCCAAAGGACTCCAACCATGCTCAAATTAGTGATCTTGAGATGCAGATGTTGTTTGCAATCAAAAATAAGATCAAGATTAATTGGGTTCTAACCATGATGTATCATCTGAAGCAACAAATTTCTTTGTCCACCCGGCTCCCATATGGTCGCCTAATTTCAAGGATTTTAGAAAACACTGATTTGGACCTCAATAGGGAACCGGCTACTATTCTGAAGCAGTTCTTGAATGAAATCAATAAAACAACAATTGTGAGGAACACCGGAATCGTGGAAACAAGTCCTGGAAGTGGAGCATACAAGTATGTTGAAGCAGAATCTACTCCTTCCCCCTATCCTATTCCCGAAGGTGGCATTACAAATGAATTTCTCTACATAACTATGATGAATCAACATAGAGAAACCACCCGGGCAATTGCTTCTCTTCGCAAGCTTGTGTTGGATTCACAAAGACAGCATGAAGATGAAGATGGTGATGATGATGAAGATGGAAGTGAAGATGGTGGAGAAGGGAGTGAGGAGGTTTCTGATGAAGATTGAAGTCCTTTGCCCCATATCTGATTTTGTTATGTCTTTTCCAATTTCTGTTTTATGTCTTGTAATTCAGATTTTATGTTTTGATCGTCTAAGTTGAATTTTGTGTATCGTAATTCAAATTCTGGTTTTGCTATGAATGCGTGTTCGTTGGATTATATGTGTATGTTTACTATGTATGTATATATAATTATGAACTGTCATTGTTTGGAATCCTCTTCCTTTTTGCTAATGACAAAGGGAGGGAAGGATTGGTTTCTCTAACAGTTTTTGTGCAGAAATTTTTCACCCTCATGAATTTAGGGGGAGCTCCACTTTAGGGGGAGAATCAAACTTAGAGAAACATCAAGTCTAAAGGTTCAAGCTTTCAATGGATTGGTTGTCATCATCAAAAAGGGGGAGATTGTAGAAGCAAACTTCACTCACATTGAGTTTTGATGAAGACAACACAACAAACTCTCTACAAAGATAATGTGCAAAAAGAAAGAGAATCAAGATGCATAAAGTACAAGAAGCTCAAGTTCAAGAAAATATCCTAAGTGCTATCAAGGTTGAACAAAGCTTCAAGGGTTCAAATGTCATGAAGATCAAAGGTTGAACAAAGGTATAACAATGTCATTTAAATGATTATACAAGTGTTCACATGTCTTGCATTTTGCATATCCTTGATCTAGTACATTGCATAGTTTTTATGGAAAGTTCACTTTGATTTCTAAAACTTTTTATTGAGATTTCAACACTGTTAATCGATTAACACATGGGGTTAACCGATTAACACATTCAAAATTTAAATATTTTTAAACGTTACAGGGGTGTTAACCGATTAACCTATATGGTTAACCGATTAACACTGCTACTGTGAGCGAAAATTGGTGACTTTTCATGGAAATATGCATTGTCCTCTCATCTCTTTTCATTCCCTTGCTGCATATTTTACATACCTTTTTGTAGGGGTGTTTTACACATATTTAAACACTTCTATTTCAAATTTAACACTCACCTCCTAACAATTTCAAAATCAAAAATTCACTCATACTTTCATATTTTCAAAATATTGTTCAAGTGTCCATTCAAACATTTTTTTTGAGAGAAACTTCTGCATATCTTTTGTAAAATATCATTGTTTCATCTCATTCTTGTCAAGAACACTTGTATACATTGTTTGAGTGATATTGTTTCAAAGGAGAAGATCAATTATCAAGATTGATATCAACATTCTATCAAGACATAATTTTATTATCAAGAATATTTTTCTGTTTTACCTTGTTGTCCAGGATTGTTGGAAACAAGTGAGTGTTTTTGAAGAGGATTGTTCTTCATACACTTAATTACTTATAGGTTAGATAGTAAGCATCACTATTGGTGTGATTAGGCTGTACAATAATTCTAAACTATAGTGAACTCTCTTTCGTGTTGAAGGAGGAGTGGAGTACTCTCGGGCTGTGAGGGGAACCACTATAATTCTCTTGTGTCATTTTTCCTTTCCGCACTTTACTTTCCAGCACTTATCATAAAACGGAAAAATAACCAAGAAATCGGTAAAAAGATCGAAGAATTTTTTTTTAAGAACCTAATTCACCCCCCCCCTCCCCCCCCCCCCCCCCCCCCGTAATGAATAATTCTGGCTCCATCCCTGTATAAATGTAAATAAACATTCAGATTGAGGGGATTAAATATATTAAATAGTAAAAACATCATCCGATAGGATATTGAATTGTCAGACATTGGAAAATAATAATAATAATAAGAAATAAATGCTCTATAATTTTGATTGCAAGATAAATATTTATATTAATTAGTAAAATATTAATTCCTGATTTTTTTTTATTAAATTTATCAACAAACAAAAATTATCAAAACAACATTTTCATAGAGAAATAAACATTTTCTTCTAACTAAGTAAAAATAATGTTATAAAAAATGATTTTTATAAATCCTATCTAATAAAAATAATGTATATAATTATCAATTACTTTTATATGACTTTTTTTTCTATTATTAAAAATATTTATTTTATGTTAAACTTTAATTTCTTAATTTATATCCATTACTTTTTTAGCATTATTACCTTAAATATTGTCAGATTTTATAATTATATATTAATTATTTTCATAAATATGCATTTAAATTGATTTATTTTTTTAATGATATTAAAAAATGTAACTTAATTGTTATATAAAATATAATTTTTTTTGTGATACAACATTATCTCAATTGTGTTATTGGACATACGGGATTTCCATGAAATTCTTAACACTATTATATATTTAGTCATCATTATCTCTATGTGTCAAACATCACCCATTTATTAGTATGAGTAAATTATAATAAAATTCAATTATATTGTCCCACTTTGAAAAATATTATGACATTTATTAGTGATTGAACGTGTGCATGCTATTGTATTGTGCACATCCAATTTATCTATTAAAATACTAAACAACCTATTAGTTTATTGGCAGGGTCCGTCGTAAATTACATCATATATTTTCTATTGGTACTACAATTCTCTAGCAAGGTTGCATAAATTATTTAACGTTTTTATTTTGATAGATACTACTATCTTTTAAGATTTTTTTACAGATTAAAAAATATGTAATAATATTTGTAAGATATTATAATTTTATTAATATATTAGGAATAGTGTACATAATAATAATAATAATTAATAATATAATTGAAAAAAATAGTACTATCTATGATTTTATTTATAAGAAAAATAAAACTTATTTTTACAAAATATTATTTTTAAAAAATATGCAGTTTTTATTAAGTTAAAGTGGTTTATAATAATTATTCAAGTCACTAAATTTTAAATTTTTTTTTAAACTTATAACAAAAGAGTTATAAATTTTATTTATTTTTTTTAAGTAACAAATAACTGAAATTAAATTTATTATTTTGTCTTAAACTTTGAGAGAAATTTATTTATTTATTTATAAATTAGCACAATAGTGTTGTAGGTTAATCAGTACCCGGGCTGTAATGCACTGTATAATATTCATCTAGAATAATACCATACAAGTGTTTTATTTGGTACTGACACATCAAAAGTGCCTACTGACATAGTTCACATACTTGTCCATTTCTAAAACGTAAATACAACATATGGCACAGGGCATGGAAACTAGCCAAAAATAAAAATCTAAGAATAATATACAATATTCCTCATTGTACAAGAACAATACAATAATACACAGCGGAAATAAGCTTAACTAAGTTTCTCTTGAAACATCCAAGCATCGTTCCACTTGTAAACCAACCTGCAATCCGAACCTGAAATAAAGCAACTATAGTGGGGTGAGATACATCAAATCTCAGTGAGTTTCCTATCCTACAGATCCTCTCGGCTGTACAAGGTTCTGTCAATCCTAACTCAAGTCAAGGGGAAGGGAAATGACTTTGAGTTCACAATCTCACACTATATGGAAACATGTCATGAGTTCATCAACTCAAAATATCACTAATTGATAACCATACCAAGGCACCTCCTATTCCCGTCCACTTCTACGTCTAGAAGGCGACACGAGTCATAGAACCTTGTAATCTACTTGACATACGAATGGATTCGGGTTCTACGGGCCTTTTACCGTTATGAACCGTCACTTCACACGGGCCTTTTACCGTCACAAGCATACGCTCCATGGGCGCCATTCGTATAGCACGGGGAATCAAACCTGCCAAGTAGTTGTGCATCCATTTCAGAGGAGTCCGAGACTCATGAAACTACACTCAAGATAAACCGGTTACGATTACGTAATCATACACAACAATACGATTGTATTCGACAATCACAAGGCTATAATGCCTTAAGGCCACAATCGTCTTTTCTCAAAGAACACAAAGGTTCACACACATGTTCCATACTAGTGTCTCGCTCTCCTCTAGACCATTACTCGGCAAGGATGCACATCTACATCAAATGCACGAGCATCGCCATCTAGATTATTTATCAATCATAATCACAACCTAGAATCATATCATTAGGTTTGGGGTAAGGTTTTCTCACGCTTCCTAATTCATTTTAACATGCATATTCTCTCGTTCACAATTCACAATTAGATAGACATGGCATAACACAAATATTACAAGTAAACGCATATAATCACACATCGCATAAAACTTCACTTTTCACATTGTAGTTCACACATATTAAGGCACACAATCCAATCCTATTCTCTACCAAGCATCCTTGGTTAAATCATGGTCTCTCATACCATTCACTACCTTATTGGATCATTTATCCAAAGGCTTTGGACTCGAATCAATCGAATTCCCGATCCTTGAGTTTTGGTGCAATCAAAATCACATACATTACATTTCTATATTTTCTTATTAATCCATAGCATATAACTATGTTTCTACCTCACCATCACAAAGAGCATAAAATTAGCTTTCCAACGCTTCGAACGGGGACCAAAACGGACTTACGGTTCAAAAGTTATGAATTTTTGAAGTTTCGGGATTTTCATTTCGCCTAGACCTGCGCGCTGAGCGCGCTACCTGCTGCCACTCAGTCTTAAAAACACCATTTTTAGACTTCCGGACATCCGTTTTCGATTCCGTAAAAAGCTGCGATCTCAGAATTCGACGTACTACAATATTTTCATCATTACAAGGCCATCCGACACATTACAAAATTTATACCCAATTTTCTCAAATATGAAAAGTTAGGTTTTTCAATTAAACTCATTCAATTCAACTCAATCCAACATACTCAATCCATACTATATCAATCAAACATGTTCCAAACTTAACAACAAGTATTCTACGTAGTTTATATCGCATTTCATCCGTTAGATTTCATTGATTAACCGTTTAATCATTTTCTCACAATTTCTAACCTAAGTTCTAAACTTAGTTCTAGAACTTAAAGTGTCTAACCAGAACCCACCTGGTAATCGAAGAGGAGTTTGAAGAAGATGATGATGATCCATGGGTTTCTCTCTTCTTCCTCTTTCCTCCATTTTCCTCTTTTCCTCTTCTTCTTCTCTTCCTTTCTCTTTTCCACGTTTTTCTTTTTTTTCTCACCCACTTCACATTTCTCTTTCTTTACAAATATATATATAATACTATTATTATATAATATAATCCAATAGAGTAAAATATCTCCAATTGATATTTTATCGTCTCAACCCAATTGATCAATTATTAGAGTTACCAAAATTACTTTCTTGAATTAATAAATACCAATATGCCTTTCTAATAAATTAATTGATCTCTTCAGAGTTTACTAGTTGCTCTATTGATCCCACATGTAAATATTTAAAGTACTTAGAGGATTCCATTAATCCAATCTACCAATGATAGAGCACATAGATGCCCATCTGATCTCATCTGATATCCAATTGAGCACTTAAATAATATGGGGTATTACACTCTCCCCCCCTTAAATTGAAATTCGCCCCCGAATTTCCTTTATTCGACAATAACCGCAACTTGTATCATTGTCTTAGATCCATTCTTAACTTTACTTCCGTTACAATTTCTGACGTATCCATAATCCAACTTGATTTCGCAGACCAAAATCTGTACCAAATTCTTAATTTCACGAATTATCAAACTTCGCGTCCTTATTCATACTCTTATTCCAATATCGAGTTAATTTCTAACTTTGCGTTTCCTCAATTCATCTGTTGTTCCATAAAAAGACTTGGTCGCATCCTACCTCGGAAGGAGTGTACCATTCTACATTCCTCTACCGAGTCACCAACCAAACCGTAACACCTTATCTTGGTTCAGGGTAACAACCACTCATCAAATCCTCATGAGGTAATTTGGTGATTCCTTAACTTCATATAATTACCGGCAATTATTCCTCAGTAAATCCTTCAACGTTCTAAATCACTCCACAATTAGTCAAACGTCTTCTTTACCAGTTCCCTCTGGTCCGATACTATGCCCGGTACTTATTAAATCTGACATTTCCTTTCTTTCGTGTCACACCAAAAGGTAACACACTTAGAACAAGATCTCCTTACTTCCACACTTACATGTAACAATCATTCTAATCCTTATTAGTCTGACTGAACTCTTCCTCTGTCACCTTCCACTGTGCAACTCAACTTCTAACAGTAGAACATTACGAATTCTCGAGCACTGCCAATTAGCTAACCGTCCATGGAGAAACACACTTATCCACTGGGATCCTTACTAACCAATGGTACAAGAAACTTACTGACGTCTTATAGTAGAACAATTCCCTCGCCAACACACAATATCCTAACATCGGTCCAATACTCTCCGGACGGTGAAGATACCGGAGTTACACTGTTACAACCACAACCTATACAACTCCGAAATTTACTCTAACTTGAATAATACATCCAAAATAGCTTTACAGCTTTCGTTTCTAGTTACCACATTCCATATCAATTCTTCTTACGATTTATAATTCCCGCAATGTTTCTTGTTGATTCGTGATATCCATCACTAACAACGTAACACCAACATAGGACTATAATCATATGCGAGTTACCCCTTATCAAACTTAAACCATTCAAAGTGAAGTTGTGAGTTTCCATACTACTCACCAATCCACATACAACACTCCACACGCACACACACCCTCAAAGGACATGCCACATTTCTCAACTGAATCCCCTTTTCTCATTTGTTCCATTTCATAAGCGATTCCAAGTCACATACTTAACTTCGAAACGTCAAATTCTTACTCGTACTTAGAAAGATAACTTCCCCAATTCATTCTCTTGGTGAAACACAATGACACACAACTGGTACCACTCTCACGGTCTAAATCTGATACCATAAACTCAAGAAAGGACACAATTACTAACTCGGACCAACCGCCCATATCTTAATAACACCAATTACACACCGAACTATTCCTTGTGAGGTCAACACCTCGTGAGTATTCTCTGACTTCGTCCTTAAAGTTCTCAACAGTAAGAATAACAATGCACCTAAGACTTTCTCACGCTGAACACAGTTCATAAGATTACTTTCCCAAAAGTCAAACTACCTTGTCGTCTAAACAAATGATCGACCAAGTAACACCCTTCCTGAAGTTCCGGTTTCAAAATACCAATTCATCTTTCATTCACTTGCAATTCCATTCCACATTCAGATCATACTCTCCAATCGGAGCAACGTAAGTTAACAAAACACAGATGATGGTTCCCAAGGAATTTCACAATTTACACCCCCGTTAATCGATTAACCATCCATGCTAATTGGATTAACTTCTCAAAATTCCACGTAAGACACCTTTTATGCACTGGTTAATCGGTTAACACTGCTGCAGAAACAAAACCAGTTACTCATAATTCAAATCCATCCCTACTCAACCATCAATCCGTCTTGTTCTAACCCACAATCTCATTCTCAACTCATGGCTCTTTAACTTTTATAACATTCACTATCCATGATCCACTCAGGTAAAAAAAACCGACAAGGTCAAAACATACAGCCGACACACTCCAACCAAGTGACATGCAAAATTCCAAATTCTGAAGCGGTCACACTACAAAACTTTAGTGGGATAGTTCCTCTTTCTGCTCAAACAACTATACTGGCTGGAAGCCAATAACGACGACGTTCTAAAGTTTTTGCCACAATTCAACTTAATTCGTCCATAAGCAAAACCCAACACACTACCATTATACGATACCACAAAAGCGATGGAGATAACATGTCGAGCACACAACCTTATTCCCTCACTTGAATTTCTTGGTGAGAAATAAGACAACAACGTCCTTAGTCCAACAAAAGGTAGATTCCGAATAATCTAATCATTCACAAATACAGAAGTTTCTCTATACTTTGAAAATAGATCGGGGTAATGCATCCTCTTGAAGAACCTTTCTATCACTTCGCACACACTAACCGGGGTTTCTTACCTTTCACTACCCATTACACATCCCACTTACACTAATTTACTTAACGGAAGATTCACAACCGACATTTCTCATCAACTAGTTACAAAACCCTTCCGGTATAAATCACTTCATGATTTACACTTAGTCCGTCATAAATCCTGATTTTGCTTCTCGTTGTTTTATCACAATCTTACTTCTAAGGATACAACATTCACTGCTCCACAAAGTACGTCCTTTCATACTTGCCTCAAGAATAAGAATCCATCGCGTACCTTGTGACTACGGTGCTACTACTACGCTTGTTCTAAGTACCAAGGTGTAACTTTCTCATTCCACGTCATACTAATAGGCTCCTCACAGGTGAACCATCAGTGATTATACTTCTTAATTATACTGTTGACACCGTTTTCTACCTCGCATTTACTTTGCTTTCCTTTGTAATCCTCTTAGGTCCAAATATGAAACCATCTTACTGAGATTCCCTTCAATCCAAGATACTTACTCTGTCTCTTAATACAAATTACTTCCGGTCCATATCACTACAGTTTCTATTACTAAAGGAAGTCCAAACGTTCTCCAACACAATACCTCATACCCTTCCTTGGGTAAGTTACCAAATCCCAAATTCCAAATTGGCCTTTTACTGAAAACGGAAAACCTGAAGTATTATCCCGAACTTAATCTCCACGCATAACTGAAGATACACAACTCATGTCTCACTCTTCTTTCGGCTCACACTTATTTCACTTGAAGCATGTAAACACATCCTTGTGTTCTTTCACACACTTCTCTACTACTTTAAGTTCCCATAAAAGCCGAACGCCCTTAACTCTCAACTTTAACTAGTCGGAAGATATTGTTCCGAACACATTCCTTAAGGTACTCTCGTCCAATTAAGATGCCATAATAACCTGAGAAACTAAAGCACCAAAACTTATCTCACGTCCGGACCTTACGCCACGCGTTCCACAAAACCACTTTTCTTCTTCACGGAATAAGATTACTTGAAATCCTTATCCTTCAGACTCCATCAATTCCAAAGGATTGTTTAATAACACACCACTCTTTAATTCCATGTTACCCAAAGCACAACTTCTACTAAAACCTCAAATGAGCTGAACAAACTCCACACTACTAACTCTTGGCTTGAGTCTACCCTCACAGCACAAGTTCCGACAACACTACGGAGTCCTCGTGGTCACTCAACCATAATTCTACCTATCACATACATAGTATTAGGTTGATCAGGCCCAACACTAGATAGTATGATATTAAGTTTCATGCTGGCAAGACACACTTAAGAGGCAGGAATATATTTACTTATGATGTTTCAAGGCTAGGTCGAGGACACGACCTGCTCTGATACCAACTGTAACGCCCTGTATAATATTCATCTAGAATAATACCATACAAGTGTTTTATTTGGTACTGACACATCAAAAGTGCCTACTGACATAGTTCACATACTTGTCCATTTCTAAAACGTAAATACAACATATGGCACAGGGCATGGAAACTAGCCAAAAATAAAAATCTAAGAATAATATACAATATTCCTCATTGTACAAGAACAATACAATAATACACAGCGGAAATAAGCTTAACTAAGCTTCTCTTGAAACATCCAAGCATCGTTCCACTTGTAAACCAACCTGCAATCCGAACCTAAAATAAAGCAACTATAGTGGGGTGAGATACATCAAATCTCAGTAAGTTCCCTATCCTACAGATCCTCTCGGCTGTACAAGGTTCTATCAATCCTAACTCAAGTCAAGGGGAAGGGAAATGACTTTGAGTTCACAATCTCACACTATATGGAAACATGTCATAAGTTCATCAACTCAAAATATCACTAATCGATAACCATACCAAGGCACCTCCTGTTCCCGTCCGCTTCTACGTCTAGAAGGCGACACGAGTCATAGATCCTTGTAATCTACTTGACATACGAATGGATTCGGGTTCTACGGGCCTTTTACAGTTATGAACCGTCACTTCACACGGGCCTTTTACCGTCACAAGCATACGCTCCATGGGCGCCATTCGTACAGCACGGGGAATCAAACCTGCCAAGTAGTTGTGCATCCATTTCAGAGGAGTCCGAGACTCATGAAACTACACTCAAGATAAACCGGTTACGATTACGTGATCATACACAACAATACGATTGTATTCGACAATCACAAGGCTATAATGCCTTAAGGCCACAATCGCCTTTTCTCAAAGAACACAAAGGTTCACACACATGTTCCATACTAGTGTCTCACTCTCCTCTAGACCATTACTCGGCAAGGATGCACATCTACATCGAATGCACGAGCATCGCCATCTAAATTATTTATCAATCATAATCACAACCTAGAATCATATCATTAGGTTTGGGGTAAGGTTTCCTCACGCTTCCTAATTCATTTTAACATGCATATTCTCTCATTCACAATTCACAATTAGATAGACATGGCATAACACAAATATTACAAGTAAACGCATATAATCACACATCGCATAAAACTTCACTTTTCACATTGTAGTTCACACATATTAAGGCACACAATCCAATCCTATTCTCTACCAAGCATCCTTGGTTAAATCATGGTCTCTCATACCATTCACTACCTTATTGGATCATCTATCCAAAGGCTTTGCACTCGTATCAATCGGATTCCCGATCCTTGAGTTTTGGTGGAATCAAAATCACATACATTACATTTCTATATTTTCTTATTAATCCATAGCATATAACTATGTTTCTACCTCGCCATCACAAAGAGCATAAAATTAGTTTTCCAACGCTTCGAACGGGGACCAAAACAGACTTACGGTTCAAAAGTTATGAATTTTTGAAGTTTCGGGATTTTCATTTCGCCCAGACCTGCGCGCTGAGCGCGCTACCTGCTGCCACTCAGGCTTAAAAACACCATTTTTAGACTTCCGGACATCCGTTTTCGATTCCGTAAAAAGCTGCGATCTCAGAATTCGACGTACTACAATATTTTCATCATTACAAGGCCATCCGACACATTACAAAATTTATACCCAATTTTCTCAAATATGAAAAGTTAGGTTTTTCAACTAAACCCATTCAATTTAACTCAATCCAACATACCCAATCCATACTATATCAATCAAACATGTTCCAAACTTAACAATAAGTATTCTACGTAGTTTATATCGCATTTCATCTGTTAGATTTCATTGATTAACCGTTTAATCATTTTCTCACAATTTCTAACCTAAGTTCTAAACTTAGTTCTAGAACTTAAAGTGTCTAACTAGAACCCACCTGGTAATCGAAGAGGAGTTTGAAGAAGATGATGATGATCCATGGATTTCTCTCTTCTTCGTCTTTCCTCCATTTTCCTCTTTTCCTCTTCTTCTTCTCTTCCTTTCTCCTTTCCACATTTTTCTTCTTTTTCTCACCCACTTCACATTTCTCTTTCTTTACAAATATATATATAATACTATTATTATATAATATAATCCAATAGAGTAAAATATCTCCAATTGATATTTTATCGTCTCAACCCAATTGATCAATTATTAGAGTTACCAAAATTACTTTCTTGAATTAATAAATACCAATATGCCTTTCTAATAAATTAATTGATCTCTTCAGAGTTTACTAGTTGCTCTATTGATCCCACATGTAAATATTTAAAGTACTTAGAGGATTCCATTAATCCAATCTACCAATGATAGAGCACATAGATGCCCATCTGATCTCATCTGATATCCAATTGAGCACTTAAATAATATGGGGTATTACACTCTCCCCCCCTTAAATTGAAATTCGCCCCCGAATTTCCTTTATTCGACAATAACCGCAACTTGTATCATTGTCTTAGATCCATTCTTAACTTTACTTCCGTTACAATTTCTGACGTATCCATAATCCAACTTGATTTCGCAGACCAAAATCTATACCAAATTCTTAATTTCACAAATTATCAAACTTCACGTCCTTATTCATACTCTTATTCCAATATCGAGTTAATTTCTAACTTTGCGTTTCCTCAATTCATCTGTTATTCCATAAAAATACTTGGTCGCATCCTACCTCGGAAGGAGTGTACCATTCTACATTTCTCTACCGAGTCACCAACGAACCGTAACACCTTATCTTGGTTCAGAGTAACAACCACTCATCAAATCCTCATGAGGTAATTCGGTGATTCCTTAACTTCATATAATTACCAGCAATTATTCCTCCGTAAATCCTTCAACGTTCTAAATCACTCCACAATTAGTCAAACGTCTTCTTTACCAGTTCCCTCTAGTCCGATACTATACCCGGTACTTATTAAATCTGACATTTCCTTTCTTTCGTGTCACACCAAAAGGTAACACACTTAGAACAAGATCTCCTTACTTCCACACTTACAAGTAACAATCATTCTAATCCTTATTAGTCTGACTGAACTCTTCCTCTGTCACCTTCCACTGTGCAACTCAACTTCTAACAGTAGAACACTACAAATTCTCGAGCACTGCCAATTAGCTAACCGTCCATGGAGAAACACACTTATCCACTGGGATCCTTACTAACCAATGGTACAAGAAACTTACTGACGTCTTATAGTAGAACAATTCCCTCGCCAACACACAATATCCTAACATCGGTCCAATACTCTCCGGACGGTGAAGATACCAGAGTTACACTGTTACAACCACAACCTATACAACTCCGAAATTTACTCTAACTCGAATAATACATCCAAAATAGCTTAAAAGCTTTCGTTTCTAGTTACCACATTCCATATCAATTCTTCTTACGATTTATAATTCCCTCAATGTTTCTTGTTGATTCGTGATATCCATCACTAACAACGTAACACCAACATAGGACTATAATCATATGTGAGTTACCCCTTATCAAACTTAAACCATTCAAAGCGAAGTTGTGAGTTTCCATACTACTCACCAATCCACATACAACACTCCACACGCACACACACCCTCAAAGGACATGCCACGTTTCTCAACTGAATCCACTTTTCTCATTCGTTCCATTTCATAAGCGATTCCAAGTCACATACTTAACTTCGGAACGTCAAATTCTTACTCGTACTTAGAAAGATAACTTCCCCATTTCATTCTCTTGGTGAAACACAATGACACACAACTGGTACCACTCTCACGGTCTAAATCTGATACCATAAACTCACGAAAGGACACAATTACTAACTCGGACCAACCGCCCATATTTTAATAACACCAATTACACACCGAACTATTCCTTGTGAGGTCAACACCTCGTGAGTATTCTCTGACTTCGTCCTTAAAGTTCTCAACAGTAAGAATAACAATGCACCTAAGACTTTCTCACGCTGAACACAGTTCACAAGATTATTTTCCCAAAAGTCAAACTACCTTGTCGTCTAAACAAATGATCGAGCAAGTAACACCCTTCTTGAAGTTCCGGTTTCAAAATACCAATTCATCTTTCATTCACTTGCAATTCCATTCCACATTCAGATCATACTCTCCAATCGGAGCAACGTAAGTTAACAAAACACAGATGATGGTTCCTAAGGAATTTCACAATTTACACCCCCATTAATCGATTAACCATCCAAGCTAATTGGATTAACTTCTCAAAATTCCACGTAAGACACCTTTTATGCACTGGTTAATCGGTTAACACTGCTGCAGAAACAAAACCAGTTACTCATAATTCAAATCCATCCCTACTCAACCATCAATCCGTCTTGTTCTAACCCACAATCTCATTCTCAACTCATGGCTCTTTAACTTATATAACATTCACTATCCATGATCCACTCAGGTAAAAAAAACCGACAAGGTCAAAACATGCAGCCGACACACTCCAACCAAGTGACATGCAAAATTCCAAATTCTGAAGCGGTCACACTACAAAACTTCAGTGGGATAGTTCCTCTTTCTGCTCAAACAACTATACTGGCTGGAAGCCAATAATGACGACGTTCTAAAGTTTTTGCCACAACTCAACTTAATTCGTCCATAAGCAAAACCCAACACACTAGCATTATACGATACCACAAAAGCGATGGACATAACATGTCGAGCACACAACCTTATTCCCTCACTTGAATTTCTTGGTGAGAAATAAGACAACAACGTCCTTAGTCCAACAAAAGGTAGATTCCGAATAATCTAATCATTCACAAATATAGAAGTTTCTCTATACTTTGAAAATAGATCGGGGTAATGCATCCTCTTGAAGAACCTTTCTATCACTTCGCGCACACTAACCGGGATTTCTTACCTTTCACTACCCATTACACATCCCACTTACACTAATTTACTTAACGGAAGATTCGCAACCGACATTTCTCATCAACTAGTTACAAAACCCTTCCGGTATAAATCACTTCATGATTTACACTTAGTCCGTAATAAATCCTGATTTTGCTTCTCGTTGTTTTATCACAATCTTACTTCTAAGGATACCACATTCACTGCTCCACAAGGTACGTCCTTTCATACTTGCCTCAAGAATAAGAATCCATCGCGTACCTTGTGACTACGGTGCTACTACTACGCTTGTTCTAAGTACCAAGGTGTAACTTTCTCATTCCACGTCATACTAATAGGCTCCTCACAGGTGAACCATCAGTGATTACACTTCTTAATTATACTGTTGACACCGTTTTCTACCTCGCATTTACTTTGCTTTCCTTTGTAATCCTCTTAGGTTCAAATATGAAACCATCTTACTGAGATTCCCTTCAATCCAAGATACTTAATCTGTCTCTTAATACAAACTACTTCTGGTCCATATCACTACACTTTCTATTACTAAAGGAAGTCCAAACGTTCTCCAACACAATACCTCATACCCTTCCTTGGGTAAGTTACCAAATCCCAAATTCCAAATTGGCCTTTTACTGAAAATGGAAAACCTGAAGTATTATCCCGAACTTAATCTCCACGCATAACTGAAGATACACAACTCATGTCTCACTCTTCTTTCGGCTCACACTTATTTCACTTGAAGCATGTAAACACATCCTTGTGTTCCTTCACACACTTCTCTACTACTTTAAGTTCCCATAAAAGCCAAATGCCCTTAACTCTCAACTTTAACCAGTCGGAAGATATTGTTCCGAACATATTCCTTAAGGTACTCTCGTCCATTTAAGATGCCATAACAACCTTAGATACTAAAGCACCAAAACTTATCTCACTTCCGGACCTTACACCACGCGTTCCACAAAACCACTTTTCTTCTTCACGGAATGAGATTACTTGAAATCCTTATCCTTCAGACTCCATCAATTCCAAAGGATTGTTTAATAACACACCGCTCTTTAATTTCATGTTACCCAAAGCACAACTTCTACTAAAACCTCAAATGAGCTGAACAAACTCCACACTACTAACTCTTGGCTTGAGTCTACCCTCACAGCACAAGTTCCGACAACACTACGGAGTCCTCGTTGTCACTCAACCATAATTCTACCTATCACATACATAGTATTAGGTTGATCAGGCCCAACACTAGATAGTATGATATTAAGTTTCATGCTGGCAAGACACACTTAAGAGGCAGGAATAGATTTACTTATGATGTTTCAAGGCTAGGTCAAGGACACGGCCTGCTCTGATACCAACTGTAACGCCCTGTATAATATTCATCTAGAATAATACCATACAAGTGTTTTATTTGGTACTGACACATCAAAAGTGCCTACTGACATAGTTCACATACTTGTCCATTTCTAAAACGTAAATACAACATATGGCACAGGGCATGGAAACTAGCCAAAAATAAAAATCTAAGAATAATATACAATATTCCTCATTGTACAAGAACAATACAATAATACACAGCGGAAATAAGCTTAACTAAGCTTCTCTTGAAACATCCAAGCATCGTTCCACTTGTAAACCAACGTGCAATCCGAACCTGAAATAAAGCAACTATAGTGGGGTGAGATACATCAAATCTCAGTGAGTTCCCTATCCTACAGATCCTCTCGGTTGTACAAGGTTCTATCAATCCTAACTCAAGTCAAGGGGAAGGGAAATAACTTTGAGTTCACAATCTCACACTATATGGAAACATGTCATGAGTTCATCAACTCAAAATATCACTAATCGATAACCATACCAAGGCACCTCCTGTTCCCGTCCGCTTCTACGTCCAGAAGGCGACACGAGTCATAGATCCTTGTAATCTACTTGACATACGAATGGATTCGGGTTCTACGGGCCTTTTACCGTTATGAACCGTCACTTCACACGGGCCTTTTACCGTCACAAGCATATGCTCCATGGGCGCCATTAGTACAACACGGGGAATCAAACCTGCCAAGTAGTTGTGCATCCATTTCAGAGGAGTCCGAGACTCATGAAACTACACTCAAGATAAACCGGTTACGATTACGTGATCATACACAACAATACGATTGTATTCGACAATCACAAGGCTATAATGCCTTAAGGCCACAATCGCCTTTTCTCAAAGAACACAAAGGTTCACACACATGTTCCATACTAGTGTCTCACTCTCCTCTAGACCATTACTCGGCAAGGATGCACATCTACATCGAATGCACGAGCATCGCCATCTAGATTATTTATCAATCATAATCACAACCTAGAATCATATCATTAGGTTTGGGGTAAGGTTTCCTTACGCTTCCTAATTCATTTTAACATGCATATTCTCTCGTTCACAATTCACAATTAGATAGACATGGCATAACACAAATATTACAAGTAAATGCATATAATCACACATCGCATAAAACTTCACTTTTCACATTGTAGTTCACACATATTAAGGCACACAATCCAATCCTATTCTCTACCAAGCATCCTTGGTTAAATCATGGTCTCTCATACCATTCACTACCTTATTGGATCATCTATCCAAAGGCTTTGGACTCGTATCAATCGGATTCCCGATCCTTGAGTTTTGGTGGAATCAAAATCACATACATTACATTTCTATATTTTCTTATTAATCCATAGCATATAACTATGTTTCTACTTCACCATCACAAAGAGCATAAAATTAGCTTTCCAACGCTTCGAACGGGGACCAAAACGGACTTACGGTTCAAAAGTTATGAATTTTTGAAGTTTCGTGATTTTCATTTCGCCCAGACCTGCGCGCTGAGCGCGCAGACTGCTGCCACTCAGTCTTAAAAACACCATTTTTAGACTTCCGGACATCCGTTTTCGATTCCGTAAAAAGCTGCGATCTCAGAATTCGACGTACTACAATATTTTCATCATTACAAGGCCATCCGACACATTACAAAATTTATACCCAATTTTCTCAAATATGAAAAGTTAGGTTTTTCAACTAAACTCATTCAATTCAACTCAATCCAACATACCCAATCCATACTATATCAATCAAACATGTTCCAAACTTAACAACAAGTATTCTACGAAGTTTATATCGCATTTCATCCGTTAGATTTCATTGATTAACCGTTTAATCATTTTTTCACAATTTCTAACCTAAGTTCTAAACTTAGTTCTAGAACTTAAAGTGTCTAACTAAAACCCACCTGGTAATCGAAGAGGAGTTTGAAGAAGATGATGATGATCCATGGGTTTCTCTCTTCTTCCTCTTTCCTCCATTTTCCTCTTTTCCTCTTCTTCTTCTCTTCCTTTCTCCTTTCCACGTTTTTCTTCTTTTTCTCACCCACTTCACATTTCTCTTTCTTTACAAATATATATATAATACTATTATTATATAATATAATCCAATAGAGTAAAATATCTTCAATTGATATTTTATCGTCTCAACCCAATTGATCAATTATTAGAGTTACCAAAATTACTTTCTTGCATTAATAAATACCAATATGTCTTTCTAATAAAATAATTGATCTCTTCAGAGTTCACTAGTTGCTCTATTGATCCTAAATGTCAATACTTAAAATACTTAGAGGATTCCATTAATCCAATTTACCAATGACAGAGCACATAGATGCCCATCTGATCTCATCTGATATCCAATTGAGCACTTAAATAATATGGGGTATTACACGGGCGAACACACGGGTTCTGATATGAGTATCCCACAAAATAGATATTTGTAATAATACTTACATAAAATCTATTTATTTATGTTGATGATATTTATTTATTAAATTAAAAAAATATTTAAAAATACTATGATATTATTTGATATTTATAAAACTAAATTATTGCATAAATATTTTTATAAAAAATATCAAATGATACCCGCGAGTATTGATTTTTTATAAAACATAAATTATATTTTTTGTATTTATTAATTTTTATTAATTCAAATTTAAAAAAATAAAAACAAATGTGCATATCACACCGATACTCAGGCGATCACACGGGTACTAATATGGGTATCGCACGAAATTAATATTTGTAATAATACTTACATAAAATATATTTATTTATGTTAATAATATTTATTTATAAAATTAAAATAATATTTACAAATACTATGATATTATTTGATATTTATAAAACTAAATTATTACGTAAATATTTTTATAAAATATACCAACCAATTTCTGCGAGTATTGATTTTATTTATTTTTTTAAAATATAAATTATATTTTTTTTATATTTACTGATTTTTATTAATTATATTTTTTTTCAAAATTTTAAATGAAAACAAATGCGGGTCACCGACGGGTACCCGTGTGAACGCACGAGTATCATATTAATTTTTAGTAAATAAGAAATTTATTAATTTTTATTATATTTTATTTTTTATTTCAAATTTTAAAAATAAATAAATATATTCTAAGAACAAATAGATTCTGAAAAAAATACATTATAAAAACAAATATATTTTGAGAACAAATACGCGTCACCGACATGCACCCGTGCGAACGGACGGATATCATACTAGTTAAGACACGAAATAAAACCCTTTTAAAATTTGAAAATATATTTGAAGTCCTTATGGTTTGAAATAGTTTATGATTTCTCAATTGATTTCTTCCGGGCAACTATTTTTGAAATTTGTGATTATTGTTCTAAGAATTATAATTATATTAATTGATGTAAAAAACTATATAACATATTATTTTTTTCCTTGTAGTAATTAATTAAGAATTGAAATGACATAAGATATATAATCTAATTTAAATGTGAAATTTTCAATTAATATTTCCATTTTTATAAATAAAAAGTTAAATTAAAATATATGCCCAAAGTAGAATTAATAATATGTGTATTTAATTAAAATAATTCTATTAACTTAAAATGGAAAAAATGCTTTATAAACTCTTTCGTTTTACTAAAAATGAGAGGGGTCTTTCTTTAGACCAATTTTTAGAGATTTATATTAGGTAAAATCTTATTATGGGTCAATATATTATAAATTTACTTAAATTTGGTCAATAAATCATAAACCATTAAAAATATTCGAAACGTAATCGATTTTACCTATTTTAGTAAAATAATAATTAATAATAGAGATAGTATATAGTAGTTCATTTTAAAATATTAAAAACATAATAGTATTTTATGTATCGACTCCATATTAGAAGCACTCTTAAAAATTTGTCTAAAAGAGTCTTTTACTATTTATAATAAATAATAACATTTATAATAAATGAAAACGGAAAACAAATATCATTTTAATCAATGTCTCTGTAGTTTTTAATTGTTTATTATATTTATAATATATTAATGAATTCATTTTAATCAATATTTTTTTTTAATAAAATCAACAAGGAGAATTATTCTCATGTTCTATTGTATATTTTTCACTTAATACTCTTAAAAAAAAGAGGCTCATCGTCTCTATTTTATTTACATCACAGTCAATCTTCTTTTTATTTGAATATTTTATATTTAGATATTTATTCGTAAAATAAGAATATTTAATTATAGGATATAGTAATATTAGGTGAAATGTGATTGGTAATAACATTTTAAACAGAACCTCCTAAATCGTGAAAACACATTGAAAAAAATTATTATTAAAAAAAATCAAATGAGTAGTAATAGTTTTGGTTCACTAAACGATGTCTAATTATATAATGTTTTTAATTAGATATTAAATTATGAAGAAAAAAACAATAACTATTGAGTTTAATTTATATTACAATAGAATATAAATATTGATTTGGTCATTGAATCCCTTATTTGATAGATGGAATGAATTAAGGATATCATGCAAAAAAGAATAATTAATAATAAAATTAAAAACAAATTTAAGATCAAAATTTAAAAAGGCATAAATATTAAAAACATAAAATCAAAACAAATATCGAGTAAATTTAGATTATTACAAAAGAAGTAAATATTGCAAAGTAAACATGAAAATTAGTCATTAAATTTTTTTGCCTCCAATTTTACTTTTACTTCACTTAAAGGAGAAAATGGAGAAACCAAAAACTCTTATCATCATCATTTAAAGAAGAAACACGTGTCTGCTTCCCATATGCAGATACATGAACAAAAGTCTTTATTCCATCGTTGACCTTTTGAATGCATATATCTTATCTCTTTCGGATCTTGGCCATGCTTCTCTTCTTTCGTTCTTCCACACTTTCGAATTTATAGTGAATTGACGCTACATGATTTGCAAATTTTTGCGATGTATTAAAAACATTGTAGCACTTTGGACATGTGTATGGTCCATATTTTTTGAATGGTAGACTGTGGATTCTTCCATCATTCATGTGTTCATCGTTCTTCTTCCTTTTACTATTGTTCTTGTTATCAACCCTATCATTGTCTCCATTATCAACATCAAAGTTAAGTGTTTGAGATAACCACCTGCGTGGTTGTGATGATGAATCTCCACGAACACCAGGATGATAAGAAACAAAGAAAGCGTTGGTCATCATATTGTTGGCGTTGGTGGCATCATTAATATTATTATAAATCGATATTGTATTGGAACTTCCAAATTGTACTTCAAGCATCCGCATCGCTTTCCTAATTTCTGGAGCATGACTAGTGACCTTTGGAGAAGTACATGAAGATGAAGAATTGTAATCGAATAAAGAATTTGTGTTATTACCGGTGAGTTTGTTGTTGACATACAACGATCTCATCATCTTATCAGTTGTAAGGTCCACATATACATACATACATCAGGGCATATATCATACATGAATAATACGTTTGGTAATGAAATATATATGTACAAGTTCCTAGTTAACACATTGTATACATTAAGTGCCCTAAATACAAAGTTCTAAAGCCTACGGTATAACGTATACAAGATGTCCCAAAAAGCACTAAGAACTAGATCAATACAATGATCTCAAAATAAAACGCCATAGCGGAAGCCATGCCATCTCAAAAGCTACGATCCGTAAGGAAAAGTCAAACCACCTTATCCTTACCCTTCGCCGAACCTGCAGCACCTGTGATGTAAACAACAACAGTGGGGTGAGATACATCAAATCTCAGTGAGTTCGCTATCTTATAATCCTCTCGGCTTTACAAGGTTCTAATAAGCCTAACTCAAGTCAAAGGGAAGGGAAGTGACTTTGAGTACACACACGATCTGAATACATTCACACTCGTGAGCCTATTAACTCACAAAGGTACCAAAGTAAGTTCTAAGCATGTTACTCCAGAATCTCACAAAAATCAATAACCGTACCAAGGTATTCCCTATTCCCGTCCGCTTCTACGTCTAGAAGACGATTCGAGTCATGGATCCTTGTATCTACTTGGCATACGAATTGGATTCGGGATCATCGGCCCGTACACCGTGATCCGTCACTTCTCACGGCCCGTACACCGTCACAAGTCTCTTTACCCGTAGGCTCCAATCGTACTATACGCGGGAATCAAACCTGCCAAGTAGTTGTGCATACGTTTTAGAGGAGGTGCTCGAGTCTCACGAAACTACACCGCAAGGTAAACTGGTTATTATTACTAGACACACGCCTCAGTCTCTTTGCACGAGCGTTGTCACCGTGTTATTTACACACTTCCGATATCATTTCCGGTAATGTTCCTCACTCTACCTATTCATATTTTAACATGCATACATATTTCAACCTGTTTCACAACAATAACATAGGCATGTAATCATCAATCACATAATGGAACACCAACATTCAACATACCACAATTCATACCAATTTACGGTTCCCTCCGATTCATTTAATCGGGCAATAACCAGGTATTTCTCACTACCATCAGCTAGAATATGTTCCTAGCTTCACAACGATATCAAGAATACACAAAACGGATAACCGAGTCAAAAGTTATGCAAGAAACCAAATGGATGTTCTGCTATGTTCGTATTGCGAAGAAGCCAGCGAACGCTCGCTACTTCATTCGCAGTGCGAAGCGTCCAGCGAACGCCTAGCCAACACTTGTTCGCTACACCATTCGCAGTGTGAACGCTAGCGAACCAAGGCAGTGGCAAAAACAACATAAGGTTCGCAGTGCGAACCACTGGCGAACGCTCGCCTTCGCCAGCGAGCCCACGATTTCCCCTTCCCTGGGGGATTCACAGTGCGAATCTGGGAATTTCAGAAACTACATCAGCGTAACAGCTGATCTCCCATGATCCCAAAACCCCACCAAAACATATCCAAACATCATGCAATCAACCATAAATGATTCGACACTCATATGACTCATACTACTCCGTTTAGAACACATTTTAACCGTTAATTTCCAAGATTTTGCACTTAATCCAATTCTCTTACAACTCTAACCTAGGTCTTAGAATCCAAGAAAATCTAAAACAAAAGCATCTATCTAGAACCCACCTTGAATAGATGAAGATGGTGAAGATTTGAAAATGATTGGATGAAGATTTGATGAAGAGATGATGATGTTCTTGCTCTTGAGCTTTTTTCTCCTTTTCTCTCCCTTTTCCTTCCTTTCCTTTTCTTCTCCAAGTTAACTATGTTTGGAAATGAGAGAAAAGAAATGATATAGAAAATATCATCAATTAGCAACACTACTAATTGTCCAAAAAGTCTTTAAAATCCAAATATTGAAATATCTCAGAGTCAGATAATATTAATTAGATTTACTCTAAGTTCAACCGTTACTCTAATTATCTCTGCAGATAATTTCTCAAAGCACACTGGGCCTCAGTTGATCACAACTAATATTATCCAGAGTAAAAGAATTTACGGGGTATTACATCAGTTTCCGTGTTGGGCGATTCAGTAGGCAGAGGAAGGGGAGGAAGAAGAGGAGAACATAATATATTTTTGAAATTCATCGATGAAATGGAAGTAAAATTAATTGAGATGAGAGAGTATTGAATGAGGAGATGGTGACTTATATATTGAAGTCTCTGTGTGTTTGTGTGTCACCCCTCTCACAATGTTTAAAGCTTAACAATTTGGTTTTCATTGGTAAATATGGACAACATTTATTATTCTTTGACCATTCATTGTTGTATTTTGAATTTAATTACGTCAATTGAAATTTAAAATTAAAAAATTGTTTTATTTTTTCTTTTCATATTCACTAAGTAAGAAAGTTGACTCGTTAAAAAGGAAACATGTAATATTGGTTTGTGATTGTGCATGCATGTTTATATATTGTTAAATTATACAAAAAACCAACAAAAAAGATAAAAATAAAGACAAGGTACTTTAAATTTTGTAAAAGTTTACTTCTAAAATTTATCGATGAAATGGTAGATAAATTTATTGATAAGAGAATGTATTGACAATGGAGAGTGTTGGCTAATATATTGATATTAGCGTGTGTGTCACCCCTTTCTCAATTTATGGAGCTCGATTAATTTCTTTTTACAATTTTTTTCCAACTTCAACCCCATTAATTTGTTGTTAAACTACAAAATATATTTACTAAATTATGTAATATATCTTTTTTTAAAGTTTACTTTTGTAATTTAATTTAATATTTTAATGATGTATTATATCATTCTCTCAGAAGTAATCAAATACTTGTATTCTTGTATTTGAGATGTAATAACAATATACTAGATGTTTTATTATATATAGCTTAAAATTGCATATGCTTTAATAAATAGTGTATATTTTATTTGATAAATATTTTCATTGGTAAATATTGTCAACAATTATTATTCTTTGACCAACCATGGGGAAACTTATAAATCAATAACTTCAATTAAAAATTTAATTAAAAAATGATTTTCTTTTTTCTTTTTTTATTCACTGAATAAGAAAGTTAATACATTAAAAAGGAAACACGTACATTTTGTTTGTGATTGTGTGTAATACCCCGTATTATCTAAATGCTCAATTAGATATCAGATGAGATCATATGAGTATCTATGTGCTCTATCTTTAATTAATTGGATTTATGGAAACCTATAAGTACTTTAAGTGTTGACATTTGGGATCAATAGAGCAACTAGAGAACTCTAAAGAGATCAATTATTTTAGTCCAAGAGAGGAGTATTAAGGTAACTCTGATAATTGATCAATTGGGTTGAGACGATAAAATATCAATTGGAGATATTTTACTCTATTGGATTATATTATATAATATTGGTATTATATATATATATATATATATATATATATATATATATATATATATATATATATATATATATATATATATTTGTTAGAAAAGAAAAAAAAAAGATAGTAAGAAGAAGAAGAAAAAAAGGAAAAGAGAAAGGAGAAGAGAAAAAGCTTGGAAGAAGAAGGAGAAGCTTGGATTCATCATCTCATCTTCTTCAACCTCCTCTTCGATTATCAGGTGGGTTCTAGATAGAAACTTAAGTTCTAGAGTTAGAGATGATTTTAACTTAAGTTAGAGTTTATGAGAAATTGCTTAAATCGATAATTGATGAAATTTAACGGTTGAAATGTATTATAAACTGAGTCGTATAAGCTATATGAGTATAGAATCATTTGAATTTGATTGTTGGATGTTTGGGTATGTTTTGGGTTGGTTTTGAACCCAAGGGAACTCAGCTGTACGCTGCAGAATTTCTGCATTTCCGCAGGTTCGCACTGCGAATCCCCTAGCGAAGGGGAAATCGAGCATTCGCTGGCTATTCGCACGGCGAGGGTGAGGGCGAACGTTCGCCAGAGGTTTGCAATGTGAACTTTACCTCGTTTTAGTTCTGCCTCGCAAAGCGAACATGACAGCTTTTCCGTTTTCTTTCCTTCATAACTTTTGATCCGTAACTCAGATCGGGACGTTCTTGGTGTCATTAGAAAGCTATGATGTGGGATACATTATTTATTGGAAAATGAAGGAAAGTAATGTTTTGTGGAATGTTGGAATTGACATCTTTTGGATCCTCAGTCCGATTGCGGCGTAATTATAGCCGATGTAGAGCTGTGAAAATATCCTACGGGATAAGAGTGAGAAATATTAATTGGTACCCGATTAAATGAATCGGAGGGAACCCGAAAGTGATGTTTTATGTGATGAATCATTATATGTGATTCTATTATACAATTGTAATATGCTTTGTATAACTTTGATTGAATTATTATATGTAATTCTAAAATGTGCAATTGTAATATGCTTTGCCTAAAATTGTTGTTAAACATGATTGAGAGAATATGCGTGCTTAAAATGAATTAGGTAGAGTGAGGAAACTTTACCCCATAACAACTTGATAGTGCAACCTAGTAATGGCTAGGAATCGATAGAAACTCTGTATGGCGACGCTCGTGCATTCGATGTAGAAAGGTGCATCTTTGACGAGTTCTGGCCTAAAGTAGATAACCTAAATGGCGATGCTCGAGCACTTGATGTATAACGGTGCATCCGTGACGAGTATTGGTCTAGGAGAGAGTGAACACTAGTATGGAACACGTGTACTTATTATGTTTAATTGATAAAGGCTAATGTGGCCTAGAAATGTTGAATACAATTATGGTTGTATGTGAAATCACAAAATCGTAACCATTATTCTAATATCTGTCGTCTATTGAGTAACAAGCTCCTCTGGAATGATGCACGATTTCTTGATAGGTTTGATTCCCAATGTTATAGTACGAATGGAGCCTACGGGTAAAGAGACTTGTGATGGTGTATGGGCCGTGTGAAGTGACGGATCACGGTGTACGGGCCGATGATCCCGAATCCATTTCATATGCCAAAAAATCTACGAGGGTCCATGACTAGTTCCTACTTCTAGACGTAGAAGAGTTCGGGAGAAAGGGGATGCCTTGACAAGGTTATCGATAAGTGAATAAACTTTTGAGTAACGGACTCAACAACGTGTTTCCATATAGTGTGAGATTGTGAGATTGTGAACCCAAGTCATTTCCCTTCCCCTTGACTTGAGTTAGGATTGATAGAACCTTGTAAAGCCGAGAGGACCTATAAGATAGAGAACTCACTAAGATTTGATGTATCTCACCCCACTATAGTTGCTTTATTTCAGGTGCAGGTTTGGTTACAGGTGGAGCGATGCTTGAATGTTTCATGAGAAGCTTAGTTAAGCTTATTCCGCTGTGTATTCTTTTGTTGTATACAATTGAGGATATTGTATATCATTCTTAGTTTTATTATTTTTTGGATAGTTTCCATGACTTGTGCCATATGTTGTATTTATGTTTTAGAAATGGACAAGTATGTGAACTATGTCATTAGGCACTTTTGATGTGTCAGTACCAAATAAAATGCTTGTATTGTATTATTCTAGGTATATATTATACAGGGCATTATAGTTGGTATCAGAGCAGGTCGTGTCCTCGACCTAGCCTTGAAACATCATAAGTAAATCTATTCCTGCCTCTTAAGTATGTCTTGCCATCATGAAACTTAATATCATACTATGTAGCATTGGGTTTGATCAACCTAATACTATGTGTGTGATAGGTAGAATCATGGTTGAGCGACCACGAGGACTCCGAAGTGTTGTCGTAACTTGTGCTGTGAGGGAAGGCTCAAGCCAAGAGTTAGTAGTGAGGAGTTTTGGTCAGCTCAGTAGAGGTCTTAGTAAAGGTTACGCTGTGAGTAGCATGCAATTAAAGAGCGATGTGTGGTTAAGCAATCCTTTGGAATTGATGGAGTCCAAAAGTTAAGGATCTCTATTGGACGATTGGATAAGGTATCAAGGAATATTTAAAGTCGCTAGTGGAGCTGGATTAACCACTAGTGTGGATAAGGATTTCAAGTAATCTCGTTCCATGAAAAAGAAGTTGTGTTGTGGAACGCGTGGCGTAAGGTCCGGAAGTGAGATAGTATTGGTGCCTCAGCTTCTAAGGTCGTTATAATATCTTGAATAGACGAGAATACCTTAAGGAATGTGTTCGGAACTGTAGTACCCCAAATTTTCACCTGTATTTTTTTCATCTTGTTAGAGTTTTGGTGCTACTAGGGGGTGCCATTTGGGCTTTGGGGGTGTACCATTGTTTTTGGGCCCATTTTTGGGTTTTGGGTTTATATGAAGTTTTTACATTCATTTAGGATTTAGACTGGATTTCTATTTCATTTTTGCTCATTTATTTTAAAATAAAGTTCTCTTTTTAAGATAAATTGTAAAGGATGGTATTAGGGGAGGTTTCACCTTAGAATTTTTTTAGATTATTGTAAGATTAATTAGGTAGAATTTATTCTTATACAAAATTAATTAAATAATAGGTATTATTTTTTGGATCATTTTAATATTTGCTTTAAGGGCCATTAGGATTAATTGTGTTTAGAAGCTGATGTTTTTATTTTATTTTTATTTTTATTTTTAGTAATTAGGATATCTAGTGATCTAGTGATTAAGGGTTTTAAGACTATTATTAATTAGGTTGTTATTTTGTTTTTTATCCTCGTTGTTCTTTTTTTGGTTTTTAGTTAGGAAGCTATGTAGTATATTATTAAGATTATTATTTATTTTTGTTTTAATTTATTTTTGGGTCAAAAGGGTTGACCCGCGACCATCTTCCTCTAACCCAAATCATGCGCAAAATCTGGGGAAAACAAAATCAAAAAGACAAATTTTACAGAATCATCAAATCAAATCCGTATCTTTTTGATTGATTTTTGGAATCAAATTACAACATATTACAAATTCAAATCACAGATTTACAAATCAAATCAAATTACATAAAAAATTTCCTAACTAAACCTAAATCTAATGGAATGTCGAAACCTAATTTTTACATATAAAACTAAAACAGAAATTCAGATGGGGGAGAAAGAAAACCCTAAGCAAAAAATCCTTGCAGTTGCGCGCTTCCACACCCATCACTCAAAGCTCAATAACATAGAGACTTAAGGTTCATCATTAGAACCCTAAGTCCTCTGAGCTCGAACCCACCTGCGAACAAAGAAAAGGGAGAGGGATTAGAAGAGGAAAAACAACCAAAATATACGACCAGTGTCACTGCGGGAGAGGTAGGCATACGTAACTTTTATTTGTTGCTTTTGATTGTTGTAAATCCGCCTCTGGGTGGTGTTAATCGTTGGGTTTGCGTGTGTTTGGGGGGGTTTCTGGGAATTTTTAGTGTTTAGGGTTCGTGTTTAGGGTTAGGGTTCTATAGGGTAGGGTTAGGGTTCATCCCAGAACCCTTAGGGTTCTTGGGGTTCTTGGATTTTTCTGGGTTTAGATGAAGAGAAGGGTTAGGGTTCATGGGTTTCTGGGCTGGGGAGATTAGGGTTCATGAGGTATGAAGGTTCCGGTTGAAGTTCAACCGGGAACCTGGGTTTGGACGGTGGCCGGAGGGTTTTTGGACGGTGGTCGGAGAAGGAAGTTAGAGAGAGGCGAGAGAATTAGGATAGAGAGAGAGGGAGAGGAGTAGAGAGAGGAAAAGAAATGAAAATGAGAGAGGTCTGAGGGAAAGGGGGCCATTTATACTTCCGTGGTATGGTCGTTGATGCGCGCCAAGTGGCAGCCTCGGATCCCTCCAGATCGGTTGACTATCCAGTCAACCAGAGGATCTGGTGCGCGCGTTCCCATCTAGAGTCCGCGTTGACTCATGATCTGGACCGTGCATTCATCTTACTTTTAAATCAGTGGATGGTATCAGCCTTAGTAAAAGCCGTTAGATCTTCATCCAACGTCCAGGAGAGAGTCAACAGTCAGACTCTCTCCACATGGACTTCCCTGACCAATCTGGGTTTTGGGGTTGATGGGCCTTGCGCCCGGACTGCTAATGGCACCCCCAGAATAAGCCCATTTGCCTTTGCCTCAATAGAAACTACACCCCCCTGTTGTTTTTTTAATTAAATAAATTAATGACTCAGTTTATTTATTTAATTAGGATTTAAGTCTTAAGTTAGTTCTCTAATAATTAATTTAATTACTTAAATTAATTAATAAGGTAGGTTTTAGACTTTAGGTTTTAAATAATTAAATTAATTCCTTGATTTAATTAATTGATTAGGTTTTGTTGCACCCCAAATTTTACCCTTAGATACTTTGGTTTTCTGCACGTCATTTTTTTTGCCGGCCATTTTTGCATTTTCTTAGTTAAATATCTCATTAATCATTAATCACGTATTTTAGTCATTTTATTGTTTTTTTTTGCAATTTGTTTTATTTTAAAATTATTTAGAATTAATTGAGTTTAATTTTTCAAATTAGTTCAATTTTAATTCTAATATAATTTTTAATATAGTTTATATTTTAGTTAAAATTATATATTTTTTAATTCAGTTTTAATTTTTAATTTAGTTTTTAGTAATTCAATTTATTTCCAACTTTAATTCAAATAGATTAATTTCCATTTTAGTTTACTTTAATTTTAATTTAGTTTAAGTGTAGTAAGTTAATCTAATTATAGTTTGATCTCAATTTTAATCATAATTATGATTTTTCATTTAGTTTATGTTTTGTTTTTTTGTACAATTTTATTTTACCAAAATGCATGTTGTAAAAGGTCTCTTGGTCAAAACACCAACCGTACGATCTGCAACGTCCCACAAGCCTGCTACAACACTGCAGGACCAAGACACAGCATCAAGACCTCACTGTCACTTATACCAAAATACTCCACCCCAACATCTCCCGCCACTGCTTCACACTGCTGCTATATCACAAACTTGGAAAACCTGCACCATATTGTATGCCACCAGCCTGTCAATAGAGCTCCAGGACTCATGCGCATAAACCAGCGAACCTGCATATTGAGAAAGACAATTCAACAACAGCACAGCTTGCGAGACAGAAGGTAACACAACAAGGTTGTCCTACAAGATGAACCAAAGACGTGAATTTTGTTTTAAAAAGAGGGAAGAATATTGCAAAGAAAAGAAAACAAAAGAAGGGAGAACATAGGACCTGATAGTGAGAACACAAACCTGTAAAGGGTCTTTCCATCAACCTTTGATCATTCACAAAAACCAGAACCACAACCTTTTAATTACCTTCAATCGTATGACCCTTCACACCACTCTTCTCAAAAACCTCGACCCGTCTCAAACCATTTTCGCTCCCTTTCCGAAAAATTATCAAACCGACAACTATCGCAACAACAACCACCTCCTTCAAACTCAGACCAACGCCACATCAAATCTGCAATTTCTCAACTCAGAAACAAGCAGCCTAGTGTCGTTTCCCAAAACAACAACCTAAACCGTCTTCCTTCCATGAACAACTAAATACCATCTCTGATCTCTGTGAAACCCCATAACCGTTACAATAACCTTTAACTTCATCTGTTAACAACACCGCCATCTGAAATCCTAAATCATTCACCTCAAATCAACTTTCTTTCAACCTAAACCAACAATAACCAAATCAATCATCAAAACCGTCCGTTTTCTCTAAAACCATAAACACCAAAACCACCAAATCAACATCCCCAAATCAACAAATCACCCTTCTTCTTCAGTCTAAACTCTCTAATCTCCTCTTTCATCAACAACTTCAATCCAATCACAAACCAGAAGGGTAAGGGAGAGGAAGAGAAATTGAGTGTCAAAAATCAAATCGCAAACCTGAGCATCTGAATCCGAGTGGGTGAGTGAAGCCGACAAAAGAGAGACGAAGTGAGATCTTTGCGCACAAGGTTGAGCTCAATGGCGTTGTCTTCATTGTGATTGTTTTCTTGACGTCTCGGGTGGATATTTTAGACCGTGTTCTTGAAGTAATAATATTGATGAGGCCATTCGTTCCAATTTTCCATTAAAGACGACTGAAGTTTTATTTGGTTTATTTCTGAAAGTTGCATCGTGTTTTAACCTAGAGTCTTTCTTGTTTGACTAAGCCGTGTGGTCATCTTTGACTATAGGCCTGTGACCTTTTTTTCAATCCACCACCTTTCCTTTGACCTGCGTTTTTTGAAAAGAAAACACCTTTCTTTCACCGTTTTTGAGTAATGGGTGATGGGCTCATAAAGCCCAAAGGATCCTATATTCTCACCTTCTTTTTACGCCACCATGATTTGTCTTTTTTAGTTTTGATTTCATTTCTAAACTGATTTTTTTATTATTTTTTATTTTTATTTTCAATTTAATTTTCATTTCGGTTCTATTTATTTTTGGGTCGATGATATTGCAAAATCACGACTTTTTATCGATTTATTTCAAATCACTAAGTCATGATATATATGAGGCAACTTCTTTTATTTTATCGGTCGATGAAAGTTGAATATCATAGATTATCGTTTTCACGTTTAAATCATGATTAAGACGAGACCGACTTTATTTCTACTTCATTCCGTATTTTTCTTATTTCATTTTCATTTTGACCGATGAAGTCTTTCTATTCACGAACGTTGTTAGCGAAGCGACGAACCTTCATTATTTTAAATCTGTAGTGATTGATCATCGAGATCTCTTTCTATACTTTGAGATCGTGATAGGTTACCTTCAACTAATCAACGAGAGTTTGTGATTAAGACGAGGTCTTTACCATTTCTTTTCGTGTGGCACGATTTAATTGGAGAATGATCTTCTATATCATTTCTCTATCGTGTCTTAACACAAAGATCAAATTGTGTATCCTCCTATAGTATGGTCTTCCTCATAGACCGTACTACGACGGATCAGCACTACATTGGACCCGATTCATCGATCCCATAAATTAATCAACAATCACCAAATTTACTTTCAATCAATATGTATATATCTTGATTTATTCTTTATGTCGATTATCATCCTTGTTAATATTATATCTTGTGTATATTGTTCATTTAAAATACACTAATAAATATCGAAACCCTAAAAAACTCAATTGACCGGACTGTGGTTACTATTGTATTTTGGACTGAGGACTTAGATTTAGGACCCTTTAACCTATGCTCTTGGAGTGGAGGTTTTGATCTTGTTTTGTCAGTGGCTCATCAGCATGCACTCTATTTTGGGTTAGATCTTTCTATATCTTGCTCATTTACATTGATGCATTTTCTTTATGTCTGCATGTATATATGTTTGCTTGACTTTGTTGCTTAGCACGTTAGCATGATAAACATGATACTATGTGGTTACCATCATTCTTTGATTTATCATCATTTGATTTTGATGTTTTGATTATTACCATGTTCATATCTGGTTCATTCTATCTTGATTATATTCATGTTCATATCCTGTTCATTTTATCTTGATTATTATACTTGTTCATATTCATGTTGTTTACTGTATATATCGTATTCTTGCTTGATTCTTGACCCTCCTTCCAAAGGAAAGTTCCTACCTTGACTCCTAAGTCCATAATCCACTTCCGTTTCATCCTTGGCCTCATAAGAGCTGTTTCCCTCATAGTTTAGTAATAGGATGGAGTTATCGTGAACTCCATGTGATTCTCACTATCATGAGAACTCGCTTTACCTTTTACTCAGACTTACAGAGTTATCATGAACTCTGTGTGGTTCTCACTATCATGAGAATTCACTTCCTCCCTTTGTAACGTAGACTTAGAGAGTTATCGTGGACTCTACGTGAGCTTATGCTCATTCCCTTTGGAACGTTGGCCATAGTCAATGTTTCCTTTTCTTTCGCCCTTAGTTAGTTTAGGTGAACTACGGTTGCTCTGATTCTTTAGTCAGATACGTTGGCACAAGATGCGACGTCTTGGCGAGCAAACTTAGCGTTCATATCTTTAGGTCTTTACCTTAGCATAGATATCTTAGCAAGCAAACATAACATAACACAAACTAAAACAAGAGGTTCATGTAGAGTACTACAGATACATAGGGTGCTAATACCTTCCCTTAGTATAACCAACCCCCGAACCTTAGATCTTCCCCCCTTTAGGTTTTTTTAACGATCTTGAACCTTTCCTTTGGATAAATTAAAGTCGGTTGTAAAAGAAATATGATGCAAGTTAATTAATAGCTTGTTATCCGATTTTCACCGCAACAAAAATGGTGACTTCACTGGGGAAATTCCCCTAAGAGGGTTAAGCCTATCTTGTTTGTATTTGTGTTATTTATATGTTTGCTTGCTTGTACATATCTGTATATATATCTGCTTGTGCTTGGGTTTTTTTGTGTGCAGGGTTGCTACCTTGAGTGGTGAGGATAAGTTCTAACCCAGACTTGAGTGTACACATATGATAGGATCGATGGTATATTCAAGAAGGCTTTGAGGGAGTCGATTCCTGAAAAAGTTAACTTGAGACACCATCACTCAGTTGAGGCCCTCTTGAGAGTTTAGTCATGTTGAACGATTATATTCGTGAAAACGTTACTACTCTCGACCTAGGTGCCCGTGATTCTGAGGACCGTAGTTACCTTTAACCCCCACTTGGCCTTTTAGGATGTAGTACGGTGACCATGAGGGAGTCTATTTCTGAAATGGTTGTCATGCGATACTACACTCAGACGAGATCCTCTTGAGAATTTTATTGATTACCAAGTCATCTGGGAAATCTTTAAAATCCGAAAGATGGGTTGTCGACTCTGGGAACTTTTTAGAACCCTGTTCTGCAGATGAAAACCCATAGTACATACCTTTTGGGACGGGTAGACCATGGCTCCATGCTTGTGATCTTCAAACCTAGGTTCTCTCTTGTTTGTGTATGCATATCTGTGAATATCTGTATATGTTTGTTGGTGCATGTCTGTGAATACCAGTGTACATATGTTTGCGCTTGTGTGCTTTTGCGTGTGCATATATCTATGTTTTGTATGCCCGTGTTTGTGCATTGCATACATCTCATCACATCCATTGATGGTTTCAAAGAACTCAGAAGTTCTTTTCTTTGCAAAGATCCTTAGAGATCACGGATTTTTAAAAACAAAACTCTTCAGTTTTCCAAAATGTTTGCAGCTCGCCTTTGAGTTCCTTGAAACCATTTGGCTTGCATTAGCATTGCATTTGCATTTGCATTTGCATTTGCATTTGCATTTCTCAGCCTTGAGTCCTGTCCGTCCTTTGTCTGTAACCCATGCGGCTTCCTGAAGCCATCATTGGACTTGAAGTAGCTTTTGAAGTTGTCTTTTTCAGACTCGTCCGTTGTAACCACCATGCTGGGGCACAAAGGTATTCAACAGAAGATTGTAGACAGTTCAGAGACAGGGTTCAGACTCTGCTTGACTCCAACATGTTTTCATTCACTCCTCAATGGCATTCAAATCAACAATCATTCACTCTTAGGAGGAAGAAATTGCTGAGAGTGAATGTGAAGATGATCCTCATGCTGATCCCAACGTTGAACTCTGAAGATGACTATCTCGGTTTGGCAGATCAAGAAGGAAATTTTGGTTCCCCGAAGCTGGAAAACTTTTGGTTGTTTAGCATTTTGTTGTATTTTCTTTGCATGTTTGAATTTATATTTGCTTATATTTTGTTGCATGTTTGAAAACTATTGTTGCATGTTTGAAAACTATTGTTGTTTTTCAAATTGGCAAGATTAATGAAATGTTTATGCATCTTTTAATTAAGTCTATTCGTTTCACTCATTTACTTTTTATGTTTGTGAAAACAAAAAAAAAAACAAAAAAGCAAAAAAAAAAATTTCTTTCCTTCCACTTCTCAAACTGTTTGTTTAAGAAAAGATTGGGGAGGATGACGAAAATATTATCCATAATTGTTGTGGTATGCTTTCGATTAAACCTTGCCGAGGATGTAAGGCATTGTTTCAATTCCGTTAACACTGGAGAAATAAGGAAGATAATCCCTCGTTAACCCTTCGAGCCTAGAAGTAGGAGTTTTCTTTCTTTATACAAAAAACCCTTAAAATCTCAACCTTGGTGCAGGGTAGTTCTCGGTTTAACTTGGTTACGCATTCGAACGCAAGCGCTTCATGCAAGACACCAGTTAGCTCTCTCAAATCAAATGAGTTAGCATTGTACAAGTTGTTCCTCCAAGCAGCAATAAGGAAGGATAGATGAAAAAAAATCCTTAATCAAAGGATGAGCCGAGTCCCTTTCAAGGCAAAAGCCAAGAAAGATGGGAAGCTCAGAACTTTGCCTTATACACGAAGAACTTGTACAACAGCCAAAAGAGGAGTTTCAAAGCAACAATCAAATAAAAAGGAGGTCCTAACTGCAAACAAAGAGAGGTATCGTGACCTCAACCAAATCAAAAGAAGAGGTTTCGTGACCTCAACCAATCAAAGACAAGAGAGGTATCGTGACCTCAACCAAATCAAAAGAAGAGGTATCGTGACCTCAACCAATCAAAGACAAGAGAGGTATCGTGACCTCAACCAAATCAAAAGAAGAAGTATCGTGACCTCAACCAATCAAAGACAAGAAGAGGTATCGTGACCTCAATCAAATCAAAAGAAGAGGTATCATGCCCTCAACCAGCAAAAACAAGAAGAAGTCTCAAAGTCTCAAAGATTAACTAAATTCTGCGAGGGAGTACTGACTACAAAGGTGTCCAAATCATCATCAATGATCATCAGCTCGTTCCTAGTCTGTAGGAACCTGAATGTATAACTTGAGTTAACTGAGCTTAGGATTGGAGTTCATCACGAAGATGGGGTGGGTACCAAATAAACTTTGAGCCTTTATCTTTTGTTTCATAAACCCGTGAACCAAGCCACGTTACAACCCTTAAAAGACCTAATTGAGGTAAGGTTGTTTTGAAAGCATACTACAACAAGGTTGATTAACCTTACTCCTAATGATCTTTGCTAATTGCGTGTGTTCATCACTTCATTTGTCATTCTGTAAATGACCTGATCCACTTTGTTTTTGATTACTTAATCATTCTACTATGCGTGTTTCATCAATAAAACTTGATTTCAAAAGCTTGCATGAATTTTTGCACTAAAATTGCCAATTTTAAATGAACAATACTTGTTTGTGAAATGATTCAACATCAAAAGAATCCCGACAAATGCAGTCAGCTAGGGAATTGGACTTGATAAAGAAAGCTCAGTCAGGGGCAACCAAGCGGAAGGTTCTGCCAATCCATCGTCCCAAGAGCTAAGAATCAGAGGCAGAACTCTTCAAAGTTCAGAATATTGAGGCAAGCCTTCTTGAGGTCATTTCATGACAAGTTTGGACTCCGATGACCCATCAACAGGGGCAAGTTTGTTCCCTAGTTATTTCTACCACAGTTTAAAGGACTTTGTATTGCGAATGCAGTTGAACTGGGGCAGTTATGTCGAGGTTCATTTCTTTTCAAGAGTTTGAAGATATTGAAGCATTTGGTATGCCAATTCTTCTGTAAAATCCTTTTGATGACTTATCCTCACAAGACCAGTTAATCAGAAGCAGTCAAGTCGAGATTCTGCAAGCCTCTAAAAAACAACTAGTCTGTGGCATCTCCTTCATAGATCAACTTGACAGGGGCAAGTTTGTTCCCCAGTTGTCAATAACCAGACTGGATAACAAGTTCAAGGACTTTATTGTGCAGACGCTATCAATCTTGGGCTCTGTACACTCCGTGATGAGTATAAACTATCAGACAGCCTCCTCTTAGGCCTTGTATAAGGATTCTCCCATGCGGAGTCAGTCAGTCAGATAGCCTCCTCTTAGGCCTTGTATAATGATTTTTTCCCCAAGTGGAATCCAGCCTCCTCTTAGGCTTTGTATAATGATTTTCCCAGCGGAACCCAATCAACCTCTTAGCTTCAATATTGGGCTTCGATCAAGATGCACAACTAGTTCAAGGACTTCATCACGCAAAGGCAGTCAATCAGGGGCAGTCAGGCTAAAATTCATGAATCTCTCCAAGAGTTTGAAGATATTGAAACACCTTGTATACCAATTCTTCTGTAAAATCCTCTTGATGTATTCTTCTGACAGACCATGTACCCTGGGGCAGATGAGTTATGCAGAACTACTCAGCTTTTATGGCGTCTCTGCCAGATCTCAGTAAGTTGTCTCTTCAGCTAATCTTGGCAATTCTCAATGGATCTCTTATCTCCAGTGAAGAAATCAAGCTCATGATGACAATCCTAGTGAAGTCAAGATGCTATATCAAGTGAAGTACTCTTTCCCCCAGAGAAGGACATAACCTTGAAGTAAAGCGACTTCGCCCTCAGTGATGGTCCAACCAGGGTATTATTGTCGAGATGTTTATTTCATCTCCAGTCTTGCTTCTTGTATGTTTTGTCAGCATAAGCTTAAGCATGGCATAAGCACTCATATGCATAGCACATTATCATTTCTGCTACATGTTTCTGCTGTTTACCTGTGTCGTTCACTTTGGTGTTTATCTCCCCAAGTGACTGGGTTTGTCGTTTCTCTCCAATAGAGGTGTCAGCCCTAGGCATAAAGTGCCCATTATTTTTTAAATTCCCCACAGAGTTATATCCTCGTGGATGATGGTTGTTTCAGTTATCTTTTTCCATATTCGGATAAGATAAATCCCCAGTTGAGTTCATTCCTCAATTGGAGTCTTGTTTGACCGTTTCTTTCTAGCTTGTTCCTAGATTGAACTTTGGTCCCTGGCAGGTGTGGTTTTCAAACCTATCTTTGAACGTGCATTTATTTTACACTGTGTCTCGCAGAAGAACCTTTTGCAGACCCCCATTGAAGACATGTTTATTCCTCTGGTAGTGTTGTAATATCAACATCTCTTTGGAATTTATACCCTACAACAAGTATCATTCTCTTGGAGAAGCTTGTTCTTTCATGGCAATAAGTGGCAGTCTTTTATGAGAAACTTATCCATCTCTGGTTTTATTCAACCTCTTTGCAACCATAATAGGTATTCCCCAAGAAGTCTAACCTTAAGTCCAGTCATCGCTGGCATATTTCCTGTTGTTTAAAACTGTTCCTGCTTGAATCGTGTCAAGCCTGAACCTAAAGTCCAATTATCGTTGGCACTGTCTTTGGTTTGAATCGAGTCACCTTAGACTTTATTTCAGTTTGTTCTTGTTTGAATCGTGTCAAACTTGAACCGAGTCCTTGTTCGAATCGTGTCGGACATTGTCTCTTGTTTTTAAGATCTTGTTCTTGTTTGAATCGTGTCAAACTTGAGCCGAGTCCTTGTTCGAATCGTGTCGAACATTGTCTCTTGTCTTAAGATCCCGTTCCTGTTTGAATCGTGTCAAACTTGAACCTAAAGTCCACTTATCGTTGGCACCGTCTTTGGTTTGAATCGAGTCACCTTATGCTTTTAAGATCTCGTTCTTGTTTGAATCGGTAAAACTTGAACCTAAAGTCCAATAATCGTTGGCACCGTCTTTGGTTTGAATCGAGTCACCTTAGACCTTTATTTCAGTTTGTTCCTGCTTGAATCGTGTCAAGCTTGAACCTAAAGTCCAGTCATCACTGGCATCCTCCATAAACGGAATCATATTTGTTATCTCAACCAGTTCTGGTACATTTTTTATTCATTAACCTCATTCACAGCAAAAAGGTCCAATCACCTTTCATCATCTGATGCAGAGTTTACCTCTGTCTTTTCTGGCTTTTCTTGAAGATCTCGTTTGAACTCTTCAGTATAGGAAATTCCCAGAAAATCTTTGTAGGATGTCTATCCTTTTATTTTAAACTGATCCCCAATGGTGATCATATTTTTCTTTCTGGTTCCATGCCCATTAAGAATGTGTCTTTCTTTCCCCAATATCGTCCGGTCATGTGAACCCGTCGTTCTTCTCCCTGGATCTTTTCCCCGTAGAGAATACCTTTCTAGTTCTCATCTCCAGTAAGGATCTGTAGGGTTTCCCTCAATGTTTCTATCCCCTGTGTTTCCGCGGAGTCTCCCCAGTGAGTCTCTTTTGTTGGTTAGCCAGTATCCTTAGTGAGTTTTCTTTCTTGTGGATACTAACCTTCATCCTTCCCCGGTGTTATCCATCTGTGTGTGTTTGCTTTCGTTGATTGCATTTTTGCACCATCATGGCATCATACCATCATACTAGAAGTTCATGGCACGTCCGCATCCTAAACTAGTTTGGTTCATATCATTGCACATCAACGTATCTAAGGGCAAAATTTTTGGTTATCTATATTTAAATATCTTTCACCATCTTTCCATATCCCTTGTCATCCGGTGAAGATATTTAAATAGGGGCAACTGTTGCACCCCAAATTTTACCCTCAGATACTTTGGTTTTCTGCACGTCATTTTTTTTGCCGGCCATTTTTGCATTTTCTTAGTTAAATATCTCATTAATCATTAATCACGTATTTTAGTCATTTTATTGTTTTTTTTTTTTGCAATTTGTTTTATTTTAAAATTATTTAGAATTAATTGAGTTTAATTTTTCAAATTAGTTCAATTTTAATTCTAATATAATTTTTAATATAGTTTATATTTTAGTTAAGTTTATATATTTTTTAATTCAGTTTTAATTTTTAATTTAGTTTTTAGTAATTCCATTTATTTCCAACTTTAATTCAAATAGATTAATTTCCATTTTAGTTTACTTTAATTTCAATTTAGTTTAAGTGTAGTAAGTTAATCTAATTATAGTTTGATCTCAATTTTAATCATAATTATGATTTTTCATTTAGTTTATGTTTTGTTTTTTTTTTACAATTTTATTTTACCAAAATGCATGTTGTAAAAGGTCTCTTGGTCAAAACACCAACCGTACGATCTGCAACGTCCCACAAGCCTGCTACAACACTGCAGGACCAAGACACAGCATCAAGACCTCACTGTCACTTATACCAAAATACTCCACCCCAACATCTCCCGCCACTGCTTCACACTCCTGCTATATCACACACTTGGAAAACCTGCACCATATTGTATGCCACCAGCCTGTCAATAGAGCTCCAGGACTCATGCGCATAAACCAGCGAACCTGCATATTGAGAAAGACAATTCAACAACAACACAGCTTGCGATACAGAAGGTAACACAACAAGGTTGTCCTACAAGATGAACCAAAGACGTGAATTTTGTTTTAAAAAGAGGGAAGAATATTGCAAAGAAAAGAAAACAAAAGAAGGGAGAACATAGGACCTGATAGTGAGAACACAAACCTGTAAAGGGTCTTTCCATCAACCTTTGATCATTCACAAAAACCAGAACCACAACCTTTCAATTACCTTCAATCGTATGACCCTTCACACCACTCTTCTCAAAAACCTCGACCCGTCTCAAACCATTTTCTCCCCCTTTCCGAAACATCATCAAACCGACAACTATCGCAACAACAACCACCTCCTTGAAACTCAGACCAACGCCACATCAAATCTGCGATTTCTCAACTCAGAAACAAGCAGCCTAGTGTTGTTTCCCAAAACAACAACCCAAATCGTGTTCCTGCCGTGAACAGCTAAATACCATCTCCGATCTCTGTGAAACCCCTAACCGTTACAGCAACCTTTAACTTCATCTGTTAACAACACCGCCATCTGAAATCCTAAATCATTCACCTCAAATCAACTTTCTTTCAACCTAAACCAACAATAACCAAATCAATCATCAAAACCGTCCGTTTTCTCTCAAACCATAAACACCAAAACCACCAAATCAACATCCCCAAATCAACAAATCACCCTTCTTCTTCAGTCTAAACTCTCTAATCTCCTCTTTCATCAACAACTTCAATCCAATCACAAACCAGAAGGGTAAGGGAGAGGAAGAGAAATCGAGTGTCAAAAATCAAATCGCAAACCTGAGCATCTGAATCCGAGTGGGTGAGTGAAGCCGACAAAAGAGAGACGAAGTGAGATCTTTGCGCACAAGGTTGAGCTCAATGGCGTTGTCTTCATTGTGATTGTTTTCTTGACGTCTCAGATGGATATTTTAGACCGTGTTCTTGAAGTAATAATATTGATGAGGCCATTCGTTCCAATTTTCCATTAAAGACGGCTAAAGTTTTATTTGGTTTATTTCTGAAAGTTGCATCGTGTTTTAACCTAGAGTCTTTCTTGTTTGACTAAGCCGTGTGGTCATCTTTGACTATGGGCCTATGACCTTTTTTTCAATCCATCACCTTTCCTTTGACCTGCGTTTTTTGAAAAGAAAACACCTTTCTTTCACCATTTTTGAGTAATGGGTAATGGGCTCATAAAGCCCAAAGGATCCTATATTCTCACCTTCTTTTTACGCCACCATGATTTGTCTTTTTTAGTTTTGATTTCATTTGTAAACTGATTTTTTTATTATTTTTTATTTTTATTTTCAATTTAATTTTCATTTCGGTTCTATTTATTTTTGGGTCGATGATATTGCAAAATCACGACTTTTTATCGATTTATTTCAAATCACTAAGTCATGATATATATGAGGCAACTTCTTTTATTTTATCGGTCGATGAAAGTTGAATATCATAGATTATCGTTTTCACGATTAAATCATGATTAAGACGAGACCGACTTTATTTCTATTTCATTCCGTATTTTTCTTATTTCATTTTCATTTTGACCGATGAAGTCTTTCTATTCACGAACGTTGTTAGCGAAGCGACGAACCTTCATTATTTCAAATCTGTAGTGAGTGATCATCGAGATCTCTTTCTATACTTTGAGACCGTGATAGGTTACCTTCGACTAATCAACGAGAGTTTATGATTAAGACGAGGTCTTTACCTTTTCTTTTCGTGTGGCACGATTTAATCGGAGAATGATCTTCTATATCATTTCTCTATCGTGTCTTAACACAAAGATCAAATTGTGTATCCTCCTATAGTATGGTCTTCCTCATAGACCGTACTACGACGGATCAGCACTACATTGGACCCGATTCATCGATCCCATAAATTAATCAACAATCACCAAATTTACTTTCAGTCAATATGTATATATCTTGATTTATTCTTTATGTCGATTATCATCCTTGTTAATATTATATCTTGTGTATATTGTTCATTTAAAATACACTAATAAATATCGAAACCCTAAAAAACTCAATTGACCGGACTGTGGTTACTATTGCGTTTTGGACTGAGGACTTAGATTTTGGACCCTTTACCCTATGCTCTTGGAGTGGATGTTTTGATCTTGTTTTGTCAGTGGCTCACCAGCATGCACTCTATTTTGGGTTAGATCTTTCTATCTCTTGCTCATTTACATTGATGCATTTTCTTTATGTCTGCATGTATATATGCTTGCTTGACTTTGTTTCTTAGCACGTTAGAATGATAAACATGATACTATGTGGTTACCATCATTCTTTGATTTATTATCATTTGATTTTGATGTTTTGATTATTACCATGTTCATATCTGGTTCATTCTATCTTGATTATATTCATGTTCATATCCTGTTCATTTTATCTTGATTATTATACTTGTTCATATTCATGTTGTTTACTGTATATATCATATTCATGCTTGATTCTTGACCCTCCTTCCAAAGGAAAGTTCCTACCTTGACTCCTAAGTCCATAATCCACTCCCGTTTCATCCTTGGCTTCATAAGAGTCGTTTCCCTCATAGTTTAGTAATAGGATGGAGTTATCGTGAACTCCATGTGATTCTCACTATCATGAGAACTCGCTTTACCTTTTACTCAGACTTACAGAGTTATCATGAACTCTGTGTGGTTCTCACTATCATGAGAATTCACTTCCTCCCTTTGTAACGTAGACTTAGAGAGTTATCGTGGACTCTATGTGAGCTTATGCTCATTCCCTTTGGAACGTTGGCCATAGTCAATGTTTCCTTTTCTTTCGCCCTTAGTTAGGTGAACTACGGTTGCTCTGATTCTTTAGTCAGATACGTAGGCACAAGATGCGACGTCTTGGCGAGCAAACTTAGCGTACATATCTTTAGGTCTTTACCTTAGCATAAATATCTTAGCAAGCAAACATAACATAACACAAACTAAAACAAGAGGTTCCTGTAGAGTACTACAGATACATAGGGTGCTAATACCTTCCCTTAGTATAACCAACCCCCGAACCTTAGATCTTCGCCCCTTTAGGTTTTTTTAACGATCTTGAACCTTTCCTTTGGATAAATCAAAGTCGGTTGTAAAATAAATATGATGCAAGTTAATTAATAGCTTGTTATCCGATTTTCACCGCAACAGGTTTTAACTTAGGTCTTTTGTTAAATAAATGGGTTAATTACTTAATCTAATGACTTAATTGGGGATTTTAAATTTAAGGTTTTTGGGATAATTAAGTTAATTCCTTAACTTAATTGGGTTTTTTTAGGTTTTGGGGATAATTAAGTTAATTTCTTAACTTAACTGGGGTTTTTAGGTTTTGGGGATAATTAAGTTAATTTCTTAACTTAATTGGGGTTTTTAGGTTTTGGGATAATTAAGTTAATTCCTTAACTTAATCGGGGTTTTAGATCTAGGTTTTTGGGTTGTATGGTAATCAAGTTAATTCCTTAACTTAATTATAAAATTAGGTTCTAGTTGTATAACTTAATTAACTGAACTATTGGGCATTTTTTTTTGTAGATTACATCTTAAAAGGAGAAATAAAAGGGGTGGTTTGGGTTTTTAATATAAAGTTTGGGATGGTTATTTTTCTTGAATTTTGGAAATTCATCTAAGGGATATTTAAGGGTTTAAACATGGGATAGAGCTCTAATTTCCGAGAGCATAAACAAAGGAATAGGGTTTTGGGATAGGGGATAAAATAGGGCTTTTTTTTTCAAATTATTAAACTTAATTTTCTGTTATCTAAATAAATTAAGGGAATGTTAATAATAAAAAATAAGGGATCTTTCTTTGGGATATAAAATCAAAGGGATAATGCTCTTGGTCTGAGAGCATAAATAATGGATGGGATAAGGGATAGAACTCTTGATATCCGAGAGTATAAATATATGGATTAAGGGATAGAACTCTTGATATCCGAGGGTATAAATAAATGGATCAAGGGATAGAACTCTTGATATTCGAGAGTATAAATAAATGGATTAAGGGATAAAGCTCTCCGTCCGAGAGCATAAACAATGGACAAGGGGATAAAACTCTTAGGTTCCAAGAGTATAAATATAGGCCAAGGGATAAGGGATTAAGGGATAAAACTCTTGATATTCGAGAGTATAAATAAATGGATTAGGGATAGAACTCTTGATATCCGAGAGTATAAATAAATGGATTAGGGATAGAACTCTTCGTCCGAGAGTATAAATATGGGACAAGGGATAGAACTCTCCATCCGAGAGTATAAATAATGGATAAGGGATAGAACTCCTTATCTAGGAGTAAAAACATTAGGTTAAGGGATAAAACTCTTTATCCAAGAGTATAAATAGTGGATTGGATTTAGGATTAGGAATGGGTTTAGGATTAGGAATGGGAATAGGATTAGGGGGTAGGAATAGGGGAGGTGAACTATGGATACTCTGATCCTTCAAAATTGAAGGTACGTAGGCATAGGGTTGTAAACCCTAGCGAGTACAATTAATAAAAAACTTAGGTTTCATTTGTAAATAAATCATTTAGACAAACAAACAAGCATACCCTTAAATCTAAGGAGGATCCCATTGAGTACAATGGAGGTGAGGGGTGCCTAACACCTTCCCCTCACTTAACCGACTCCCGAAATGTAGGAATCTCTGTCCTTGGGATTTAGGATTTTTAGGTTTATCATTATTTTCCGTAAAAAATATGATGGCGACTCGAAATTTTTAGCCGGCCGCGACAACTGGCGACTCTGCTGGGGATACCTAAAGAGAGTCCATCCTATCCTTCGAATTTAGGGTCCTGTTTGTTTGTCTTGGGTTTTGGTTTTTATTTTTCTCATGTTTTTTATTTTTTTTATTTTTGTTTTATTTTATATTTTGTTTATTTATTTTATTTAACCCTTGTTTTTTATTTTTGGCATGGGGTTGGGGCAAATAATGAAGCTAAAGCCCAAGCTTGGAGGATAACCCTAGATTAACATGTGGAACGAAAATGTTTTTGGGGGGGATGCGACATCCCTAACAATGCATTGATGCCACACTCAGAATAGATCCTTTCAAAGGTGTCCTCATGGAAGGGCTAGCCCCTGACGTAGAGGATGATTTGAATGTGGTCCGAGACTCTGAGGACTTTTAGCTTACCCCTTACCAAATCATGGACCTTATGTATTCAACCCTAAAAGGCTATTACTAGGGTCCTACCCCAAATGACACTTATCCCGAAGGATTACCATAGGAAGGCTTGCTCATTCTCATGGTAAAACAAGGGTATAGTCTAAATATTTTGGGGCCGTTATGTTGTCCAAATTTTTATAACCTACATGTGAGGGGATTGGGTAGTCTAAACTTAGATCTAACCTATTATAGGGAGCCCACCTTGCTAGGGTATGCTTGCATATTACCTTACCCTAACTAAAGTATAATTTGCATTCATCATCCTCATAAATTCTTTTTGCATTATCATGTCATAGGAATCTTAAATATTTTTCAAAAAAAGGTTAAAGTCAAAGACAATGGAATTTGGGAAAAAGAAGACTATCACGATCAAAGTAAGAACGTCTGACATAGGGAGCTTAAAAGCTTATGCTAGGGGATTTCCTATGGAAAGGAGAAAGCCCCTAATTCGTAAGTATGGGGATATACTAGATCTGGTCACTACTCCTATTCAAGAAGAGGGCCTAATTGCCTTGGCTCAGTTTTACGACACAAAGTTAAGGTGCTTCCAGTTTCAAGACTTTCAAATAGCCCCCACTCTAGAAGAAGTTCGTAGGATACTAAATCTCCCCAAGAACAACAAAGCTCCATTCAAGGCTTTAGGGTATCGCCCTACCTTCAAAGAAATGGAAAGTTGTTTTCATATCCGTGAAGAAGACTTGCAAGCCAACTTAAAGGTTCAAGAAAACTTTCATGGGTTCTCTAAGGGGTTCTTGGAGAAGAAAGCCAATCATTTTGCTGCTTGCAAAAATTGGGCAGCCATGGACGCTATCATGGTACTCCTCATCTTTGGGTTAATTCTTTTCCCTAGCGCGAAGAACTTTGTAGACATCGCTGCCATTAATTTATTCTTGGTTGTGACCGTGGGAGAAGAAAATCCTACACCGGCCCTCCTTGCAGATATATACTTTACCCTTCACCAGAAGTTTAAAAGAAGGGGGGGACTATGTTGTGTTGCTCTTAGTTATTGTACAAATGGTTGTGTTCTCATATAGTAAGGGATCTAAAGGATATGGGAAAAATGAAAGCCTATGTTTGGTCTCAATATTTGGTATCTCTTGGTGATAAAGACATCTTGTGGTTCCCTCAAATACTCCTTCGAGACGACGTGGTCCTAAGCTGTGGGGATTTCCCTAATGTACCTTTGATAGGATCAAGAGGGTGCATAAGTTACAATCCGGTCTTATTAATGAGGCAATTGGGGCATCCATTGGCCTACAAGTCAGAGGATAGGTTGTTAGAAGGCTTCGTCCTACAAAATGTAGCTGGAAATCATCCTGATGTTCTAAAGATTGCTCAAGCTTGGAAGTTAAGTATCAAAGGGAAGGGCATCCTTAAAAGACCAAGAGAAGAATCTAGGGTACCATATCTGCAATGGATGAAAGAAAGGGTGAGCATAGTGAAGTTGCCTTTTGCTCTGGATCGTCTTGTTAATCCAAGGGTTCCCCCACCTGTCGTAATCTCCATGGAGGAAAGTGAAAGACTCAAAGAGACTATTGCACAATTACAAAAAGAAAAGGAAGAGTGGGAGGGCAAATATTACCAAGCCACTGGAGAAAGTAGCCAGTTAAGAAGGAGTCTCAATCAAGTTATGGAGCAATCAAAGATCAATAAGGGGATAGCTCAGATGGAGGAGGACAAGAAGGAACAAGCTTATGCCGACCTTCAAGTTGTGAGTTCACGCCTCAAGGACCACAAAGAGCAACTAGATAGAGCCTGGCGTCAAAGGGAGGAGTGGAGAGACATTTGGATGACGTCAACACAAAGAGAATTCAAAGAGGGATATGATAGGCATATCCACCACCTGGAACCTGAAGTTCAAAGCTTATCTAGTGCTCTTCTCGAGAGCAAAAGGCAAGCCCTAGATGCAACTGTGCAATTGAGATCAGCCGAAGAACTTTTTGCCCTACGACCAGAAGGATGGTTAGAAACTCAAGAGGAGAACCAGGAACTTAGAAGGCTATATGGGGAGCTTCAGGATTCCTACGAAGATCTAAGGGCATGGGCCATTTATGTAGAAGAACATAACCAGCAGCTAGAGCAAACTACTAGGGAGGATTTAGAGATCATGGCAAAGTTACGAGAGGACGAGTTATATTATCGAGAAAAGTATCAGAAGTTGGTCTTACTATCTAACGATCTCATCCACGAGATCCCTGGAAGATTAAAGAAGGCTGAGTACATGGCTGACATCTTCAAGCCGGTCAAAGAGATTGCCGGTTTTTTTGCACTTTGTGGTGAGATGGTGGAGGATTTTAGGGCTAGGATTAGGAGGAGGATTTAGCTTTTCTATGTAATGACTTCTTACGTTTGGTTTTTGTTACGAATAATTTAAGGGTTTATCCCTAGTTTGGTTTTCCTTATGTAATAAATGGGGCTTCGACCCTAGTACTTTCTTTCCATTAATAAAAGTATTTGCTTTCCATTATCCTTGGCTTTAATCTTAATAAATGAAAGTTTAAGATTCCTGAAACAAAAATAATTTTTGCATACTCATACATTCATGCATGCATAACATAATGCAAAAATAATAAACATCAAACGGAAATCATTTTTCAATATCTTCTCTCAGAATCTTCGCAAACAATCTGACGTCTCGACCCAACACCCGTGCTCACCAGAAGAAAGCTATGGAACAAATGGAGCTGAACCACGCCGCTCTAAAGGGAGATGTGGATGTCGTCAAAGGAAATGTGGAGGAAATGAAGGACAAAATCGATCAGCTGACTCGAGCTATTCAGAATATGATAGCAAGAGACACCGAGGCTAGTAACCGTAGAAGTGTCCCTACCCCTCCTCCCCAGTATGAAGATAGTAATCCTCTTTTGGGATTTGTGGCTGACTTGGAATGCGAGGCATTAGAGGCTAATAAAGGGAAGACTAACACTCAACCTCCTGTGGGGTCTGTTCCCCCATCCGAGCATAATGGAGAATCACGACCTATACAGATACCTGTTACTCGTGAAGTCTCTGATAACTGGCACCTCCAATATGGAGAGGAAGACTCCAGGCAAGTAGTTCGTGAAACTAAACTAGCTGCCATGGAAGGAAGAAAGGAGGATGAAAAGTATAAGATAATTGAGGAACGATTAAGGGCTGTGGAAGGATCCAAGATCTTTGGGATTGATGCCTTGGAAATGTGTTTGGTACCCGACGTGGTCGTTCCTCCTAAGTTTAAGGCACCTAGCTTCGAGATGTATAAATGGGTTAGTTGTCCCAAAAGTCACATTCAGATGTTTTCCCGAAAGATGGGGGCACACGCTAAGAACGAAAAGCTGATGATGAATGTTTTCCAGGACAGCCTTAGTGGGGCATCCTTAGACTGGTACATGCAGCTGGAAAGGACTTACATCAAGAACTGGGAGGATTTGGGAAGTGCCTTCATAAAGCAATACCAATATAATGTAGACATGGCCCATAATCGCATGCAATTGCAAAACATGTCTCAAAAAAGGGATGAATCTTTTAAGGAGTATGCCCAGAGATGGAGGGAGCTAGCCTCGCGTGTGCAACCCCCATTGTGGGAAAACGAGCTAGAAGATACATTCATGGGAACTCTGCAAGGATTATACTATGAAAAGATGATTGGATATGTCTCAACAGGATTTGCAGATTTGGTTATCATTGGGGAAAGGATCGAGAATGGGTTAAAAAGCGGAAAGATTGGAACACCGTCTTCCAATCAACATAACGACAAAAGGTACTCCGGAAACCGTTCAAAGAAGGAGGCCAATGCCTTTTCTGCCGATAGGTATACTCAAGCGCCTTATAACCCTTACGTGGCAGCCATGGCCTCTGGCCAAGCGTCTCCTACGCTCCAGATCCAACAGCCAAGGGCGCCACCACCTCAAAATCAGCAACAACAGAAGCATCCCCGAAGGGAGCAAAGGAGACCATGGAAGGACTTTGACCCTATACCCACTACATATACTCAAATCCTGCCAATGTTAATCCAAAAGGGATTGGTGGAAATCAAGTCGTTAGGGCCCCCTCCTACGCCTCCTCCTCGAGGGTATTACGCCAATGCTAGATGTGATTACCATGCTGGATCGCCAGAGCACACGACTGAAAAGTGTTTGGCTCTCAAATTTAGGGTGCAAGATTTGCTGGATCAGAAGGTTATTAACTTCAGTTATGACACTCCAAATGTAAGAGATAACCCTTTCCCAGGGCACGCTGGACCAACTGTTAACTCCGTTGAGGGACTAGGAGAGAACATCCTAATTAGAGGGGTGGAGCAAGTAAAGACCCCTATGATGAAAGTGAGGGAAGTATTAATTGGGTATGAGGAGTTCAAAAGGCTGCACGGTGACTGTGAGAATTGCGTAGTTAATCCCAATAGCTGTAAGAAGATGAAGGAGGTCCTCCAACAACTAATGGACCAAGGGATAGTACAGATTGGGTACTTAAGGAATACGAATGAAGTGGCTGCCTTAGACTCCCAGGGGCAAGTACCTTGTGAGATTCCATCCCAGAAAAGAGGAGTCATAACTCCTATTCAAATACCAGTCCTAAGGCCTCCACAAGTGCCTATTCAAATACCAGTTCCCAGGCGCCTGTCCAAATACCAGTTTCGAGGCCTGCACAGGTTCCTATTCAGATAACAATTTTGGTGCCTGCTCGAACACCAATTCAAATACCTGTTCCTGCACCAGTCAAAGCTCCGGTGCCTGTAACGTCAGAAGGTCCTATCACGTTCCATGTACCAACGCCATTTCCATATGAAAGCTCCAAGACTGTACCTTGGAAATATGACATCACTGCGTCAGTGGGAGGAAAGACTATAGTGCCATCACCAGCAATTACTAACATAGCTGGTATTGGAGGAATGACACGTAGTGGAAGAGTATACTCATCAGAATAACCCAAGAAGGATATCCCCGAAAGCTCAAAAGGGAAAGAGACCGCAAGTACAGGCGAGGGACCGTCCAAGAAGGGCATATCTCAAGAAGACGCCGAGGAATTTTTAAGAATCATAAAGAAAAGTGATTATAGGGTGGTGGACCAACTAAATAAAACACCGTCATAAATATCTATTCTATCCTTGTTGTTATGTTCAGAGGCACATAGGGAATCCCTGCTGAAGGTCCTAAATGAAGCCCATGTCACCAAGGACATATCAGTAATTCAGTTTATCGAGGTAGCCGTTAATATCGCCGCCAGCACCTGCCTGGGTTTCAGTAGTGAGGAATTACCTCCCGAGGGGCAGGCACATAATAAGGCCTTACATATATCAGTCAAATGTCAGGACACTATTCTCTCAAGGGTGCTAGTAGATACAGGGTCTGCTCTAAATGTCATGCTTAAGGATACCCTTATGAAATTAACATCTGTAAGGACCTTTATGAAGACCAGTTCTCTGATTGTTAGAGCTTTCGACGGTTCGAAAAGAATGGTAATTGGGGAGGTAGACATACCCACAATGGTGGGATCACATACCTTTATGATCACTTTCCAAGTCATGGACATTAATCCCTCCTACACTTGTCTTCTAGGATGACCATGGAATCATGTTGCGGGCGCAGTTACTTCCACACTTCATCAGAAGTTGAAATTCATATCTGGGGACAATTTAGTAATTGTTGATGGGGAGGAGGATATGTTCGTCAGCCATCTCTCGTCATTCAGATACATAGAAGTGGATGGGGAGACATTTGAAATACCGTTCCAAGCTTTGGAGGTTGCGATGGTCAGTCGTAAGCAAGTTGTCCGACAGGAGGAAAGGCCGAAAAGCATCACAGACTTGATTCAGAGTGGGGATACTAGAGGCTGGGGAAAGGTGATAGAGATACATGAAAAGAAGGATCAATTTGGGCTGGGTTACAAACCAGCTAATAAAAGGGTTCAGAAGTCTCGACAAATGACATTTCCTCCTCTTGAAGAAACTTTCCATAGTGCCGTATTCACCGATGAAGATCAAGTGACTGTAATTGAAGAGGAAAATAGAGGGATACCGGATTGGGTGCGACATTGCACACCAGATACAGTTCTCAACAATTTGAGGGCCATCGAGATTCCTGAGATGATTTCCATTTCAAAGTAATTTACTTTTCTTTTAAAAAAAAGAAATAATAATAAGTCCTTTGCTATGCCCAAGGCAAACGGACAAGCTTTGTAGGGCCACCTTTTGTTTCTTTGAATTATTTAATAATAAAATCGCATTTTGTTTTCAATCAAGATCCTTTTTTTTCTTTCTTAGTTGTTCTTTTTTCAAATGGCAATACACTTTCTTTTCAATACTTTCATTTGCACTAATTCAAAAAAATAATAAGCATAAAAATCTCCCTCATGCAGATTTAAAAATGAACCTATTGAAAACGACACCGCTATAATTCCTTACAACTTCGAGTGCCCGATTAACCAAGCGGAATAGGGTGATGAGGACGATTGTGAACTCCCTGAAGAGTTGGCCAGACTGTTAAAGCAAGAGGATAAAGTGATACAACCTCATCAGGAACCAGTGGATGTGATCAATCTGGGAACTGAAGAGGACAAAAAGGAGGTTAAAATTGGCGCCTCTTTGGACAGGTATGTAAAGGAGAAGTTGATCAAGTTACTACAAGAGTATGTGGATGTGTTCGCTTGGTCTTACCAAGATATGCCCGGTTTGGACACAGACATTGTTGAACATAAGCTACCGCTTAAACCCGAATGTCCACCGGTCAAACAAAAGTTAAGACGGACTAGACCAGATATGACCCTCAAAATCAAGGAAGAGGTTAAAAAGCAGTTTGACGCAGGGTTCTTAGCTGCAGTAAAGTATCCATAATGGGTAGCCAACATTGTGACCGTACCAAAGAAGGATGGAAAGGTCAGAATGTGCATAGACTATCGAGATCTCAACAGAGCAAGTCCTAAAGACGACTTTCCACTGCCCCACATTGATGTACTGGTGGACAACACAACTCAATTCTCAGTCTTCTCATTTATGGATGGGTTTTCAGGATACAATCAGATCAAGATGGCTCCCTCCGACATGGAAAAGACCACTTTCATTACTCCATGGGGAACCTTCTGTTACAAAGTAATGCCCTTCGGGTTAAAGAATGCTGGGGTAACTTATCAAAGGGCAATGGTAACGCTCTTTCACGACATGATGCACAAGGAAATAGAGGTTTACTTCGATGATATGATTGCTAAATCACAAACTGAGGAAGAGTACATAGTCAATTTACAGAAGTTGTTTGAATGGCCAATGAAGTTCAAGCTACGTCTAAATCCTGCGAAGTGTACTTTTGGGGTCAGATCTAGGAAGTTGTTGGGGTTCATAGTCTGTCAAAGAGGCATAGAGGTTGATCCGGACAAAGTGAAGGCCATCCAAGAAATGCCAGCACCGAAGATTGAAAAAGAAGTGTGTGGGTTCCTGGGGAGATTAAATTATATTGCCAGGTTTATCTCTCACCTCACTGCTACTTGTGAACCAATCTTCAAGCTGTTGAGGAAAGGTCAAAGCCTCGAGTGGGGTGATAACTGTCAAAAGGCTTTCGATCGAATTAAAGAATATTTGCAAGAACCTCCCATACTGGTGCCACCTGTGCCTAGAAGGCCACTCATAATGTACTTAACGGTACTTGACAATTCGATGGGCTGTGTACTCGGACAACAAGACGATACAGGAAGAAAAGAGCACGTAATCTATTACTTAAGTAAGAAATTCACGGATTGTGAATCCAGGTTCTCACTCTTGGAGAAGACCTATTGTGCTCTTGTATGGGCCGCCCGACGATTAAGACAATACATGGTGTGCCATACTATATATATATGTTATAAGAAAAAGAAAAGGAAAAGATAAAAAAGAAGAAGAAAAGAGAAAGAAGAGAAGGAAGAGAGAAAGAAGAAGAGAAAGAGGGGAAAGCTTGAGAAGAAGCTCATGGATCATCATCATCTTCTTCAACCTCCTCTTCGATTACCAGGTGGGTTCTAGATAGAGACTTTAGAGTAGAATTTCTTGAGGTTTTAGAGTTAGGTTGGATTTTAGGGGAAATGGATGTTTTTGCAAAATCAAAGAATCTAACGGTTGAAGTGTGTTATAAATTGCTCAGCATGATCAAAATATGTGTAGAATCATCTATTGATAATTGTTATGAAGTTTGGATTGGTTTGATTTGGTTGAAATCTTAGGGTTTTGTGTAGAAACTATGCATTAATGTTGGATATCATGTTTTATGAAGTTTGTTGGATAAACCATGATAGAACCATGATAATATACCTCTATTGGTTGTTTGGGTATGGTGTTAAGGATGAATTTGGAGGATGGAAGTTGTTGTCAAAGGGTTTATTTTTCTGCATAACGCAGAGCGCGCTTAGCGCGGTATGCTCGCTTAGCACGGTTTGGAGAATTTTCGCTCCTTCCAGGCAGCGAGGAGCGCGCTTAGCGCGGGCGGGGCCTGTTTAGCGCGACCTGGAACAAAATAAAAATATTTTCTAAAATTCATATCTTTTGACTCGGGTGTCCGATTTAAGCGTTCTTTATATTGAGTATGATGTGGGATTAATTATTTTAGTGAAAAATGAATGAAATAATGGTTATGTGCTATGTTGAAATCCATATCTTTTGGATCATGAATCCGATCGAGGCATAATTATAGCCGTTAAAAAGCTGTGGAAATATCCTACGGGATGAGAGTGAGAATATTGATTTCGATACCCGATTAAATGAATCAGAGGGAACCCGAAAGTGATGTTTTTATGTGATGAATCATTATATGTGATTCTATTATACAATTGTAATATGTTTTGTATAACTTGTGATGAAATGATTATATGTAATTCAAATGTGCAATTGTAATATGCTTTGCCTAATATCGCTGTTAAACATTATCAAGAGAATATGCATGCTTAAAATATGAATTAGGTAGAGTAAGGAAACTTTACCCCAAAACAAATGGCATAGTGTAAGATAGTGGAACCTAGTAACGGCTAGGAAATTGATGTATAACAAAATGACAACGCTCGTGCAAGAGAGGCCGAGGCGTGTGTCCATTATCGAATGGTATAGATAGAATAAGACACTAGTATGGAACATGTGTAATTGTTATGTTTTATTGTTAAAGGCATAAGAGGCCTAAAGGCTAATGTGGCCTGGTGATTGTCGAATACAATCACGGTTGTGTATGTGAAATCACGTAATCGTAACCATTTTCTTTTGATTGCACTTGAGAGGCCTTCATGAGTCTCGAACTCCTCTGAAGTGCAGGCATATTTACTTGGACGGTTTGATTCCCGTGTATAGTACGAATGGAACCTACGGGTAGAGACTTGTGATGGCATGAGAGGCCATGTGAAGTGACGAATTAAGGGGACAATGCGTCCCTTAATTCCGAATCCATTTCCTATGCCAAGTAACTACAAGGATCCAGGACTCGGGTCGACTTCTAGACGTAAAAGCAGTCGGGCAAGAGGAATGCCTTGGTACGGTTATCGATTAGTGATAAACTTTTGAGTTAACGGACTCAATGGCATGTTTCCATATAGTGTGAGATTGTGAGATTGTGAGATTTTGAACTCAAGGTCATTTTCCCTTACCCTTGACCGGAGTTAGGCTAAGATAGAACCTTGTAAAGCCGAGAGAATCTATAAGATAGGGAACTCACTGAGATTTGATGTATCTCACCCAACTGTGTGTTGATTATTTTCAGGAGGTAATTGCAGGTGTGATCTACAAGTGGAGCTATGCTTGGATGTTTCAAGAGAAGCTTAGTTGAGCTTTTTTTTTCCGCTGTGTATTTGTTGTATACAATTGAGGATATTGTATATTATTCTTAGATTTTGTTTTGGCTAGTTTCCATAGCTTGTACCATAGTTTGTATGCATGTTTTAGAAATGGTCAAGTATGTGAATTACGTCATTAGGCACTTATGATGGTGTCAGTACCAAATAGAATGCTTGTATTGTATTATTCTAGATAAATATTATACAGGGCATTACAGGAAACCTTAAACCATTTGTTGTTTGAATGCTCAAAAACCAGACCTATTTGGAGTGCAGTGCTCAAGTGGCTCGAGATTCAACATGATCCCTTGAAATGGGAAGAAGAACTAGGCTGGATTAATAGAAATGCAAGCGGAAAGGGTTGGAAGGCTTCCATTTTGCGAATGGCTGCAGCTGAGGCAGTGTATTCAATATGGAATTTCGATTTTGGGAACTTCAACAATTTGGGAATTTAGGGCTCTTCATCTTTAGAGCTTCAAGAGATTTTCATATTTGGAATTTGCAAGTTTAGCTAGTGTAGTGTTAATAGTTTAATGGTTCAGTTTTGGTTAATGTTTAGTTAATTTTAATTTGGTTCGGTTTTAAAACCGTTAGTAAAATAACGGTTCGGTTTACTAACCACATATAATGGTTTAGTTATTTTAACTTCAGTTCGATTCGGTTTAGCGGTTCGGTTCGATTCATGGTTTTTTTAACAGTCCTAGTTATTATTCTGCAATACTTTGTTTAGTAAAAATTATTTTGAAATATAGGCTATAGTAGCATTATAGCACCATTATTTTCTGTGATATGTAATTGATAACATTAAAATTGTACGTAACTAGGATGATTTTAATAATTATCAAGCTGCTAGTAGATAAAGCTTGTATTTTGTGTTCAACATTTGAAGTAGTTAAAAGTTATCCAACATGATTTTGTGTTCAAAGTTGATAGTAAATATAAGTAATTATTTTCGATAACAAGTTAAAAACATGAAACTGTTTTGAAATTGAAAACTGAGTTTACTAATCCATTTATGGCTTATCTTGTTAATGGTATCATTTGAGAGCTTGGTATAACTCCTATTTATTTTGATTGTGGCAAACTCAAATTCCAATACAAAATACATATTTATCAAAGTCAAAATAATAAAGAGATGGATGTAAAGATCATAGTGGATCACATGAAACGCATGTGACGTGAATCATATAAATAATCTATATGATATATAAGCTTATAGCAAAGATGGGAAAATTTTATTAATCATGTAACTGTGTTGGTACATGAAATTAAAATCTTAGACATCAGAACAATACAAATTGGACATGAAATTAAAGACAAAATGAAAGGACAGAAATGAAAAACTTAAAGAATGCTTTAAAAAAAAAAAAAAAACAATCCAACAGTATGTAGTTAATAACTTGACCATGAAGAAGTTTGTCTGTAATTGACAAGAGAAACGGCATGCGGTTGATTGGTAGATGGAACAACGGAAACAAAAGTAGTTTGTCAGTTATCGAGTTTATGTGTTTGGTGATCTGGTTTTTTATTGATTCTGGATATGTATCTCTTTTTTCTTTCTTCTGGACTATCAAACTTGTAGTGATTTGATGTCATATGACTTGCAAATTTCTGCGAAGTAGCCAACACTTGGAAGCACTTTGGACACGTGTAAGGGCCATATTTCTTGTGTGGAAGGCTGTGGGTTCTACCATCATCAACTTTCTTCTTCTTAAAATGAACCCCGACAGAAGCATTACCTTCAGTAGTAACGATACCTGCCTGATCGGAGTGTGGCTCAAGTGGCTGTGATGATCTTGCAATGAGGAGATTAGGATGATTAACATTATTAAAAACATTAATCTTCATGTTGTTGTTGTAATCCTCATTATTGTGAACTGATGGTGATGATGATACATTTGAATGAGAAAATTGAGCTTCAAGAATTTTCATGGCCTTTCTTATTCCCGGAGCATGACTACCATAACTATTGGTAGGAATTGTTGAGGAGGAATCTATGAATGAAAGATTAAAAGAGTGTGTATTAGTGTTGGTGTTGGATTCTAGAGGAAGAGGAGAAGGAAATGATGGTGGTGTGTTATTTGAATCCATGGATGCAATCAATGAGACACAAAAAGTAAATTGATTAACCACAGGGGCGCTAGTTCGATGGTGTGGTGACTTGTGGACATCACTCAATATATTGCGCTGGATTAATCATTTTTAGTATATTTACTCTTCTAGACAATTAATTAGTTCTCAATATATGCATCTGTATTTAAAAACATATTTAGTAAATGCGAAATATCACTTTTGATTAAATATTTGGAGATATTTCACTTGTATATTGACGTTGATATATGTGTCACTCTTATCTCAATTAATATCACTTAATTATTTAATAATTAGGTTTTTTCTATCTTTCTTTCCATTAAAATATTATAAAATATAAAAATATATTTACAATAATATTTAATATATAAATTTTTTTGTTTTGATTTTAATATAATACAATATAACAATAAATTAATATATTATTCACTCGGATAAAAACAAACCTTTATTCGTGTGCTTAAAATCTTATAAGAAATATTTCTAGAGGTTATATACAGTATAATTTAAATTTATTCTACCTACTAGTATATATGTTAACTGATTAATATAGGCAATTTTCATTGGTAAATATTGAAAATATTTAGGATTCTTTGACCAGCCATTGAGAAAAATAAAAATTAATTATGTTTATATTGTTTTTATAGTTAAAAGGGTTTTTTTATTAATTTATATTTAATAACATAAAATAATTGGTTATGGATAATGTTGGAATGTCTTTGACAAGATGCATAAAACCAATTTTAAAAGAAAAGAAAACACAATGTGTATGAAATTTAAATAAATTGTAAAAGTTCTTTTTTTTTTTTTTTAAATGGTGCAATGGTTTCGGTATGCTTTCATAGGAAAGAAGTGGAGACGAAAACCCAAAACCATTAATAAATTTAATGTATACCTTTAGTTATTTTGATTAAAATATTGTATAACTTCCCAATTCGCTTGACACTTGCAAACACGTAAAATTTATTAAATATTATTTTAAGATATAAAATAATTATCATTTTTTCTAATTAATTAAAATTAAAATTTATTAATTATTTTCCTTATACTTATAAATTTATACTTGAAATTCTTTCATTATATAATTAAAATAAATTATAAATTTCCAAAATAAAATTATGTTATTTATATAAATAAAATAAAATAACGTTATATGGATAAGATGAAATTTGGAATACCTTTATTAAAATCAAAATTTTCATTTTACTAAAAATAAAAATGTATTAAAAGATTATTTTTTTTACTAAAAATAAAAGGATCCATCTTTAGTCATAATTTAAAAAATCCATATTTGGAAAACTCATAATTTAGATAAATCTAATATAAATTTATAACAAAATAGGTCAATAATATATTGGCCCTTAAAAATAGTCCAAAGGTAAGCAATTTTACCACTTCAGTACTAAAATTATTCTTATATTATAATTAATAGACAAAATATAAAATAGTTTATTTAAATTTTAAAAATATAAAAAATACATTATTGGATTCGGCTCATATCAGTGGTTCTGTTAAAAGTTAGTCCAAAGTGAACTCTTGAAATTTTTAATAAAAATTAAATTTTATAATATTAACTAATAAACAACAGAAAAAAGGTTTTATTCAAATTTACTAAAAATATAATGGTCTAGCTATTGACCAGATTCATATTAGAATTCTCTATAATTTATTCATATATTTACTTAAGCAAATTTATTGATAAAATCTAAATGGAGAATTGATGCATGTACTATTGTATATTTGTTTACTTTTAACAAGGGTGAAAATTTGATTCCTATCATCTCCATATTTTATTTAGTGGATATGCAAAATTCACTTTCATTTATAACATTTTATATTTTATTAATAATTCATGAAATAGGAAAATTTAAATATAGCTTATAGTAGTATTAGTTGAAATAAGTGCGGGAGTCAACATTAAAACAGAACCTCCGAAATTGGGGAAAAAACATTTAAAACAACTTATTAGTAAAACTTATTAGTCAAGAGATATTTATGAAAGAAGAATAATGATAATAACCATTACATTAGATACAATATTGTCCAATAATTATTCGGTAAAATCGTACTATCAAGAGCTGATTAGAGGGGGAATTAGAATTCATATTGAAGACGAAATTAAGACGATTCTGAAAGAGATGTGGGGCTGCCCGGTTGCATTGAAGTGCAGATTTTTGGATGGCGTTTGCTACTAGAGAGACTTCCAACAAAGTGTAACCTTCTTCGCCGTAACATTATTTCAAACCCTCACGATACGGTATGTCCTCTTTGTTTTCTACATCTTGAGAATATCCTGCACCTTTTCTTTTCTTGTCCCAAATCAGCTTTTATTTGGAAAAAAACCTGTGACTGGTTGGAAGTAAATTACTTTGTTGAATCATCTCCATCTAAACGTAAATTACTTTGCGTTTAGCTTTTGGATGTTGGTTTGTGAAGGAATTTGGTGAGACATAATTCAAATTATTTTCAAGGATGGTATATGTGACCAGGAAAGAATAGTAAATAGGATTAAATTTCAATCTTGGTGGTGGCTTCTTTTGTTACATAGGGGAAATATGCCATGTAATTTTTATCAATGGCATTTATATCCATTTGATTTTTTTGTAAAGTTTGAATTAAACCTTATGGTTCTTTTGTAATTGGGTTTGGGGTATCTCTAGTACCTCCATTAATGTTAATAGTTCTCTTGCTTATAAAAAAAACATTAGATACAATATTTACTTTTACCCACATATTAGGACACAAAATTTTAGACATCATACCGACGAGAAAAATTAAAAGCAAATTAATTGTAAATTTAAAAGTCGACCTATAGATTGAATACTTAAAAATAAAATAAATAAGGAGTAATATTGAGATAATAGTAAAAAAAAGTAAATTGAAATTCTAGCATAGCAGACAGCGGATGTCGTAACACATGTCAAGACATTGTTCTGCATATACATTTAAACAAAGAAGCACAACAGCAGACTGATACTATGAATATCAGAACTGCAGAATCACAGATGTTACGACATCTGCTCAAACATGTTAATAAAGACTGAACTGAAAATAGTAGAATGATAAACAACACAGAATATGATGACTCAGTTCGGTGCAACTCACCTACATCTGCGAGATACCAATCCAGGAATAAGAAATCACTATCAGTAGTATAGTTTTATGTAAAGAACTTCAGGTTTACAGAAAGCACCCACGATAACCTATCACTACCCAATGAAGTCTTTATCATTAGAAGTCACATCTAAATGATAAGAGAAACTCATCTTACTCCCTAAATCACAACATGTGATTATCTAACATTTAATACCTCATAATTGTATCTACCCTATTGAAAGACACCCCTTCCAATACAAAGTTTAGTCAAACAGCCTTGACTAACTAGTTAACTTGGATTTGCTTCAAAGCTTCATCGAAGAACAATACATGATTCATTGCCTACGGGTTTCTGAATCTGTACAAGTACCTATGCCTACCACAATGCATCAAATCGATACACAGGGAGACTTACAAGAGAAACCTACGACACTCAAACCCTAAACCCTACTTTACAAAATATGATTCTACTGAGTTAGGTTTCATATCTTTGTCGGGATTGGCTTCGATTCCTCGTTCCGTCAAGTAGAAGCCGAGGAATTTGCCTGCCCGGACGCCGAACGTGCACTTCTCCGGATTGAAACGCATTTTGTATTTCCTGGCCTACTCGAAGACCTTTCGCAAGTGGGCGGCATGATCGGTTTCCTCGTGGGACTTTACGATCATGTCGTCCATGTATACTTCGAGCATATCGCCTATTTCTCCCCGAAATACTTTATTCATCATTCTTTGGTATGTTGCTCCGGCGTTCTTGAGGCCGAAGGGCATTACGTTGTAGTAATAATTCCCTGATTCGGTCATGAAGGCCGTGTATTTTTTGTCGGACATTGCCATTGGGATTTGATTGTAGCCCGAGTAGGCGTCCATGAACGATAAAAGTTTAAAACCAGCGGAATTATCAACAAGTTTATTAATATTGGGGAGGGGGTAGGCATCCTTCGGGCATGCCTTATTGAGATCGGTATAATCAACGCACATACGCCATTTTCCATTAGATTTTTTTACCAATACAATGTTGGACAGCCAAGTGGTGTACTTGGCTTCCGAAATAAATTTGGCCTTGAGGAGGTCCTTTACAGCTTTTTCAGCAGCCTCCGTTTTCTCCGGAGACTGATTTCTCCTACGTTGTGCTACGGCCTTAATGGTCGGGTCAATGGTCAGCTGGTGACATGCGGTGGATGGGTCTAAACCATGCATCTCTGCGGCGCTCCAAGCGAAGAGGTCAGTGTTCTCCCGGAGGCATGCTTTGAGCTGCTTCCTCGCGATGGCAGGCAGGTCTGCTCCGATCTTCACTCCCCGTCTGGGGTCCTCGTCGAACAGAATTATCTCGAAGTTGCCATCCAGGATTGGGCGCATCGGATGGGAACTGCTGCTAGATGCTGTAGACGGGCCGGATGATGCTGCTCGTTCCTCCTGATGGTCCTTGGAGAAGCGGCTGTCGAGGTCGATAGAGTCGACCTGGGGCAGAGGCTTGGCTTCCTCGGAGCTGCTTGGCAGTGTCGGCTTGCTCGACACCTTTGGGTTGGGCGCAATGGTGTTGAGTCCCTTTGTGGCTGCTTCGAAACACCGTCGGGCAGCTTCTATATCGCCGTGGAGGGTGGCGAACTTCCCCTTCGAAGTTTAATACTTTATCTTCAGGTGGACGGTTAAGGGCACTGCTACCAACTCGGCTAGAGTTGGCCTCCCGAAAATGCATTGGTAAAGCGACGGGCAGTCGATTACCAGGAACAGCACCTTGATGGATCTGGCCGTCTCGGTTGCACCGAATGTCATTATCAGCTCCACGTAACCCCACGGCTTTGTCACGGACCCGTTGAATCCCTGCAAGTCCGATCCCACGTAGGGAGTGAGGTGAGATTCGTCCAGCTGGAGTGTTGAAAACAGCTGATAGTACATGATGTCGACCGAGCTGCCCTGGTCGACAAGTATCCTACGAACGTCGAAGTTCGCCATCCGGGCTCTGACGAGCAGAGGTATGTTGGAGTTCGGGGATCCGCCTAGGAGTTCCTCCTTGTAGAAGGAGATTGGGACGGAGCCCTTTTAGACCTGATCAAGCGTCGTTACTTTATTGCAGCTGGTGTTGATCAGGTGGTCGAACTTCCGTTTCACGGAGCCCACAGTGACTTTGTTGAATCCCTAGCCAGAAATGACCATGGCGGAAGGAAAAGTCTCCCACGGGTTGTGGGCCACGAAATAAGCAGGGGCTGTAACACCCCCTTTCTATACCCCCAAATAATCACATAATCATTTAGGCACATATTAAATATTTCGCCAGAGTATAATTATAAACATGGTATAAAAGAGGCATGTCACATTATTCATAAAATTAAAACATTCAACACCTGCTCAACAATTGATATGCAACGGTGCGGTAACTTTGCAACAGAGGAACTTAGTCCTTGCACCCACATCTCAATATTTAGAATAAAAGCGGAAAATCTAAACATTGAATAATATATAACATATATATACATCAAGGAGTATAATCCAACACATAATTCATGTTTACGTATACATTCATCAACAAGATACATGTACAAATGTATCACAAAAGAATCATATACATCCTAGCTACTCGGTGCTACATATCAGAGCCAACCGACCAAAAGAATGAAGACACACTTCACAAAAAGACCTCCAGCATACCTACTCTGCAATGCCTCATAGAGCGTCATAAAACGGCAGAAGGGTGAGAAATATTATCATAATAACAATGCATATAATTATATACCTTAGCATAATAATACACATATTCCATATTCTCACCACAATCCATCACAATTCATTCATATACGTCCCATTGTATATATATACACAACTAAGCATATTCATCATGCATACTTTCACAATTCTCAATCATTCCATATAAACATACACATTTATGTTTATTCACCAATGCATCATATAAAGATGATAAATGCAAATCATAGAGACCGACTCACGACTCTATGCAAATGCAATGCGGTACCGACTCAATCATCACTAGTTCACTCAGGAACTCTGCTGGAACCATCGCTCGTTACCAATGTAACTCCCCGTCGGGCCTACGATGTTCACCCATTGCTCACACCCCACTTGGGCACACAATGTTTATGGATCGCTCACACCCCACATGGGCACACGACCGTCTATAATCATCGCTCACACCCCACATGGGCACACGACGTTATAGCAGATTCTCATTAGAATCACACAATACAAGAATGCACATCATGATGCTTCACATGCAAAATGACTCAAGACATTCTTGAAATGCATACATATTCACAATATATTCATGCTCTCTTCTCATACAATCACATACAATCTATATACATTCACATCAATGCACTATTGTATGATTCACATTCAAACACATAGTCAAAATGGTAAAAGTCGCTAAATATCACTATTCCTGACTTTCCGACATAATAAAATCGGCTAACAATTTCCAAATCATCATAATAAGAAAGTACAGCTCAATACCTTTCCAACGACACCAAGAATGTAAAAATCGGATAATCGGAACAAAAGTTACGGACGAAAACGAAAACGACATTTTGAAAAATCCCATTTTTACATTCCTCCTGTCCATACGCGTATTGCCAATGCCCATACGCGTATGGGCAGAACCCTTTTCCTTCACAAATTCACGTTTTCAAAAACCATACGCGTACGCCCAATGCCCATACGCGTATCACCAGAGGGCCGGGAAAAGCCACATTCCATACGCGTATTGACCCAAAAACAGGCCAATGATACGTGTATCGCCTAGCTCATACGCGTATGGACATGCCCCTTACGCGTATGGCCAGGGGAAACTCAGAAAAATTCTGCAGAACTGAGTTCTGCGTTTTCCACCCCAAAATCCTCTAATTCATCATCCAAATCTCAGAAAACAACAATTTGAAGTGTAACAATACATATCAAACATGTATAGACAACCAAGATCATAAACAACAAGAGTTTTAACACATTTGGATCAATTTCTAATCAATTTTTCAAAAATGGTTTATACCCAAAACTCATAAAAATCAACAACAACAACAACATAATCATACATAATCATACACATTGATAAGATAACAAGATTTCACACCCTTACCCGGATTCCAAACTTGCTAGATGATTGTTCTTGATGATTTCCTAAGTTTTCCTCTTTTCCCCTTCTTTTCTCTTCCTCCTCTTTCTTTCTCTCCTTTTTCTCTCTATTTCTCTTTTCTTTCTATTTCCTTCTATTTTCCTTTCTTATCTCTTTTTCTTTCTTTTCTATTTCTTTTCTCTCATTTTCTACACCAATTCAATTAATTCATTTTCTCTCATAATTCTATTTCCAATAAATTTCTAACTTATGATTAATTGAGAAAATTCTAAAATACCCTCCATTTTAATTTCCCCGAAAACTCTCAAAAATGGTAAAATAACATTTAACACACCAATTTCACAAATAAAATAATTTACCACTCCATTTAAATAAAAGACTCGACAAAATGGAAATAATCAAAATCGGAGCGTTACAACTCTCCCCCACTTTAGAAATTTTCGTCCTCGAAAATATTACCTGATACAAACAACTCCGGATACGAATCTCGCATCCCACTCTCTAGTTCCCAAGTCATATTGCCTTCCGCAACGCCTCCCCACGCTACTTTCACAAGCGCAATATCCTTGCCCCTTAGCTTCTTAGCTTCACGGTCCAAAATCCTAATCGGTAAAGTTTCCACCGTAAGGTTATCCCTCACTTCAACCTCGTCCATAGGAATAACATGTGACGGATCCGGAACATACTTCCGAAGTTACGAAACATGGAATACGTCATGCAAATTCGAAAGGTTCGGAGGCAACGCCACACGGTAAGCCACAACACAAACTCGTGAAGTAATCTGATACGGACCAATAAAACGAGAAGTCAACTTCTTCGACTTCAAAGCACGACCCACACCTGTAACCGGTGTAACTCTCAAAAACACATGGTCGCCTACTTGAAACTCAAGATCTTTCCTTCTCTTGTCATGATAGCTCTTTTGTCTATTTGAGAAGCTTTCATCTTCTCCCGAATAAATTTCACTTTCTCCGTCGTTTGTTGTACCATCTCTGGTCCAACTATCGTCCTCTCACCCGTTTCATGCCAACACAAAGGGGTTCGACATCTCCGACCATACAAAGCCTCAAATGGTGCCATACTTATACTCGAATGAAAACTGTTATTGTAGGTGAACTCAATCAACGCCAAATAACTATCCCAAGCACCACCTTGTTCGAGCACACAAACACGTAATAAATCCTCCAACGATTGAATTGTCCTTTCGGTTTGACCATCCGTTTGCGGATGATAAGCCGAACTCAATCTTAGCTTAGAACCCAAAGCTTTTTGTAAACTCTCCCAAAACCTCGATGTAAATCTAGGATCTCTATCCGATACAATACTCTTAGGAACTCCATGTAACTTCACCACTACAAGAACATAAATCTCGGCTAACCTCTCCAAAGGATAACTAATATCAATTGGAATGAAGTGAGCAAATTTAGTAAGCCTATCAACAATTACCCAAATAGCATTATGACCTCTTTGCGTATTCGGCAATCCCGTAACAAAATCCATCGATATACTATCCCATTTCCACTCTGGAATGTCCAACGGTTGCATCAATCCACTAGGTTTTTAATGTTCCACCTTAGACTTTTGGCAAGTTAAGCATGCATACACAAATTGAGCTACATCTCTCTTTAATCCGGACCACCAAAAGATTTTCTTCAAATCTTGATACATTTTGTTCGCTCCCGGATGAATACTTAAGTTACTTCGGTGTCCTTCCTCCAATATCATCTTTTTCAACTCCGCATCATCGGGAATACAAATACGACCACGGAATCTCAAAACTCCAAAATTATCAACCTTGAAATCCTCATTCTCATTCAACATTAAATCAACGAATTTCAAATCCAACTTTTGTTTTTCACATACGGTTGCAAGAAAATCATTCGTAACATGTAGTATACCAAGTATCACACTTCTCGGCGTCATTTCACAAACTAAACTCAAGTCTCTAAAATTCTCCAAAAGTTCCCATTCTCTCATCATCAATGCGGACATATGTAACAACTTCCGACTTAAGGCATCGGCCACCACGTTTGCCTTACCCGGATGGTAATTCAAACTAAAATCATAATCCTTCAAAAGTTCTAACCACCTCCTCTGTCTCATGTTCAATTCTTTTTGATCAAATAAATATTTCAAGCTCTTGTGATCACTAAAAACTTCAAATCTCGCACCATAAAGATAATGCCTCCATATTTTCAAAACAAACACCACGGCCGCTAACTCCAAGTCATGTGTAGGATAATTCTTTTCATGCACTCTCAATTGTCTTGAAGCATAAGCCACAACTTTTCCATCTTGCATCAAAACACCACCTAAACCAATCAACGAAGCATCACAATACACAACAAATGGTTCATTAGGATTCGGTAAAATCAAGATCGGAGCCGTTGTCAACCTTCTTTTTAGCTCATTGAAACTCTTTTCGCAATGAATATCCCAAATGAAAGCCTTTCCTTTACAAGTCAATTGCGTTAACGGAAGTGCCAACTTCGAAAACCCCTCAATAAACCTTCGATAATAACCCGCCAAGCCAAAAATGCTTCGAATCTCCGTAACCGACCTAGGAACCTCCCATTGCATCACCGCATCAATCTTGGATGGATCCACACTAATACCACTACCGGAAATAACATGTCCAAGGAAACTTACTTCCGACAACCAAAATTCACATTTTGACAACTTAGCATATAATTGTTTCTCTTTCAAAATTTGTAACACAATCCTCAAATGCTCTTCATGCTCCTCTTGTGACTTAGAGTAAATCAAAATATCGTCGATGAACACTACCACAAAACGATCCAACTGTTCATGAAAAATACGATTCATGTATTCCATAAACACACCCGGCGCATTAGAAACCCCGAATGGCATCACAGAATATTCGTAATGACCATACCGTGTCCTAAAGGCCGTCTTTTGAATATCCTCTCCTTTCACACGAATCTGGTGGTATCCTGATCTCAAATCAATCTTACTAAAAACACGCACACCAACCAATTGGTCCATCAAATCATCTATCCTTGGAAGCGGATACTTGTTTTTAATTGTCACCTTGTTCAATTGTCGATAATCAATGCATAACCGCATACTCCCATCCTTCTTCTTTACCAACAATACCGGAGCACCCCAAGGAGAAACACTTGGTCTTACAAATTTCTTGTCCAACAAGTCATTCAATTGCTTCTTCAATTCTACCAACTTCGATGCTGACATACGATACGACGTCATCGAAATCGGTCTAGTACCCATAACTAGATCAATAGAAAACTCAACTTCTCTTTCCGGCGGTACATCCGTAATATCCTCCGGAAACACTTCTGAAAAATCACACACCACTGGGAACCCATCAAGCTCAACTTTACTCTCCCTTGACAATGATGAAAACAAACCAAACAATTGAGCTTCATCCGCTAAAAGTTTCTTCAACTCTTTAGTGGATAGGAAACTCTCATCTTCATCATCTTCCAAAGAAGGAAACCTTACTAACTTGTGATAGCAATCTATATGAACTCGGTTAAATTGCAACCAGTTCATACCCAAGATTACGTCTAATCCCTCCAACGGCAAACATACTAAATCCATAATGAAGTCTTTACCATACATGGTCAAAGGACAACTTACACACACCAAAGATGTAGTTACCGACCCTGAAGCAGGAGTCTCAATAACCATCTCAATACCCATCAAAGACAAAGCAAGATTCAAACGCTTCACGCACTCAGACGAAATAAACGAATGAGTCGCTCCCGTATCAATAACAGCAACTAAAGATGTACTATTAATAAAGCATGTACCTTTAATCAAACGCTCTGCACTAGTGGTCTGAGTTCCCGCCAATGCAAACACCTTTCCGCCCGCTTGAGCTTGTTTCGACTTAGTACACTTAGGACTAATGTGACCCACTTCTCCACAATTATAGCACTTCACTACATTCCTTCTACAATCAGTAGTAGCATGCCCTACTCCTCCACAGTTAGAATGTTTCATCACAGTCTTCCCACACTCAAATGATTTATGACCCATTTCACCACACTTGTAACACTTAATGGAACCGGAACCTCCTCCTCCTGATCTCCTATCAAAGCTTCCCCTATGCTTGGCCTTATCAACGGGTGTCACATAAGGTCCACTTCTAGCTTGTTGCTTTCCCTTCCTCTCATTCAAACTTTTGTAATGTGTAGAACGAGCCTTACTATCTTCCTCGAAGATCCTACAACATTCCGTTAAATCTGTAAACCTTCTTATCCTTTGATATCCCACAACTTGCTTAATCTCAGGACGTAAACCATTCTCATATTTAATACACTTTGAGAACTCAGCAGTAATTGCAGCATAGTGGGGATGGAATTGAACCAACTCCACAAACTTAGCAGTATAGTCCACCACCGACATACTACCTTGTTTTAGTTCAAGAAACTCCATCTCCTTCTTCCCCTTCACACTTTCAGGGTAATACTTTCTCAAGAATTCAATACAAAATAAATTCCAAGTTATTTCTTCATCATCCACCTCAAGAACTTCACGTATACCGACCCACCAATCGTCGGCTTCTTCCTTCAGCATGTGAGATCCAAGCCTCACCTTATTCTCCTCCGCACACTCCATGACTCTGAATATCCTTTCAATATCTTTCAACCAATTTTTAGCTCCATAGGGATCAAATTTTCCTTTGAAAACCGGTGGTTGATTCTTCCTGAACTCGTCATTAGCGTTCACGTTCGACGCACCTTGCACCGCCCTAGCCATTGCTTCCAAAGCAGCAGCCATCGCATCGTCGTTTCTACCAGCCATATTCTGATCATTCCCAAAAATGACAATAAGGTTAAACAACAGTTCAACCAACACAACAACAAGACAGACACAACTGACTCAACTCTGGCTCTGATACCACTTAATGTAACACCCCCTTTCTATACCCCTAAATAATCACATAATCATTTAGGCACATATTAAATATTTCGCCAGAGTATAATTATAAACATGGTATAAAATAGGCATGTCACATTATTCATAAAATTAAAACATTCAACACCTGCTCAACAATTGATATGCAACAGTGGGGTAACTTTGCAACAGAGGAACTTAGTCCTTGCACCCACATCTCAATATTTAGAATAAAAGCGGAAAATCTAAACATTGAATAATATATAACATATATATACATCATCGAGTATAATCCAACACATAATTCATGTTTACGTAAACATTCATCAACAAGATACATGTACAAATGTATCACAAAAGAATCATATACATCCTAGCTACCCAGTGCTACATATCAGAGCCAACCAACCAAAAGAATGAAGACACGCTTCACAAAAAGTCCTCCAGCATACCTACTCTGCAATGCCTCATAGAGCATCGTAAAACGGCAGAAGGGTGAGAAATATTATCATAATAACAATGCATATAATTATATACCTTAGCATAATAATACACATATTCCATATTCTCACCACAATCCATCACAATTCATTCATATACGTCACATTGTATATATATACACAACTAAGCATATTCATCATGCATACTTTCACAATTCTCAATCATTCCATATAAATATACACATTTATGTTTATTCACCAATGCATCATATAAAGATGATAAATGCAAATCATAGAGACCGACTCACGACTCTATGCAAATGCAATGCGGTACCGACTCAATCATCACTAGTTCACTCAGGAACTCTGCTGGAACCATCGCTCGTTACCAATGTAACTCCCCGTCGGGCCTACGATGTTCGCCCATTGCTCACACCCCACATGGCCACACAATGTTTATGGATCGCTCACACCCCACATGGGCACACGACCCGATCGCTCACACCCCTCACGGGCACACGATCGTTTATAATCATCGCTCACACCCCACATGGGCACACGACGTTATAGCGGATTCTCATTAGAATCACACAATACAAGAATGCACATCATGATGCTTCACATGCAAAATGACTCAAGACATTCTTGAAATGCATACATATTCACAATATATTCACGCATTCTTCTCATACAATCACATACAATCTATATACATTCACATCAATGCACTATTGTATGATTCACATTCAAACACATAGTCAAAATGATAAAAGTCGCTAAATATCACTATTCCCGACTTTCCGACATAATAAAATCGGCTAACAATTTCCAAATCATCATAATAAGAAAGTACAGCTCAATACCTTTCCAACGACACCAAGAATGTAAAAATCGGATAATCGGAACAAAAGTTACGGACGAAAACGAAAACGACATTTTGAAAAATCCCATTTTTACATTCCTCCTGTCCATACGCGTATTGCCAATGCCCATACGCGTATGGACAGAACCCTTTTCCTTCACAAATTCACGTTTTCAAAAACCATACGCGTACGCCCAATGCCCATACGCGTATCACCAGAGGGCCGGGAAAAGCCACATTCCATACGCGTATTGACCCAAAAACAGGCCAATGATACGCGTATCGCCTGGCTCATACGCGTATGGACATGCCCCTTACGCGTATGGCCAGGGGAAACTCAGAAAAATTATGCAGAACTGAGTTCTGCGTTTTCCACCCCAAAATCCTCCAATTCATCATCCAAATCTCAGAAAACAAGAATTTGAAGTGTAACAATACATATCAAACATGTATAGACAACCAAGATCACAAACAACAAGAGTTTTAACACATTTGGATCAATTTCTAATCAATTTCTCAAAAATGGTTTATACCCAAAACTCATAAAAATCAACAACAACAACAACATAATCATACATAATCATACACATTGATAAGATAACAAGATTTCACACCCTTACCCGGATTCCAAACTTGCTAGATGATTGTTCTTGATGATTTCCTAAGTTTTCCTCTTTTCCCCTTCTTTTCTCTTCCTCCTCTTTCTTTCTCTCCTTTTTCTCTCTATTTCTCTTTTCTTTCTATTTTCTTCTATTTTCCTTTCTTATCTCTTTTTCTTTCTTTTCTATTTCTTTTCTCTCATTTTCTACACCAATTCAATTAATTCATTTTCTCTCATAATTCTATTTCCAATAAATTTCTAACTTATGATTAATTGAGAAAAGTCTAAAATACCCTCCATTCTAATTTCCCCGAAAACTCTCAAAAATGGTAAAATAACATTTAACACACCAATTTCACAAATAAATAATTTACCACTCCATTTAAATAAAAGACTCGACAAAATGGAAATAATCAAAATCGGAGCGTTACAGGGGCAGTGAGCCAGTCCGGGACGTAGAAGTCCTCTGGCCGGGATATAGACATTGCTACCTGCACGTTGGTATCATTTGAGGAGGGTACTTCTTCCTCGACCTTCTTGGAATCCTGGGCGTCTTGCCGAGGAATGTCCTTCTTCTTTGCGAACTGTTTCAGGTGCCCGTCCCTGATCAATATTTCAATGGCATCCTTCAGGTGGATGCAGTGCTCTGTAGTATGGCCGTGACTTTTGTGGAAGCGGCAGTACTTCGACTTATCCACGTTTGGCCTATTCGGCAGCTGTTTGGGGAAACAGACCCCGGCTTGTTTGAACTCTGAATTGGCACATTCGGACAGGATCTTTTCCCTAGAAACAGTCAGGGGAGTGTAATCGTGGAAGCGCCCGGAGGGTCCTTTGTTGTCGCGGGAGTCCCTCGGACGGTCCTCGTGTCTTTGTTCGCCCCGACGAGATGTCGAGGCCTCTTCTCCTTTGGCGGCCCGGGCATTCTCCTGGCGGCGCGATGCCGAGACGTTGCAGGCCGCAATCTTCTCCTCGTACTGGATATGAGTTTGGGCTTTAAGGAGGAGGGCGTCTAAATTCCTCGGTGGGGCGAGGCCGATGGCTTTAGCGAAATCGGAGTCCGGGAGGACCCCTTGTTCGAGCAGGAACTTCTTCATTTTGTCCGTCGTCGGGACCTGCACTGCTTTCTTGTTGAACCTCTCGATGTATGCTCGGAGGGGTTCATCTTTCCTATGGATTATGGCTCCGAGGGAGGCCTCAGTTTTGGGGGTGGCGGCGAGATTCTGTGAAGTTCTGCGAGAACATCTTGCCGAGCTGCTTCCATGAGGTAATGGACTCCTCGGGCAGTTGTTTATACCATGTCATTGCTCCTTTCCGAAGCGTTGTCGGGAACAATCTGCATTTGATGGCGCCCCGTACGCCACGGTAGTCCAAGAGGGCATCTATATTCTCGACGTGCTCGTCTAGGTCAGTGGTCCCGTCGTATGTACCGAGTGACGGGGGTTTATCCAAACCCTTCGGGAGACGGGTGGCCAGGATCTCCTGGGACAACGGGCCGCGAGGCTCATCGTCGTCGCTGGAACTGGTGTATGATGGTGACCGGAAGGGCTGCTCGCGTCGGCGGTTCCTTCGTGTAGAAGGTGAGCGGTTCCTTCGAGGAGAAGATGAGCGGTTCCTTCGTGGGGAAGGTGAGCGTGTCCGCCTTTTGGACTTGATCGGAGACTCCTCGTTCCTTCGAGTCCGTTAGTGGTCATGAGCGTGTTGGTCACGCGGGGAGATTTGGCGCGCGGGGAGATCTGGTCGCGCTTTCGGGCTGTGCGAGGATCTTGCTCATGGAGTAGTCTTCGATCGATTTCTCTCCGAGGCTGCGGGCTTCTTGATCGTCGTTGATTTCTCCGCGTAGGAGGGGATCTTAGACGGCGAGACTCTTCCAGTGCCCCGATCCTCTCGTTCTGCTGCAGGATCAGGGTGTTGGTTTTGTTGACGGCCTCCAAGAGGGCTGCCACGACCGGGACGGCGCTGGGTGGAACAAGAACGGGCTGGAGGTCGAGAGACGGTTGATC